>CAUDMG010003390.1:1313596-1893596 GCA_958450375.1 Homarus gammarus
GATTCTTCCAGCTCACCATGAAGGCTATTAGCACGGCGTTCCGAAATAGCGTATTGTTCGCGGTATTCCGAAGCAAGACGCTGTTCTTCCTCAACCCTCGCCTGCATATCCTTCCATTCACCTTGAAGTTTCTTATAGCCCTTTTGCAGGTCCGTATAGGCCTTGCTTGAATGATCGAGTGAGATTTCAAGCTCATTTATGTCAGATTCGAGCTTCTTCTTCAGGCGGAGAGCTTCGGCCTTACCCTTTGCTTCTGCCTCAAGGGAACCTTGCATGGATTCGAGAGCACGGACGTGACACTTGCTGTGATAAAAACATAATTATCTGTTATTAGTAAAACGAAATTTACATTTCAAACAAAAACAGTTATTAATAAGAAAAATGAAAACCAAAGTGGAAGTCAACGTCTATTTACTTACCGAATATTGTCAAATTCTTCCTCCTTCTCCTGGATACGCTTGTCTATTTCTTGTTTAACCTGACTGAGCTCAAGTTGTCCTCGAAGCACTTTGTTCTCTTCTTGTTCAAGCGCGGCCTCAGCTTCCTCAAGAGCTGCCTGGAGCTCTTCCTTTTCAATTTCAAGACGCTTAACGTTCTTCTGAAGATCATGATGTGATCGACCACCGTCGCCAATCTGGTCCATCAGATCCTTGATCTCATCAGCGAAGTTCTTGTTCTCACGGCGGACCGAGTCAAGATGCTCAAGGTTTTCCTCGTAAGCGGCCTTAATGCGGAAATGTTCAGAAGAGTAGTTGCGGCATTCCTTCTGGGATGCATCAAGTTCGGCAGCAAGGTCGTCAACCCTCAGCTTCCATTCATGGATTATTCTGTCGAAGTTCTTTTGCTTTTTCTCAGCAGCCTGAGCCAGGGCTTCAGCACGCTCAATGGAAATCTGAGTTTCGTCGTAGTCCACTGCAAGTTTCTCCTTTGATTTTTCAAGACTTAAGTTCTTAACGTTGAGTTGTTCAATTTGAGCTTCAGCCTCCTCAAGACGGGCAGCAAGCTTCAGTCGTGAAGCTTCTATCTCCTCAGCACGTGCAACACCTTCAGATTCATATTTTGACCGCCACATCTGAGACTCAGCGTGAGCCTTGGTAAACAAACGCTGCATGTCTGCCTTACTTTCAGCTTCTTCATCAAGTTGTTCACGAAGACCATCAATGTCGTGTTCCAAGTTGCGGTATTTGCCAAGAAGAGTTGCACGTTCCTGTGAAATTTTAAATCTTACTTATACCAGATCTGGCAAATTGTCAATAGATAATTTATATAAAAATTTCTGAAATTGGACGGATTTTGAAGGGAATCAGATATCTTGACGTCCGTGCAGGGTCTGTTTGTGTAACAAGAACACTTAAGTTTTCTTTTGTTGACCAGGAGTTGATGTTATTCAGTAACAGCGTATTAATGACCTCAAAATAATAACTGCATATGTAAGAGATAACCAAGGTTCTGATGTGACTGTGAATAGTTTTGAATTCAATAAGAAAGCAATGAGAGGAAATCTTACATCTGCAAATGCTTGAAGATATGGTAAAATGTAAATTACTTTTAATTGCTGCTAATAGCACACCTACCTTGCTATCCTCATCTGAGACCTTTTTGGATTCCTCAAGCTGCCCATGAAGTGATTGCTTAATTTTGGACAACTGACTGATTTGGTTTTCATACTCCTCCAGCTGGCGCAGAAGATCAGCATTCTCAACTGCAAGCTTTTTCTTTGCGGAATCAAAGTCATTCAAAGTACGGCTGGATTCTTCATATTTGGCATGAAGATCAGTCATCTGATTTTGGAGCTGCTTAATGGTCTTCTCTGCTGCAGCCTGAAAATGGAATTAGTTTCAAGTGAATTTCTGGTAAAAATAATCTCTAATATTTTTAAAACTAAGAACATCATCTTAATATTGTGCTTATTTGAAACGTGTAAACGGGTTTTTGAAAACACTTTCGGGAAAAGGAAGATAGTATAACATTTGTCCCTCAGCCTAACATTACGTGGACTATTTTGTAAGTAAACTTGGGATATTGTATAAAATTTCCCATGTATATATATATATATATATATATATATATATATATATATATATATATATATATATATATATATATATATATATATATATATATATATAATGTGTGTGTTTGTTCTGAGATAAAGAACTATATTCTGTTACCTTATCACGGGTAAGACCGTCCATGGCCGACTTGGCATCATCAGCATCACGCTTCAGATTAGCCTTGTCCTTTTCCATCCTGCAGTTGTTAAAATATATTAAATTACATAAAGAATTACGTGACACATTTGTCTTCTAAAAGACAACTAAGCCTTATTTACTTTGATGATCATTTTGTTCATAATGAGATATTCTTATTCCGCTGATCCACAACTATGAAGAATAACTAACCTGGCCTTCATCTTGGTAAGATGGTCAACTTGCTCAGACATTTCAGCGACGGCATCATTATGCTTCTTGCGAAGGAGATTGAGGGCAGACTCATGCTGGATGGTGGTTTCCTCGAGGTCACGGCGGAGTTTACCCAGTTCAGCATCACGCTTCTTGTTAAGCTCCACCTGGGCGGCTGTGGCTCCACCAGCCTCATCCAGACGATCCCCGAGTTCGGAAAGTTCGCGTGCAAGGTTAGATTTTCCCTTTTCAGCCTTCGCACGGGCTTGTCTTTCGTGCTCAACCTCTTGTTCCAGTTCCTCAATTCGGGATTGCTGTTCTCTGATCTGCCTCTGAACTTTACTAAACTGACTCTGATCCTCCTCAAGTTTGGCCGCCAGTGAGCCGTAATCCTTATCCTTACGCTGGATAGTACTTTCAAGGTCCTTGAAGTTGCGCTCTAAGTCCGTTACAGATTCTTGGGTAAGCTTTAGATCACCCTCAACCTTCCTCTTGGCCTTCTCAGTATCATTGCGTAGCTTCTTCTCGCGTTCAACGGAGTCCTCAAGCTCATCGAGAGTCTGCTCGAGCTTTGTCTTGATGTTGTGTAGGTGATTACATTTATCCTCAATTCCCTGGAAGTCTTCAGAAGCCTTCTGACCTAGTTCTTGAAGTTGCTTCTTTTCCTTAGTCGCCTTGTTAATGAGGTCTTCCTGGTGGGCAATTTCTTCTGTAATATTGTGAATCTGGTGGTCCCTGGCGGCTTTGTCTTGTTCAGCTTTTGCGAGTGTCAGTTCCATATCTTCAAAATCTCTCTTCATGTTTCCAATTTCTTGCTCAGTCTTTTTCCTCTCTTGGAATAATTCTCCACGGGATTCCTCCTCCTTCTGAAGGCGGGCAGCAGTGTCCTAAGAGTAGAAGAGAAATAAAGTAAATTCTACACTAAATAAAATACCAGGTGACATAGTACCTCATTACATTAAATGCATATTCTACATTCTAATTAGAGTATAACAATTAGACAATATTGTTTTAATATTCATTTGCATAGAAAGTCTGCAGTGGCATTAACTATGAATGCTTCTTGAGAATTCGGGTAAGCTTTTTTTTTTACCTTTTTATTATTATTATTATTATTATTATTATTATATAAATATATATATATATATATATATATATATATATATATATATATATATATATATATATTTATTTATTTATATATTTATTTATGTATTTATTGATTTATTTACTTCCAGCGATTTACTCTAACAATGAACTACTATTATTATGAAATAAATATCACTTTTCTCACGAACCAAAACGTGAGAATCGACTCTCTACCTAAGTACAATGATACAGTACCACATTTGCATCACATGTCATATAATTATATTTTTATTTGTGTTATATATATTTGCCTTTTCATACTTACGTTAAACTGGGCTTCCAATTCAATCTTCTGAGCCTGAAGCTTGGCTTGTTTCTCGAGATATTCGGACATGTTGCCCTTGCTAGATTCCAGAGTGGACAAAATATTGTTCTTTTCCTCTGTCAGGGTAGCAATCGCAGCTTCCAGGTCTCCACGAAGCTTGAATTCAGCGTCGTAATCTTCCTGAGCTTTAGTGGCCTTTTCTTTGAGAGCAAAGATCACGTCCTCGATACGTGTTACGTGAAGGAGGGGCTTAACCTTCTGCCAAAGGTTGAACCAGACCCAGGACTGCATTGCCTGGAACTTTCTCAAGTTACGTTGAACAACAACAAGGGAAACACGCTGCTCCTGCAGTCTGCCGAATTCCCTGCGGCCAGTGAAACCTCGGATCCAGGACTGCAGCCAGCTAACGATCTTGCCCAAGCGCTCATCACGGATCTCTTCCAGAGTACCCAAGACACCAGCACGGAAGAATACCTGTTGAACATTAAACGGTTTGTTAATCAGAAAATACCTTGAAGTAAGACTTAATGGGCCAGGAAGTTTTTAGTTTGTCTGTAAGAGCTTATAGTACAAGTATATTAATTGATAGAATATGTGTTAAATGCAAAAACAAAATGGTTCTGCTTTTTTTTAACATTCTTAGTGACAAGGGGCTAGTGAAAAATTGCTCCAGAATATAGATTCCTAATAATAATACACATTAGGATTATCATAATATAAAAGACAAAGAGTTTCATTACCTTAGTGTTACCACAGCGGTAAAGCTCTTCTTCCAAGCCAGCCTTGTCGAAGCAAGCCTTTGCGGCTGCCTTGTTGTCGGCAATCTCTGCCATTTCCTTGGAGGCCAGGATCTTATAACTACGGAGTATAAAAGTTCTTTGAATGAGTGGCACGTGCAGCCTATATCATAGAACAGTGTTGAGCATCTATCAGGGCCTTAGTAATTGCAAACACATTTTTCTTTAGGTATATAATGGTAATAAACCGAATCTACACTGAGGCACATTTAAAAATTATATATATATAGTTTGTTTTCAACTCACCGATGTTTGAAATCAGGGTAGACCATCCTGTTGGGGAAGCCCTTACGACAGATACGGATACCCTCAAGTACACCGTTACAGGTCAGCTGGTGCATGATCAAGGCGGCCTCAGTCACACCTAAAGAAGAGAGAATAATTATATAGTTTCACATACATGGTCAGAGAAAATCTCCAAACCGTTGGTGTAATCGAGAACAGGAATCGCAAATATATAAGACATTGCTCTATATGCCTAATTATTCTTACACTAAACAGAAAAGTTGAATTTGAAATAAAGAACATGGAACAACGAAATTAATCTTAAGAAAATTGCGGATGATGCTTTTATCGCCATTTTCAACTTACCGGGAGACTTGGTCTCGTTGGGGACGATACAACGGATGAAGTGAGGGTGAGTAGAGTTGAGGGTCCTCATCAGGTTGTTCAACTGGTCCTGTGGGAGAAGGCATCAAGGACAGTTAAGACACTCTCTAACATCAATGATAACTGACCAGAATCAAGCATCCTAAAGGATGCATTTATAACTGGTAGATTTGTGCGTGAGTTTTCTTCGTTCATTAATTTTAACGAAGATACATGAGTGACAAAATGATTAGTAAGTGTAAATACTGAAAATGTTCACCGTAAGAATTGTTATAAAAATGCAAACTTTGTTATTAATTTTTTTGAAAGAAAACGTTTGTTGGCGATTAAGGTATTCCAAGGCACAGAGGATGGGAGACGCTAAAGTAAAGCAAATGCACATACCCTGTATCCAGAAGACACAGTCTTGAAGGAACCAGATTTTCCACCACGACCACCTGAAAGAAGCAAGTTTATGTGTATTATTTTTTTGTAGATATTGATCAGAAATGAATTTAATTAATTATGTGTCACTTGTATATAGTTTAGTGCAGTAATGCCCAAAAGATCGGGAAGAAACAGAGAACAAGGAAACAATAGCAATATACATAAGATTAAAAAATAATTATCAAGGTTCTATTATTTAAATAAAAAAAATACGGAGGGGAACTTTTCAGCCATCTTTTAGAAGCTGCAGTTTCAACTCTGCGAAGAAAGAGAAAAGAATTTATTAGCACTTGCTGCGGGACCACCCAGAAGGTATATTAATACCGTAATATACAAATGAAGATAAATATGATGCATGATAATTTATGCACGCTTTTTTTTCAGAAGGCGTAAAAATTCTAATTTTTCGAAAGTGTCTATTCAGTTTTTGCATAGAACCATTTAAATCAAAATTACTTTCAATACTTACCACCTTTGCCACCACCAGATTCAACGGGACCAGACTGCCCGGGATGGTCCAAGAAGACTGTGACGATAAGGTTGTTACTGGACTTCTTGAGCTGGTCAACAACAGTGTCGTTGAGAGGATCCTTGTTCTTCTCGAGCCAGCCACTCAGGTTGTAACTGACAGTACCAGCGTAGTGAACAATGGCGAAGTGAGAGTCAGCCTCACCGGGCTTGGCTGGCTTGGGCTTGACGAACACAGGGGACTTGCCAAGGTGGTTGGCGTTCAACTTCTCAGCGAAAGACTTGTCAGTAGCCTTGGGGAACATAGACTCTTCTTCGAGGATAGAGAGCAGACCCATTTTCTGTCGAAATTGCACACATTATGAACTGTGTAGATGGTTTAGATATAAGAAAGAAAAAACACTGCATTGATACGGCATCCACCTTATCACACTGTCAGTCTTCTGATAAATTACCTTCTCGAAGAGCTCGATGCAGGCTTGCAGATCCATACCGAAGTCCACGAAGACCCAGTTGATGCCTTCCTTCTTGTATTCCTCCTGCTCCAGCACAAACATGTGATGGTTGAAGAACTGTTGCAGCTTTTCGTTACAGAAGTTGATGCAGATCTGCTCGAAGCCGTTGTACTGATGGGAAAAACAGTAACACTCTTACAAACTAAGTCTATAGAGTTTCACTGATAAAAGAACAACATACACAACGATATGCATAAATAACTTTTTTTACTATAAATTTATATATGATACTTCATTAAAGCAATAATATTCCTTTCATAAAATTAAAAAAAAAAATTATATTTGTTTTATCTTCATCCACTGGTAAAGCTGTATCAACTGAAATTACTTACGTCGAAAATCTCGAAGCCGGCAATATCGAGCACACCGATGAATGAATGACGCTTTTGACCAGTCTCAAGAGTCTTGTTACAAATCACAACCAGCCACTTGAAGACACGATCGAAGAGACCCTTAGCCAAGGCACCGACAGAGTAATAACACTGGTTCACGTTCATGCCCTTGGCTACGAACTCTGAGCCGACCTTGATCTTGGGCTTGGTAATATTCCTGTATAGATCATCACCAACAGTGCCCAGCAGCTTGGCTACCTTATCACCAACCTAATAAAGAAGATTAAATGTATTTTTTGAGCAACTGTTTACCAGATTTAAAGCATAGTGATATCATTGCAATATTTGCACATGAGGGTAAAACAGAAAAGTGTGATTACCTCAGTGCCGTCGGCTTCAGCCTGTTCATCGCGACCCTTCTGTTTAAACTTCATCTCACCCATGTGCATGACAGCGGCTGTGACCTTGTAAACCTCTTCAACGTCTTGTTTTGTGAAGCCAAGAATGTCGAAGGCGTCCTAGTTTAGAACAGGTAAATGTAAGTCAATTGATCACAAAAGCCTCTCAAATTTTACTTGATACATTAAACACCTTTCACTAAGTAAAAAAAATTAAATGATGCACTAGACCTAATACTTTAACAATCTGTACAATCATTGCCGTTTGGTGAGACACATAAAGAATAATAATTTAGAGACCGTCAAAGTATAATTGAATAATGAAATGACCAATCATTCTGCAACAAATAAGGTTATTCAAAGGTTGAAATTAGTGTTCATGTATGAAAAGTTTTCTTAAAACTTATTGGTAACAAATAAAGCGATGATGACGTTCTTGCTTCAGCAAAGATGTCTTATTCTGTATAACAGCGTCAGAAAATAAAACCTGTAGTTATATCGTTGGAACAAAACTCTTAAGTCCGAACTGCCGCCCTTCCCATCTTTAGCGAAGGGGACAGTGACCTGCCACGGAACAACCTGTGGCAGTAGAACACGTCGTCAGTAAGCAAACACAAGATTGGAGACAGGACAAATCACCATTGAAGGTTCGTATATATTCAAATGTAAATAAAGGAATTGGCGAAGTAGTCGTTCGTATCTTCTGTGATACAGTTGTCTGTTATGAGAAACGATGATGTGGGGTTACAGAGAATTGACATGCTTTTGTTTTTTACTGTTCTTCTGATTTCCTTTTCAGTTGAGAACAGCGGAAGGGTTCTTTGATAAACTAGGAATAAACTCGGTATTTTGTTGAAATATAAAACAAAAAGAACTACATCAATCTTCTACCCAATCGATATAAGTCTTTCAGCATATCGATTGCAACTTTTGTACACTTTCAGTGAAACACACACCCGTGGTTGGGCCGGATAATACACCGAGTTAAACCACTCACGTGACAGAACTGCATGTCCTCGCCGTCATCAATGGAGGGGACGGTGACCTTGCCCTGAGACACGTAGTGATAATCGTAGATGTCGTCGCTAAGGAAACACGTGGCTGCAGATGGGAATAAAGATGTAGGCAGGGCATCCAAATGAGATTACGGTTTGGTGGGAACTCCAACTCCAAATTTTCCTTCACAAATAGTATCTTCTTATTTGGTATTTTCCTTAATATTATTTAGGAATTTTTTTCATTGTACAGCATTTATTCAAACCGCTGTCTTCGGGGACTACTGGAGCTCTCTGCTTAGTCACAAACAAAAGCTAGCTGATTCTTTTCTTAGAATCTATGGGATAACAGGAGCTGCCATGCGCAACATCACCACCTACTTTCCTTGGGCAGCAGAGAAGACAGTAATGTTGCTGAGGTAATTTTAGAGTAATTCAAAAGATTACTTCCTCTATGACTCGAAAGACAAATGACGCTCAATAAAGGGAAAACGTTACATGTTATCAATGAACATAATGTGTACCTCACCGAGCCTGTAATACTGTGTAGTTTCCTGAGGTAACACTAACCTAAATATATGACGATACGATTCTTCACAAACTAGCCTTCACATCTTTTGATATGTAAAAGTATGAGAAATTATATTCATTTACTGGTAAACACTATATTTATTTTGCAAAGAACACCTCCATGTATATAATTTTTAACAATACGTGAATTCCATGTAGAGTGTTCCATAAATTCCTGAATTTAATGCTATCAAACAGTGTACCTAGATTTAGAACATATAAAATTGAAATATCTGGAGCCAAAGACGCTGTTTAATACCATCGTCTTACAAAAATATTACTACCAAATATTTTGAATTCTATGATATGAAACGGTTTTCTAGAGAGCCATGGTATAGCATATAATCTAGCATTTTGTTAGGCAAAGGCAGTGAATATCTTATGTGACGACCAAATGTTTGACAAATAAAATTATTCCACATCGATTGAACATGACAACAGTAGGAACTATGTTCGGTTTCGCACACAATTTAGCACAATGAAGGAATACTTACGCTTAATCGTTTTGATTTGGTCGGCCATCATCTCGTAGAAGATATGGTAGGAACGCTCGGCAGGCTGCTGGGAGATGACACGAGCCTTCTCCAACAGGTAGACCTCAATATCAGCACCGGACAGCTTGCCATTTTGTTGGAAGTGGATACGGATGAACTTACCCTGTGTAGAGAACGAATGGCATGACCTCATGAAACTTGGGTTAGACACATCAAATGAAAAAGAATTTAATACAGAGTTTTGTTTCACAGAAAGTTGCAATAATATTTTCCACGTTATTGTTATGTGGAAGAGAAGATGGTTCAACTCACGAAGCGGGAGGAGTTGTCGTTACGGGTGGTCTTGGCGTTACCGAAGGCCTCCAGTACAGGGTTGGTCTGGATGATCTGGTCCTCAAGGTTCTGAAGTGAGAGAGTTACTTTATTACTGTACAACGCTCCTTTAGGGTGCACTATAGACTGTTAGGAAAATTGAATATTAATGGAGAAACAAAAAAATATTTTTCCACATTATCTTTCCAGTAATGAAGTAAATGTATTATGACATTCGATTATGCTTTTCATTTCCCTCATTTTCAGCTAAAGAGAAATTGGGAATTGGGAGCAAGACAAAGGAAAAGAGCACCCATTTCTACCTGTTTTTCTGCCTCGCCCTTCTTCTTGGTGGTGGCGCCGACGTTGGCGAAGTAGGAGAGTACCTTCTTGGTGTTCTCTGTCTTACCAGCACCAGACTCACCGCTGTGGTAGGAAATAAAGTTATTCCGTTATTTAAAGATAAAAAATATATCAAATGGCAAAAACTGAAACAGGAACACGAAATACACAGGTATAGTCCATTACAAATTATATTATCATGAGTGTGATAGTCGGCCTCATTTGTCAAAGTAAATATTATATTAGTTCTACTTTTCGCTTTCCATATACATGTTTTGCTTCTTTATTAAAGTGTTTATGCTCATACAATTATAGGTTCACTTACGTGATAAGCATAGACTGGTTCTCGCCAACTGTAAGGAGAAAGAGCAAATATCTTTAGAGGTGGTGAGTTTATTTCCTATCTGTTGACAATATATTCCCCAAGTTTATATGATCTTTGGTATACTTAAGCCGTGACTGGGTTTTGTATTTGCATTATTTCTTACAACTTGTAAAGAAAACAAGATAAACACTTACGTTGCATCATGTTCATGTAGGCACCGTCGGCGATGGCGAAGAGATGAGGAGGCACTTCATTACGCCTCTTACCCTGGTAGATCTTGACCGTACGGTTGGTGTAGATGGGGTACCGCTTGTAGGGGTTGATGGCGATACAGAAGAGACCGGAGTAGGTGTAGATGAGCCTGTTGACGTAACGGCTCTTCAAGTTGTACAGGACAGACGCATCGTTAAGGTAAGTCAAGTTAGACATGTCCTCGCATTTCTCGTACTTGGGAGGGTTGACCTGTCCCACGAGGTCCTTCTTCCAGTCCTTTGTCTCACCACCTGCATAAACTGAGATAAGTTCGCCCTTGGTGCCTGTGATCTCACCCTCGACGAAGCCTTCCTTAGGATCAGGGACCCAGCAGGACTTCTTGGCGTCATAAGGCTTGGTGGCATCCTTCATCTTCATCTCCATAGAGATGAACAAGAACTCGGTAGGATCTGGGTCAGGACCCGTGGACTTCTTTACGTGGCCAGGCATGTTAGCGGTGGGTGCCTAAAGTCGTCTGATTCTTAAGCAGATTTATCTCGTTCTGGACGTTCCTGAAATATAGAAACAAAATATTTTAATTGAAAATCAGACTTCAAACACATAATATTTTAAGTTGTCTTCTGCGCTGTTACATATTGCCGAGTATTTTTTATATAGTGTATTCAGAAGTCTCTATCAAAACGTATTTAAAGTTGAAAAAAGTAGTTATTCTTTTTCACACCTTTATAGTCATCCTTTCGGATTTAATTTTTGTGTTGGTAAATTACATCTTTTTTGAGCATTTTCCGAAATTATGAAAATTTATATTATATGATTCATACCGATGGACACTAACTAAGATTACGATGAAAAAACTTTTTTAGTAAAGAATTTTCTGCAATACTGTACTCGTCAAGCCCCACTGACGGCAATATGTAAGTATAAAAACCGAGAGTATTAAAACATTTAATAAGGTATTATAAATAGGCTCCTCTAGAAGTCTATGGAACCACCATGTTCTACAATTGATACTTTACATAATTCTACTAACAATCTTCGGTGGGCTGGAGCTGCATGAAGGTGAGTGTTTGAGAGAGTGGACAAATGTAGCTCCTGTAAACACATCAATAACTTATATGCACATTTTTTCATGACTTGTTGATTTATCCTTACAAGTTCCAAGCCGCCGTACTTTTCCTGTGCTCCATTAGAAGCGAGAAATCATATTTTGCTGCAGAGGTAAAAAAAACATTTCAAGTTGTTCAACCAGAATTATGAGAACTTGTAGTGTACGCAACACTTGATAGAGTGACTGGACAAACACTTCGTAGACCAAGATATTTAGAATCCTACCAATATTTACTTGAAGTACTAATAACTAAAACTAAAAAGCAATGACAGTGACACACTAGTGCTGAAGGCTTTTGTTGCATTTTGATTATTTTATAACCGTTTACAATCAGATACATTTTGCTCTTAGTGTTGACATTTATATTTTCCCTGAAATCGTAGCTCTATCAAGCGTTGATCTTTTCCACATTCAGGAAAATGCATCAAAGATTTTTTAATTAGACGGTCATTGTATACTTGTTTCCTTACATACACTGATGTTTTTCTATAAAAGAAAAAATCCTCAAAAAGGTCTCGCCAAATTCTAAGTAGAATTCGTACCTTTTCCACAAAATTTCTTCTATAAATAGTTTTTTTTTTGTTTACTGTTTTTAAGAGTAAATAAATGTTTTATTTAGTCGACATAAACAGAAAAATACCTATTCTACACAACACCTGTGATGCTCGAGTTTTTCATTTTGATTCAACTTTATTCACATGTTTTCCGTCGCATGAAATAATATATTATCACATCAAAAAGTTTCGGGGTTCTACCAGAAGTAAACGCTATGTTCCATGTTGCATATATGAGTCGTTCCTTGAAGTAATTAAGTCACTACAAACTATCACTAAAGTCATCAACCCTCACTTATGTACCGGAAAATAAAGCGAAACTTTGCACAAATGTATTCAAGTTATAGATCCAACTTGTGGGTAACTTACAAGGCGTTCTTCACTGCACCACCACGATCACACCACCGTCGCGATCACACCACCGTCTCGAGCACCCACCGGAGGGCGTCTGAGGGCGACTGGTCCGACAGCTTACCAGGTAGGCACGAGAGGTGTAATACAAACTGGTAAGTTAAGAATAGCACCACGCCAGGCTCAGTGACCTGCGGGAATTTTCCCTCTTGGCAACCCAAAACTTCGATAACACCGATGAAAAACTTGAGCCAGATTATGCATTACCATGTTTAATGAATTAAATAGCCTTATTTTATTAACTTTTTACTCATGGAATTTACAGAGATCTAAACTGTCTATGGGTTCCTTTAAAATTTTCGGATCTTTTTCAGCGCTCGTGTTCCTCTGTCTTCCTCCCAGTGCCGCTCCTATATTTGGGAAGGTACGTCCGCAGTCCTTGTTCGCTCTTCTTAACAAACTCCAATCTTAGGTTTTCAGCTTAGCTTTTCGTGCTCAGTTCTTGCCTCTAACCCTTCCATGGTAATTGTCCATTATCCTCACTCCTTTAATTGTCCTGTTCCTCCACGTCCAGTTACTGTAGTGATAGCCATCATCCTAAAAACATCTGCGACCCCAGATATTCTTCTCACTACCTCTCTGTCTGTCAAATTAGTATTATATTGATCAGACGCCACACTATACGAGATCGTCCTCGCCTCAACAGTACTCATCACACCAACCTAAAACTGATGAGAGGACACAACTGGATTTATTTTCCTTTTTTATACCATACACAATCTTTTGTAGGAAAAATATTCATTCTTTATCATGACTATGATTGCCAGTAATATGTATGGTAACTTTCTCCTGTTTGGAAATTGCAGCGTGTGCCAGTGATAATATATATCAAACCCCCAATTCTCCGTGAACGATACTTATTTTTTCTCTGATGTAAAGGGTCTCCTAGACACAACCAACCAGGGGCGCTACCAGTCAATGCCTCTCTCTCTCTCTCTTTCTCTTTCTCTCTCTCTCTCTCTCTCTCTCTCTCTCTCTCTCTCTCTCTCTCTATATATATATATATATATATATATATATATATATATATATATATATATATCTCTCTATATATATATATATATACACACACACAAGTAAATCACTGTAGGTGCGCGTGATCCAAGTATATGCTGATAACCACAAGGAAACAAGAAAACACGAAGTTCCCAAACGCTTTCGGGTAATTCACCTCTTCAGGGGTGAGTACAGAGCTAAGGAGTAATACTTGACAAGGCTCATATATACAGTAGAGGAGAGTGAGATCAAGTCCGTAGGGGACAACAGGTGTCCACAATAATCCGGTAAATAGGAACAATTGTTGATGACTGATAACTTCTATGTATTCTCTTCTTCGGAATCTTCTAACTGACCATTAGCGATTATACAGATCATCAAAATACATTTAAATGAATAGCTTCAAACAAAATTAACCTTACCTAGCCTACTTAGATATAATTTGGCTATCAGTATTTGGTATTATTGTGAGCATCTATAATTCACTCAGGGCCATTGTAAACACATACGATTCACTTACGGCCAATGTTAGCGTGTGTCACTTTGTGTCACTGTAAGCAGTATTAATTCACTTGGGATCATCGTGACTACCTGTCTCTCACATTGGGGTATAATAAGCACCTGTGAGTCCAAATGAGTACCTAGGGTAATTATGAGCCTTATTGATGACTTGGGTTCTATAAGCTCCTGGTATCGCTAACCGTAACTGTGATTCACTCGGAGTCACTCGAAGCACTTGTGAGGTGCCTGGCACCAAGTTTCTTGTCACCATTATGAACACCTGTCTGACATTTGGGGTCAGTCTGAGACACCTGGTGTTGTTATAAAAGGTTCTGTGTGGCACCTGGGGTCCTTATGAGAACGAGGCTAGTTATGGGCAGTAATTCCCAATGAGGTCTTAGACTGGTATTGATCTACATTGGGAACACATTATTTGATTAATATCATCTTAAACTTTCTTGAGATATGAAACTGCAACTGTACTAACCTAGAAAAAGCACCTGAAGATCTTAAGTTATTGAAGCACTGTAATACTTTGGTAACACCAACACATCCACCCTCCCGCCGTCACCCCACCTGGATGGACGTCCGGTAGGATCATATCACATCCAACATATAATGAAAGAATATAAATAGTTCCAGGTTATTAATAATCTTATCTGAACTCTTGATTCCAGTTTAATTAATTACAGTTACATACAGTTCATACTAACCTGATGTGAGATGAAATTTACATACGATTATAATTATCATGTGTGTTCTCATGGTTTACTCGATTTGACATGCATTTTTTATCCTGGGATAAAACTTAGTGGTATGACAGGATCAGAAGCAATAATTACTGTAGATGACACAGTTCAAAATATGAGATGAGTTGACAATATAAACAACTGACTTGGGGATAACTTTCAAAGGAAATTAATACAATAGTTTGACGGCATAGGTTCAAATGCTATAGCACTAGCAAACACACACATACAGAAGCTCAACAGCACGTATAACTATATGCCAGAAGAAACACACACACACACACACACACACACACACTCACTGGACAATCATTTCTCCACTGTCAAACTTCACTTTAGTTTAATTTTGTATTCATTAACGTTCAACCAGTAAGACAGTCATCAGTAAAGTTACAGAATATTCTTTGGCGTGATGAGCTGCGCTTTGGTATATATCGGAATTGACACACAGAGGAAGACATCTCCGTAAGCCGCTTAAAGGGACGGGTAGGTAGAATATTTGGTTCTGTTGACGATCATAGGGTATCCTTGGGGAGTCCTGTAGATCTCATACGGCTACAGTACACTTATCACATAGAGACCATAGAGGCATATTAGTCCGGATAAGAAAGGAAAAAAAAGAAAGGTACCGAGAGATTGAATAGAGTAGGGGCGAGGCGGTGTATAATTAATGAACTTGCTACGTATTATGCACATACACTTGCGTACAAACACACTCGTACACAAACACTCGCACACAGACATACACCTTGGTAAACAAACACAACACAAAAAGCACAATAAAAAACAAACACGTTCAAATATAAATACATACATAATTAATCACATCCACACACATATATATATTTATATATATATATACTTCATTTTTAGTCCATATAACACGCAGACTTTGAACATATAATCAACAACCTCACCAGCAAGGAATCGAACCCTGGACCTACTGGGTGTGACAAGGGAACGCTTACCGGCTAGGCCACAAGGACACTAAAAGCAGTTCTAGACTCTGTTATATTTCACACAAAGCCTGTTCATCGAGCTGATGGCGCCGTGAACCTCAATGGGAAACTGCCCGTGCCTCTTATGTGGTGTCAGTAGCATTTTACCGAATCCAGCTGGTATGAAACGCGAGGTACATATATATACTTCATTTTTAGTCCATATAACACGCGGACTTTGAACATATAATCAACGACCTCACCAGCAAGGAATCGAACCCTCGACCTACTGGGTGTGACTAGGGAACGCACAAACATACACACTTACACTCGCACACAAACACAGATACACAACTCTTATAAAAACATGCACATTCAACACTCAGACAAAACCGCAAAAACTCATTCCCGCACAGATATAAACACACACACACACACACACACACACACCTGCATACACACACATACACCCCTGCACACACATACACTCGCTTACATACATAAAACACACCTACACAGATACACACACACACACACACACACACACACATTTCCATATTGAAGGTGTGACTGACTTACACAAGAGACCTGGCCTGCAGCCTTGCCAGCTATCCCAGCTCCTGTGGGATTTCCCCCTGACTCTGCCCCGCACAGTAGCCACATCACGGTAATACTTTCGTTCATTGTTTCCCTTTTTGAGGTACAACGTCTACATAGTAGCTACCCTTGACACTCATCAGGACCAGTATTTAGTAACATGTTAACAACTTAGGTTATGTTTGTTTTTGTATCTTAGTTTTAACTTTTCCTGGATGGAATTTTCCTTTTTTCGTCGGGTAAGTTTACCAGCGTCTGGCAGACTAATCGGCATACTTGGCACTTTACTTTCTTGTTCTTGCCAGAACTGCATAACTATCATTCAGTGGGGGAATAACACTACGGATCCTGCACGGATGACCTGATTGCACCATTTTTACATAGAAAATGCTTTAGTGTATACCCACCATTTGATCCCTGCAGTATGAAAAGAAGTCGAAAGCAGAACTCATTAGAATTATATGAACCTCAAGATACAAATCGCCTCAACAGAAACTACTGATAAAGAGTTCATCTATAATGGTGGCCACGTGTTTTTACAACTTATCATGACAAATTAATTTTCAAATTCCTTTCGATGTGCGCAGCAACTCTATAAGATCGTCATCATTCGTTAATTTTCCAGATAACTCTTAACGAACGCGTAACAAACAAACATTTTATGATAAAGAAACTCTCTTGTGCAACACTACTCTCAGTCATGCAACTGTACCTCGTTCAGCTGGTGGCATCTACAGTATATCTTATTACTTCTACCTGATATCATATTATAATGTCATAGTATGCTTCACTGTCAGTATGCTTCACTGTCAGTATGCTTCACTGTCAGTATGCTTCACTGTTAGCATTCTTCACTGTCAATATGCTTCACTGTCAGTATCATTCACTGTCATTATGCTTCACTATCAATATGCTTCACTGTCAGTATTATTCACTGTCATTAAGCTTCACTATCAATATGCTTCACTGTCAGTATGCTTCACTGTCAGTATTCTTCACTGATAATATGCTTCACTGTCAGCATGCTTCACTTTCAGTATGCTTCTTGACTGTCAGTAGCCTTCACTCAGTCTGCTTCACTGTCAGCATGCTTCACTGTCAGTATGCTTCTTCACTGTCAGTAGCCTTCACTCAGTCTGCTTCACTGTCAGCATGCTTCACTGTCAGTATGCTTCTTCACTGTCAGTAGCTTTCACTCAGTGTGTTTCACTGTCAGAATGCTTGACTGTTAGTATGCTTCACTGTCAAGATGCTTCACTGTTAGTATATTTCACTGTCAGTTTGCTTCATTGTTAGTATGCTTCACTAACGGTGTGCTTCACTCATAGTATACTTCACTATCGTTATACATCACTGTTAGCATGATTTACTACCAATATGTTTCAGCTGTCAGTATCCTTCACTAACAGCATTCTTCACTGTCAGTATACTTCACTGTCAGTAGGCTTCACTGTTAGTATGCTTCACTGTTAGTATGCTTCACTATCAGTATGCTTCACTGTCAGTATCCCTTACTATCAGTATGCTTCACTGCCATTATCCTTCACTGTCAGTATGCTTCACTGTCAGTTTCCTTCACTATCTGCATTCTTCACTGTCAGTACACTTCACTGTCAGGAAGCTTCACTGTCAGTATACTTCACCGTTAGTATGCTTCGCTGTGAGTGTTTTTTACTCAGTATGCTTTACTGTCAGTATGCTTCACTGCTAGTATACTTCACTGTCGATATCCTTCACTGTTAGTATGTTTCACTGTCAGTATACTTTACTGCCAGTATGTTTCACAGTCAGTATTCTTCACTGTTAGCATGCTTCGCTGCTAGTATGCTTCATTCAATATGTTTCACTGTTAGCATGCTTCACTCTCAATATGCTTCACTGTCGGTATGCTTCACTTCTAGTATACTTCAATCAATATGCTTTACCGTTAGCACGCTTCAGTCAGTATGCCTCACTGTCAATACAATTCACTGTCAGTATGCTTCATTGCTAGTATGCTTAACTGTCAATGTGCTTCACTGCCACTATGCTTCATCACTGTCAGTATGCTTCACTGTTAGTAGGCTTCATTGCTAGTATTCTGAACTGTTAATATGCTTCACTGTTAGCATGCTTCACTGTTAGCATGCTTCACTGTTAGCATGCTTCACTATCAGTACAATTCACTCCTCCCAATTTGTTTCACTGTCAGTATGCTTCACTGTTAGTATGCTTCATTGCTAGTATTCTTAACTGTTAATATGCTTCACTGCTAGCATGCTTCACTGTTAGCATGCTTTACTATCAGTACAATTCACTCCTCCCAATTTGTTTCACTGTCAGTATGCTTCACACTCCGTAAGAATCATTTTCGATGTGCTTCACTCAGTAAGCTTCACCATTGATATACTTTACCGTATTATGCTTCACTACTATCGTGCTTCAGTTTCAGTATTCTTCACTCGGTATTCTTTATTATTCTTATGGCTACCTGTGCACCCCAACCAGAGTGCTTCATTCACACTATGTAAAGTATCAAAATGCATGTGATTTACTTTGAGGATGGCTCACGAATATAATGATTATTCTTATTCTTCATTGAAATATGCTTCACTACAATTTTATTTCGTTATCTGCATGCTTTGTCTTTGATATGTTTCATTAGCACTGCTTCATTAATAATATGCTTCATTAACAATATTTGTAATTAATACTATGCTTCATTAACACTATTCTACAGAAACAGCATGCTTCATTATCACTATGCTTCATTAACACTGCTTCATTAACACTATGCTTCATTAACACTATGCTTCATTAACACTGCTTTATTGACACTATGCTTTATTAGCACTATGCTTCATTAGCATTATGCTTCATTGATACTAAGCTTCATCAACACTATGCTTCATTAACACTATGCTTCATTAACACTGCTTCATTAATACTATGCTTCAACGACACTATGTTTTATTAACACTATGCTTCAGTAACACTGCTTCATTAACGCTGCCTCATTATCACTATGCATCATTAACACCGCTTTATTAACACTATGCTTCATTAATAGTATGCTTCATTAACAATATTTTTAATTAATACTATGCTTCATTAACACTAAGCTTCATTATCGCTATGCTTCTTTAATACTTGGTTCATTAACACTTTGCCTTATCAGCACTAAGGTTCATTAACACTGCTTCATTAATAATAAGTTTCATTAACACTGTTCTTCATTAACAATATGCTTCATTAACACAATGCTTCATTAACACTATCCTTCATTAACACTATGCTTCATTAACAATATTCTTCATTAATACTGTGGTTCCTTAACACTATGTTTCATTAACACTATGCTTCAGTAACAATGCTTCATTAGCAATATGCTTCATTAATACCTTTGTTTCTGCCTGGAGTCGTCTTATGTTGAAAAGACCCTTCATCCAGTACTCAATGTCCACCCCACTGGCTAAATTGGCACTGGCACGAGTAAGGAAGGCAGCCAAGAAAATGGAAAAGAGATTTAGTGCCAGTACTCACCCTTGTTTAACCCCCGTTTGGATGGGCAAGAACTCAGACTGAGTGCCATTGTGTAGGACACTGCCAGTCATGACTTCGTGGAGTTGCCTCACAATGGCAATGAATTTTGGTGGACAGCCAAAATTGCTGAGGGTCCGCCAGAGGGCTTCCCTGTTGACCGAGTCGATGGCCGTGGTTAGGTCGATGAAGGCCATGTACAGGTCACGACACTGTTCTCTGCACTTTTCCTGTATCTGGCGGGTAGCAAAGATCATGTCAGTGGTGCCATGTGATGGTCTAAACTCGAAGGCCACATTGAGATTCTGGGAGGAAGTTTTCCGCCTCAGGAAGAAGTCTGTTTAGTTAAACTCGGACGGATAATCTTGCCAGCTGTGGACAGCAGCGAGATCCTGCAGTAGTTGCCACTGTTTGACTGGTCTCCCTTGTTCTTATAAATATTGTCGATGGATGCATCTCTAAGAGCTTGGGGGATTTCCTCCTCTTCCCATATATTCTCCAGGAGAGAGTGGAGACGGCTGATAAGCAGAGGTCCTCCTGCTTTATAAACCTCAACTGGGAGTCCAACTGGTCCTGAGGCTTCGTCATTTTTCATGTGTTTGATGGCAGTAGCTACTTCATCCAGGGATGAAGGATAGCTGAGGTGGGTCAACTCTGGATGCTGCGGGACCTGCTGGGTAGTCAGGGCTTCTACATCTGTGTTTAGAATTGAACAGCGAATGGTAGTGCTCTATCCAAAGCTGAAGGATGCCTTCTTCATCTTTAATTTAGGAGTCACCGTCAGATGAGCGGAGGGGGGCTGCACTATGAGTGATTGGCCAATAAAATGTTGTAGTGGAATTGAGAAATTCGTGCATCTAGTGCTCATCTGCAAGTTTTTGTGTTTTACATTCGTTATTTTTAAACCAGTCGTTCTTTAGATTGTGAAGTTCGCACTGAGACGATGCTCTCTTCTTGCAGAAGGTATCAGCAATTCGTCCGAGACTGAGGGTTGTTCTGCCAGTCAGTTTAAGCAATACATTTATCATCGACGATTATATTGATTTCTGGGTCATTTTTATCAAACCAGTCCTGGTGTATTCTTTCGGTCTCTTTAGGTTTTTGTCATGACATTGTCAAGAAAATCCCATTCGGCACTGGGATTTGGGTTGTTTGTTGTCGGGTTGTTTACCAGCTCATGTTCGAGCTGCTCTCTCAAAGCATGTGCTACTGCTGGATACTTCAGACGCTTAGTGTTAAAACCTCTTCTGGAGACTTGCTGCCTTCGCCATTTTGGGGCGACGTGAAGTGAGATCTTGGCCCTGATGATCAGTGTCGCAGTGGTCCGAGCCACACATGGCTTGGGTGATGAGGACTTGTCGGCGATCTCTTTCTCTGACAATGATGTATTTGATGAGATGCCAGTGTTTGGATCGTGGGTGTTGCCACGAACCCTTGAACTTGTCAGCCTGCCTAAACAAGGTATTGGTGATAGTGAGGCTCTGTGCAGCACACTTGCTAAGGAGGAGTAGGCCGTTTGGATTACACTTGCCTAGTCCATTTCTCCCTATGATTCCCTGCCAAATGTCAGCATCTCTGCCAACTCTGGCCTTTAAGTTACCAAGGAGCACAACCTTATCTTCTCTAGGAATAGAGGATAGCACTCTGTCGAGGTTCGGTGTAAAAGGCCTCCTTGATGTCATCCTCTGTATCCAGTGTTGGGGTGTATGCACTGATGAAAAAGGCATGACGTGAGTGATTCAGTGGGACTCGGAGCGTTATGAGACACTCGTTGATCCCATTACGCATTTCAGTTAGCCTGTGTAGGAAGTGTTGGCGGATGGCAAAGCCAACTCCATAAATGTGTTTTCTGTCCGCAGCAGGCTAACCCTTCCAGAAGAAGGTATAGCCACACCCCTTTTCTGTGAGTCGACCCTCGATTGGGAGCCGGGACTCACTAATGGCGACTACAGTATATCGATGTTATACCTAGCCAGCTTTTTTGCCACAAGGGCGGTTCTTCTTTCAGGACTCTCATTTGCGTCAATATCCAGAAGGGTCCTGACATTCCATGCAGCGACCATAAGAGGTTGTATATATTGTTTTTGTTTTGATCTGTGATTATGGTTGTGTTTTCGACTGCGTAAAGATGACCTTTCTGGGTGCGGCTGCCCAGTCATGTTGGTTCTTTAGGCAGGCTATGTTTCGGGCACCTTTTCTTGCCCCTTACCCATGTGGGGTGAGCAGAGTGATTCCTCGAAAGGGCTACTCAGTCGCACAGACAGGACCGGATTGCACCTTATCTGTGCCGAGACACTCCCGGCAGTCATCTCTGCCTGTCCCCGTCGCCACTCGTCCGTCGCCAGAGGACTTTTGAGGGTATAGGGGTTTTGATGATGATGATGATGATGAGTATGATGAGCTGGATGATGGCTGGGAGTGATTTGATTTATGTGGTGAGGCAGGAGTGCAGGCTGCAACCACACATCTTGGCTCTCCCTTTTCCTGATCCAGTGGTGCAAGTTTTGCAATTAATGGGAGAGGGAGAGTTCAATGGACTGTCGATAGCCCAGTTTGTTGGATTTCACCTTAGTAGCCTGTCCCTCAAGCATTGCCTTTGTCCGCCCGTGTAGTCGTTGGGTTCCCATGGTGGTGACCTCTTCCGCCTATACCGCTACTGGGGCCTTGTTGGAGCTCTGTAAGCATGATTGCCTGATGTGGGGCTTCACCCCAGATTTTTCGATCGGGGGCTTACTCCCGTAACCCTATTATGCCTACCAAGGTTAATCCGCAAGGCAGCGGGGCAGTGGTTGGTGGGCGCCAGGACGTGTCCACATGCCAGTGGGCCTAAGCGCCGTCCCTCTGGGGCCCACTGCTACTCCGAGATCCTCTGCTGGTCTAACCTGGGCCCATGAGCCACCCAGTTATCGTGTGTTGTCACGAGGAGGCACAGCAGGAGTTTTGATGGTGAAGAGGCTGTGTACTGGCAGGGGAGGATTTATGCAAATTACTTCCCTGTTCACCACGAGGGCTAGCCAGCGACGGTAACTGAAAGTGAGAGGAAGCAAGCAGTGCTTGCACCTTAACACTAACATAATGCTTCCGCACTAGACGCATTACACCAACCTGTGCACACACACACACACACACACACACACACACACACACACACACACACACACACAGAATTGTAAGAAACAATACATAACAATATCTTCACAAAATAAGTAAATTATGAAGCTTCGTCATTCCCATTCAAAGGTATATGTAAAATTCATTTTACAACACTAACATCAATTCTCCATTATCGTAATCATTAACAGTGTTGCCCTTTGTCCATCAATTGCTGCATATAGCAATTGCATGGCATTCACAGAAAACCGTGCAAGATAGTTTTTCTTTGGCACATTCACACTTTGCAGTTGAGCACAATGGTGGTGTAGTGCAGGTGGAGCTGAGGCCATAGAATTCGGTTGTATCACTTGAGAAAGCAGTCTGTGTTGTTCATCTCTTATCCACCCAAACTCAAAGGGGTCTCGGTCTGATGGCTCTTGGTACATGCTTGAAGGTGGGATCTCCTTACATTTTCCTCAATTGCAGCAGCTGTTTGTTGGAGTGCTTTAACTCGAAGAATAATTTATTTGTCTCTGCTTATCCTTTTAAATATAACTGATAATTCACTGCTGACATGTCATCTGTCTCATCGCTGCAGAATATTTTGTGGTTTCTGCTCTAACATCATTCATGTTTGCCATTTGCTCACCAAATTTGGCTAATTTATGTCCTATATGCAGAATTTTAAGACTGCTTTTCCCAATACTTCACATTGGGGCTCACATCACGAAAGTGCGTGAGCGCCAAGAAGTGATGGCCTTATATCCTTGGGTTACTCCAAAGAAAAACCTTTATTAATAGTTGTTCTTTTGGAAATACTGTACAGTACTTCCCTTCATAAGGAGTGAGGCATTGTATAATCTTTTCACCAGAGTAGTGGAACAACAGGATAAATACGTCAGTGTCAGAGTTATTTTGATCCTCTTTCTGCCTCAATCATAACTTATTGGGGAATTATGACATATGCCTCCTTATGCAGCATTCATCACCACTCCCAGGTGAACTTGCTGTAGGACCGATTGAGAGATTGTGACCACCAACTTGTGGTTGAAAGTCTCTTCTGTAATCTCTATTTATTGTGCCTGTGTCACAAGGGCTTCACATATAAGGCCATTGAGTTGAATTTTATTTGTTACTGTCAAAACCCCTTACTTCAGAGGCAGAGGAGCATTAAGAAATAAGGCATCATTGCACTGACACCCCAGAGATGTAATGACCAATCTTCTTTCACGTACAGTTCTCACAAATACCACCTTGACCAACACTGGTTTCATGAGATAATCTAGTCACAATTTCCCTGTAATATTAACAGCAGCTTTCTGTTCTAAGAGGTCCATCAAATCTTTATAACCATCGGTATGTATGATCAAAACTTTTATAAGATCTTTAACTACCATTTTCAGAGCACGGGTATTTTGAGAGAAGTTGTTATACTATTTAGCATTCGACTTACCTCACCAAAGGCAACCAGCAAAATTTCTTCCAAACCATTATTAGCCATTAATACACCTACACACTCCACAAAACTCATCAATATATGCATTCCCCCGAGTATTGGAATAAATTTAATGAACAATGTGAATACATTAACCACAACACGGTACAGCTGTTGATCTACTGTACTGTGAAAATTGTGAAAACTTAATTTAACAAAAAATAATTTAAAAGCATTACTGATTAGTGAAACAGATTTATTGGCATTGAAAACATAGGGATTGACACCAAAATCATTGTGTTGGGATGATAAACAACCAAGGTATGACGATTATCTTATTTGGCGGTCATATTGGACGCCATCTTGAAAATCTCAAATTCCTCAAGGGTGATGAGGTGGCATCATCCAAATTCTGAACGAGGACACTTGAAAGGTACAGAAAGAACCAAAAAAAAATATGCGCCCAAAATTTCCCGGGTCAAGCCCTTGGCTGCTCGACTTCACTATTAGGGAGGACAGCCGAAATATTAGATTTCTTAAAAGCTTCCTCTCAACTCTGATAATTAATAATATAAATAAATGAAATAAATATGGTTGGTGGTGCTCTGACATTGATTAAAAGTATTTATTATTGATGGCAGTTTTTATGTACAGTCCACATTATAAGGTAACATATTGGTATATGTTTGGAGGAATGAAAATACATAGTAGAGATTTAGTGCGTTTTAATATTTTTTATTGGTAGCCCTAACACAAAAAAAATATATTACATCAATTAAGTATATTTTGGGGTCTCTCTCTCTCTCTCTCTCTCTCTCTCAACATTCTTTTATCTTTTTAAGATCTCATAATTAACTCATTAATCTGGGCTTATTATATAACAACGTATTGAGGAAAATTTAAAAAAAATATATTTTGATAATATAGACAGTATATCACAAAGGAGTATTGGTCACAAGCACATGAAATTATAAAATATATCGTGGGTTCAGTATAAAATATCTTCGATTTTGTATTATCAAGTACTATATACAGTAATCTGGTCAAGTGAAATACTGTTTTGAATATCTATTTGATATAATGAAAGTGTGAATACGCTTTTCCTTCCATGTACGAAATTTCGAACAATAAATAATAGCATGTGTACTTTCTTGCGTCTGCTGCCAGGTCATGTGATAAATTTAGTCATATTCAAGGCAGCGATCTCATCAACTGCCTCAATCTGACTGCTATATGTTTTGTTCTGCTCCAGCTCGTCAGCAAGGTCCTGCGACTACCATGGTTCTTCTCCACACTTCTTGACAAGCTGGCTAGTGACATCTCTCGTTTCCTCGGGTTCGTTTGTTTTCCAATTCATGTTTCTCAGTGTCACCATCCAGCGTCTGCCATGGCTCTTTTGGCAAACTCTCAGAAGTACTTCTTTTGTCCCTCATCTTCAGTCACTTTTAAATGAAAATAGTATGAATTAGAATCATTATATATATATATATATATATATATATATATATATATATATATATATATATATATATATATATATATATACTGTATATATATACTCTATTTGAAAGTAAGGAAACTAGTTTACATTGCAAGGCTAATAAAGTGTGAAAGTATGAATCTTCCATTCACTGTAAACCTGTTAGTTTCTTACCATAGTGATTGTAGCGTAAAACCACCGATGTTGCATACCAGTACACATGGCTTAGCAAGTTAGCAGTCCTAATATACAAATGAATGCTTCAGCGTGGTTCTCAGGCGTGGTGTATTGTTGTTTGGTCTCAAGAGAACGACGAAATTCATCTTCGGCTTTCCTCTGCATTTCTTGCATGAGAAATGACTTGACTTATGAAACGTATACCAACTTTTTTCACTAACTAGAGAAAGGAAGAATATAAGACAACGTATTGAGTTAACTGCTTTCACTTTTCTTGAATCAAGAGCTGGATTTTTACTACAATCTATTAATGTGTTTAAAATCATTGACAAATATTGTATTGTCATTTACGGTTACTGAAACTTAAGTTTTGAAATTTAAACACTTACCTTGCGTCATGTAGGAGTCGAAGTGGATGACGAAGAGATAAATAGGCACCTGATTAAGCCTCCTATTGGCAAGATACTTCTTATGTCCTGCATCATACACCCGGTTAAACCCAGCATCTCATGGAAGACTAAAAATATTTTCTTGGCGTCGGAAAGTTTGGTTGCGTCTTTCATCTTCGTGTCCAAAACAAAAGGAACAGGAGCGCGATGACGTCTGGTTGAGATATTTTTTTATCTTTTTTATGCTTTATGGTGTCGAGTGTTGAAGGTTGTAGTTGTGGATTTTAAAGATCGACGATTCACTTTTCTCGAATCACCCTGAAAGAGATGAAGTGGAAAAAAATAACTAATGTACAGATGTGTTCTCATTACACAGAATATTTGACTCTGGTCCCTGAGGATACGATACGAGGCTAGTCCACACACACACACACACACACACACACACACAACCATCATATCCTCAACAACACTAAGTAAGACATGATCGACTTCAACAGCTATCAATTTTATGGTCATAACTTTCTGGGCGTATCCACGATGTACTGTAGGTCTCCGTCAGCAAGTAAGGTAGTCATGCCAGTTTGACGTCCTCGATATGACACTAATTTTAGAGATATATCAATATTCTACTTCATAATTAAGTCATATTAACATCTTCTCAAAAACGGATTCAATATCTGCATCTCTGCTTCCACAGCACCCACTATCATCTGTCATTTTGTCGAGTTGAAAATTGTATCATAACGCAAAACCTATGAAGGGATAAGGAAGACGAGAAATTGTGAAGAAATAGATTTTCCAGATATGAAAATAGATTCTCACCTTCACCAACTAGGGTCTGAAAATTAATTGTGGAAATAAACATTTAAATATTGAAGTCATAAGGGTTCACATACAGTTACACATAGCGGTACTCGTGGTCGGTAATGATCTGATATTGCCCTGATGACACAAGATATATATAATATATGTGTGTATGTGTGTTTGGCAATTTACTAGTTTATACAAATAGCTGTTTGTATTTTATTTATATATTTGCGTACATGCACACACCTTCACATAGGCACCAGTCTGCCTATCACGGCACCTTGAATTTTCTATTATTTACAATTTTCATGATTCAGAAACTCACAACAGGAGTTGCATTCATCACCAGATTCTTCACACTCGTAAATTTAAGTAGTGACAAAAAGTAACTAGCAATTAATAAAATACGTATAGTGTGAAATAACAAAACAAGCAGAAGCACGGAGAAAGTCACTACAGTAGTTTTCCAACACAGCAATATTCCTCAGGATAACTTACGACACGATTCCCTGCACTACCACCAGAACACCACCGTCTCAAGCACCAACCGGAGCGCGTCTGAAGGGCAACCTGCAACACATCTTACCATTTAGGCTCGCGCTAACGGAAGGTATGGGAGTTGGCAAACTTTAATTAAACCAAAATAGAGAAAAGAGAGACCTATCAAACTACCCAGCTTGTATACTACACAACCAGTGAATACAAATCTTAACATAAGCAATGGCTAAATGGAGAAGATAAAGTATAAGATGAAAGCTCATTTGTCACTAGGATTATACACCAAGGAGTACTTATGATGTTGTTGCATAAATTAAAGAGTTCCTTTGAAAACAGATAAAGAAGATATAAGCTCAACAATGGGTGAATAGCTTCGCATTTTTCTCATATCAAACAAATACTGAGAAAATCGCATAATTAAATACTTTTTTAGTACCGACAATGTATTTTTTTAAGGACGTACTGTCGTCATTAAATTATAAATTCCAAGTACATAAAAGATATACTTATTTGCATAATATTTCTCATCAAATAATTTAATAATATATATATATTTTTTTACGGGATTAGCCCACCAGGGCACAGGTCAATGACTCGCATCAAAGCCTGGGGACGAAATAATAATAATAATAATAATAATAATAATAATAATAATAATAATAATAATAGTAATAGTAGTAATAGTAGTAGTAGTAGTAGTAGTAGTAGTAGCAAGAATTTACAGATGCCATTGCTCTAAGGTACGGTTGGCCAGTAGATGGTTTGCCCTCCCAATGCCTGTGTGGCTCTGCCTATGATGGCGATCACGCCATGGTCTGCAAGAAGGGGGGCTTCATATGCATGAGGCATGACGAGGTAAGGGATCTCACAGCAAATATGTTGAAGGAAATCTGCCGGGACGTCATGGTAGAACCGACCCTCCTTCCACTGGATGGCGAGATCTTCCAACATAGGACTTCAAACACTTCTAACGAAGCCCGGGTGGACGTCAGTGCTCGAGGATTCTGGACGCCGGGACAGCGAGCTTTCTTCGACATCAGGATTTTTGATCCCATGGCCGTTTGTCACCGTAACCTAGCTCTCAATGCTGCGCATAGGAGGAACGAGAACGACAAGAGAAGGGCATATGGGGAGAGAATACAAAATGTTGATCAAGGCAGCTTCACTCCTCTAGTGTTCACAACCTCGGGTGGGATGGGCCCAAGTGCAAGATGTTTCTACGCCAGACTCGCGGAGCTGATCTCTGAACAGAAGCAGCAGCCCAGAAGTTATGTTACAGCCTGGATGAGATGTCGACTGTCCTTCTCTCTCCTTCGGTCGGCTTTGCTCTGCCTCAGGGGAACGAGAGCTTCTGCCCCTACTCCGACAACTGCTGCAGATATTGACTATGAGGCTACAGTCACTGAATGCCGCATAGATCTGCGGCTCAACTAATTTAACACAGATAGGATAGCTTCTTATGTATTAGGATATTTAATATTAAGATAAATAAATGGTGGCGAAGGTGTGGCTATTGGGGGAGGCTGGAGGACACAATTAAAAAAATTTAAAAAAAAAAAAAAAAAAAAAAAAAAAAAAGTAGTAGTAGTAGTAGTAGTAGGCGGCGGCCAGCGCGGCGTGGGTGTCGTGGACCGTCCCTCCTGATCTAAAGTGTTATTTGTGGGGACATACTCGCTGTGTGGGAGCGGGAATTTGACAATGTGTCCGTGAATATCTGGTGTCACCCTAAGCATTGCCACCCAAGGTTTCTTCTCATCCCTTACGGCATAAATTGTAAATATTCCGTGTGTTCACCGGCGTTCACCAAGTGAGTGGTGACCTGTGCTGGGTCGGTGGGGGGATAATGAGAAGGCTCGGCCCCAAGGTCAGCGTCGTTAGGCCTACTGCGACAGGGGTGGTCCCGAGACTATCGCCCCTATGGGGCCGAGAGTGCTGCCCATGCGGCCGCCCCCACCCCCCCCCCCCCTCACACCATAGTAACGGACTCTTAATGTAGGGTCTCGACGAACCTAGTGAGTATACATAACTGATATTACACCAGTGAGACCATATAAATGGTGGTTATTTGTGCCAAGGATATATAAACTAGTGCTTGGTGTGACAAACTCTTGTCCATAGTGTATCATTCTGATGTATGGATGGTCGCTATTAGGGGGGTTAGCCTACACACCCACGCGCGCACGTATACCCCTATTACCTGGACACAGCAGTCCAGCCTGTCACCTCTCCGCCCTTCCCTCATAAGAACCAGTATAATCTCGTGCCTCGGACTAAATCAGATGTCCGGAGGCGGACGTTACCGTCGCCCAAGGTGCTGTTCACTATGCCTGGTAACATTCCTTGCTGCCTCTGTGCAAGCCCGAACCAAAACTGCACGAATTGTTTTTGTGCGAGAAACAACCGACCATGTGTGGATTGCAGGAAGCTAGACCAGTGTCGGAACCCACGTCGCAGGGAGCCGACACAGGTGGCCACAGTGGATATCGCCGGGACCCAACTACCCGATGATATCCGAAATGATAGCAGTGAATCTACTCAACCCGAAAATATAGTACTAATAAATACTGCTCCCTCAGTAGCAGGTGTCCACGAGGAGAATGAGAGACAGCCGCCTCAGTGGAATGGCATGTCGATGGAAAATGCAGACATATGGGTCAAAGAAACCTACTCAGAAATTGTCAAGTGGTCGCCCGCTAACTTATTTGAACCACCCAAGTGTGCGGCCACCAAAGAAATGATTCGGGAGATGACTCGCTTCATGACTGATTACACTCAGGACCGCTTCCTCGCCCCCCTAGCTCTTCAAATACTGGCAATAATACCACATCTATTTTGTCAGAGGACACACACAAAGGCTAAGCACAAAGAAAATGTGGCAGCAATGAAGAGAAGATTGACAATGTGGCAGACTGGGGCCCTAGATGATCTCCTATGTGAAGCAAGAACACTGCAGGAGAGACTAAAATTTACCGGTGACGGAAAGCAAAACACCGATGACGTGGCAAGAAAATTTGGAAACAAAATGCGTGTGGGAAAAGTGTCTCTCGCGGTAAGATCTCTCACACAGGAATCCTCCGGTGGGGTGATGCCATAAACAGAGAGACATTAAAACTACTGAAAGAGAAACATCCCCCTGCAAGCGAAGATGAAGGCATCAGGTTCCAGGGTGACTATATCCCACCAAATGCTGTCCTGTTCGAGAAAATAACAGGAGAGATGGTGTGGAAAAAGGCACTGAAGACTCGAGGAGGAGCCGGCCCTTCAGGTCTGAATGCAAACGGTTGGAGAGTCATCCTCAGCACAAACAAGTTTGGCCCTGTAGCAAGCGATCTCTGCACTGCTATTGCTGCCCTTGCAAGAAAGCTTGCATCCTCTCGCTGCCATCACCTCCAGGCCCTGACGGCCTGCCGCCTTATTCCTCTGGAAAAGAAACCAGGATGTAGACCTATAGGGGTGGGGGAAGTGCTGAGGCGGATCATCGGAAAGTGCATAATGGAGGTGGTAAAGGACGATGTCAGGGCAGCAGCAGGGAACCTACAATTGTGTGCTGGCCACCAGGCTGGTGGGGAGGCGGCCATTCACGCCATGAGATTGATATTTGAGCAGCGTGATTGTGAGGCCGTTCTCCTGGTAGATGCTTCAAACGCATTCAACATACTCAACCGCAAGGCTGCACTGCACAACATCAAGATCAAGTGTCCAAGCTTTGCGATGTATGTTGAAAATTCGTATAGGAATCCTTCAGACCTCTACATAGTAAACAACAAGGCTCTACGAGGTGATACCATCCTACAGTCGACTGAGGGAACAACACAGGGGGACCCCGTTGCAATGGCAATGTATGCAATTGGCCTATCAGTGCTCCAACAAGAAATAAAATTTGAAACAACCGGGGTCAAACAAGTGGCATATGCTGATGACCTTACAGGAGCAGGAAAAGTGGAGGGCATCAAAAAGTGGTGGGACCTGGTAACATAGCGAGGTCCACAAATAGGGTACCACCCAACGCCAGCAAGTCCTTCCTCATCGTGAAGCCAGAACATTATGAACGGGCATTGAAAGTTTTTGGCGGAAGTGAGGTCAAAATAACCAAGGACGGCCAAAGACATCTAGGCGCAGTAATTGGCACTACGGACTTCAAGACCGAGTACGTAGCTGCAAAGGTGAATGAGTGGGTTAGCGAAATCCAAGCTCTGTCAGAGATTGCTAACACAGAGCCACATGCGGCCTTTGCAGCATTCACCCATGGAGTCAAGCATCGCTGGAACTGCCTGATGCGTACCATCCCTGAGATCGGACCCCTCCTCCACCCTCTGGAAGAAGCTATCAGTGTCAAGTTCATTCCCAAACTAGTGAAACACCCTGACTTAACCCCAGCAGAAAGAACACTTCTTGCACTTCCACCAAGACTGGGAGGGATGGGACTAACCAATCCAGAGGAGATTGCTGACACTGAACATCAAAATTCACTTAAGCTCACGGCAGCCCTCACTGACCACATAATAGCCCAGAATGCAACAGGGGAAGTGGACACCAGCGAAGTAAATAAGATCCGTAGGTCCATTACAACAGATCGGCAGCACTGCCAAAATGACATGTTGCAGCAACTATTGCTGCAGGTTCCAGAAAATTTGACAAAAAAAGTAGCTATAGCGCAGGAGGTGGGCGCCTCGAACTGGTTAACTACGTTACCGATAAGGGCAAATGGTTTCAGCCTTAACAAACAAGAATTTACAGATGCCATTGCTCTAAGGTATGGTTGGCCAGTAGATGGTTTGCCCTCCCAATGCGTGTGTGGCACTTCCTATGATGGCGATCACGCCATGGTCTGCAAGAAGGGGGGATTAATATGCATGAGGCATGACGAGGTAAGGGATCTCACAGCAAATATGTTGAAGGAAATCTGCCGGGACGTCATGGTAGAACCGACCCTCCTTCCATTGGATGGCGAGATCCTCCAACACAGGACTTCAAACACATCTAACGAAGCCCGTGTGGACGTCAGTGCTCGAGGATTCTGGACGCCGGGACAGCGAGCTTTCTTCGACATCAGGATTTTTGGATCCCATGGCCGCTTGTCACCGTAACCTAACTCTCGATGCTGCACATAGGAGGAACGAGAACGACAAGAGAAGGGCATATGGGGAGAGAATTCAAAACGTTGATCAAGGCAGCTTCACTCCTCTAGTGTTCACAACCTCTGGTGGGATGGGCCCAAGTGCAAGATGTTTCTACGCCAGACTCGCGGAGTTGATCTCCGAACAGAAGCAGCAGCCCAGAAGTTATGTTACAGCCTGGATGAGATGTCGACTGTCCTTCTCTCTCCTTCCTTCGGCTTTGCTCTGCCTCAGGGGAACGAGAGCTTCTGCCCCTACTCCGACAACAGCTGCAGATATTGACTATGAGGCTACAGTCACTGAATGCCGCATAGATCTGCGGCTCAACTAATTTATCACAGATAGGATAGCTTCTTATGTGTTAGGATATTTAATATTAAGGTAAATAAATGGTGGCGAAGGTGTGGCTATTGGGGGAGGCTGGAGGCCACGTAATAAAAAAAAAAAAAAAAAAAAAAAGTAGTAGTCGTAGTAGTAGTAGTAGTAGTAGTAAAAAAAAAAAAAAAAAAAAAAGTAGTCGTAGTAGTAGTAGTAGTAGTAGTTGTAGTAGTAGTGGTGGCGTGGGTGTGTTGGGGGTGCCTTCCCAGATTTAAAGTGTTGTTGGTGGGGATATACTCAGTTTGTGGGAGCGAGAATTTCACAGTGTGTGGATGAACGTTGGATGTCACCTTGAGCATCATCGCCGACGGCTCGTCTCATTCCTTACGACATTAAAGGCAAATATTGCTCGTGTTCACCGGCGATCTTCAAGTAAGCCTGTGAGTGTTTGAATGGTGGGTGGCTGGAGTTGCCAAGTGTCAGTGCCAGTGCGTCGATAGGCCTACCCTAGCAAGGGTGGCATCGCGACTCTCGCCCGTATGGGGCCAAGTGCCTCAAGTAACGGCCACTCCATGTAGTGTCGGCTGACCCAGTGAGTATATATAACTAATGTTACATCAGCGAGACCATAGAAATGGTGGCTATCTCTACCAAAGTGACATAATCAAGTGTTAGGTGTGACAATTCTTGCTCCCAGTGGATTATTCTCATGTGTAGATTATCGCCCACATGGGGGGTGCCCGACACAACCACACGCGCGCGTATGCCCTTACTACTCGGACACCGAAGGCCAGGCTGTCACCCCTGTGCCTCATACGCATAAGATCTAGTTTCTTCGTCCGTATGGGCCTAATAGCAGAGGTCGGAGGCGGAAATATCTGTCGCCCAAGTTGCTGGTCACTATGCCTGGCAACAGTCTTTGCTGGGTCTGTGCTAGCCCGAACCAAAACTGCACAAATTGTCTTTGTGCGAGAAACAACCGATCATGTGTGGATTGCAGGAAGCTAGACCAGTGTCGGAACCCACGTGGCAGGGAGCCGACACAGGCGGCCACTGTGGATATCGCCGGGACCCAACCACCCGATGATATCCGAAATGATAGCAGTGAGTCTACTCAACCCGAAAATGTAGTACTATTAAATGCTGCTCCCTCAGTAGCAAGTGTCCATGAGGAGAATGAGAGACAGCCGCCTCAGTGGAAAGGCATGTCGATGGAAAATGCAGGCGTATGGGAAAAGAAACCTACTCAGAAATTGTCAAGTGGTCGCCAGCTAACTTGTTTGAACCACCCAAGTGTGCGGCCACAAAAGAAATGATTCGGGAGATGACTTGCTTCAAGACTGATTACACTCAGGACCGCTCCCTCGCTCCCCTAGCTCTTCAAATACTGGCAATAATACCACATCTATTTTGTCAGAGGACACACACAAAGGCTAAGCACAAAGAAAATGTGGCAGCAATGAAGAGAAGATTGACAATGTGGCGGACTGGGGCCCTAGATGATCTCCTATGTGAAGCAAGAACACTGCAGGAGAGACTAAAATCTACGGGTGACGGAAAGCAAAACACCGATGACGTGGCAAGAAAATTTGGAAACAAAATGCGTGTGGGAAAAGTGTCTCTCGCGGTAAGATCTCTCACACATGAATCCTCCGGTGGAGTGATGCCAATAAACAGAGCGACATTAAAACTATTGAAAGAGAAACATCCCCCTGCAAGTGAAGATGAAGGCATCAGGCTGCAGGGTGACTATATCCCACCAAATGCTGTCCTGTTCGAGAAAATAACAGGAGAGATGGTGTGGAAAAAGGCACTGAAGACTCGAGGAGGAGCCGGCCCTTCAGGTCTGGATGCAAACGGTTGGAGAGTCATCCTCAGCACAAACAAGTTTGGCCCTGTAGCAAGGGATCTCTGCACTGCCATTGCCACCCTTGCAAGAAAGCTTGCATCCTCTTGCTGCCATCACCTCCAGGCTCTGACGGCCTGCCGCCTTATTCCTCTGGAAAAGAAACCAGGATGTAGACCTATAGGGGTGGGGGAAGTGCTGAGGCGGATCATCGGAAAGTGTATAATGGAGGTGGTAAAGGATGATGTCAGGGCAGCAGCAGGGAACCTACAAGTGTGTGCTGGCCACCAGGCTGGTGGGGAGGCGGCCATTCACGCCATGAGATTGATATTTGAGCAGCCTGATTGTGAGGCCGTTCTCCTGGTGGATGCTTGAAACGCATTCAACAAACTTAACCGCAAGGCGGCACTGCACAACATCAAGATCAAGTGTCCTAGCTTTGCGATGTATGTTGAAAATTGTATAGGAATCCTTCAGACCTCTACATAGTAAACAACAAGGCTCTACGAGGTGATACCATCCTACAGTCGACTGAGGGAACAACACAGGGGGACCCCGTTGCAATGGCAATGTATGCAATAGGCCTATCAGTGCTCCAACAAGAAATTAAGTATGAAACAACTGGGGTCAAACAAGTGGCATATGCTGATGACCTCACAGGAGCAGGAAAAGTGGAGGACATCAAAAAGTGGTGGGACCTGGTAACATCGCGAGGTCCACAAATAGGGTACCACCCAAACGCCAGCAAATCCTTCCTCATCGTGAAGCCAGATCATTATGATCGGGCTGTGGAGGTTTTCGGCGAAAGTGAGGTCAAAATAACTAAGGACGTCCAAAGACATCTAGGCGCAGTAATTGGCACTACGGACTTCAAGACCCAGTACGTAGGGGGAAAGGTGAATGAGTGGGTTAGCGAAATCCATGCTCTATCGGAGATTGCTAACACAGAGCCACATGCGGCCTTTGCAGCATTCACACATGGAGTCAAGCATCGTTGGAACTACCTGATGCGTACCATCCCTGAGATCCGACCCCTCCTCCACCCTTTGGAAGAAGCAATCAGTGTCAAGTTCATTCCCACACTAGTGAAACACCACGACTTAACCCTAGTAGAAAGAACACTTCTTGCACTTCCACCAAGACTGGGAGGGATGGGACTAACTAATCCAGAGGAGATTGCTGACTCTGAACATCAAAATTCACTTAAGCTTACTGCAGCCCTCACTGACCACATAATTGACCAGAATGCAACAGGGGAAGTGGACACCAGCGAAGTTAATAAGATCCGTAGGTCCATTACAGCAGATCGGCAGCACTGCCAAAATGACATGTTGCAGCAACTATTGCTGCAGGCTCCAGAAAATTTGACAAAAAAAGTAGCTATAGCGCAGGAGGTGGGCGCCTCGAACTGGTTAACTACGTTACCGATAAGGGCAAATGGTTTCAGCCTTAACAAACAAGAATTTACAGATGCCATTGCTCTAAGGTACCGTTGGCCAGTAGATGGTTTGCCCTCCCAATGCGTGTGTGGCTATTCCTATGATGGCGATCACGCCATGGTTTGCAAGAAGGGGGGCTTCATATGCATGAGGCATTACGAGATAAGGGATCTCACAGCAAATATGTTGAAGGAAATCTGCCGGGACGTCATGGTAGAACCGACCCTCCTTCCACTGGATGGCGAGATCCTCCAACACAGGACTTCAAACACATCTAACGAAGCCCGTGTGGACGTCAGTGCTCGAGGATTCTGGACGCAGGGACAGCGAGCTTTCTTCAACATCAGGATTTTTGATCCCATGGCCGTTTGTCACCGTAACCTAGCTCTCGATGCTGCGCATAGGAGGACCGAGAACGACAAGAGAAGGGCATATGGGGATAGAATTCAAAATGTTGATCAAGGCAGCTTCACTCCTCTAGTGTTCACAACCTCTGGTGGGATGGGCCCAAGTGCAAGATGTTTCTACGCCAGACTCGCGGAGCTGATCTCCGAACAGAAGCAGCAGCCCAGAAGTTATGTCACAGCCTGGATGAGATGTCGACTGTCCTTCTCTCTCCTTCGGTCGGCTTTGCTCTGCCTCAGGGGAACGAGAGCTTCTGCCCCTACTCCGACAACTGCTGCAGATATTGACTATGAGGCTACAGTCACTGAATGCCGCATGGATCTGCGGCTCAACTAATTTAACACAGATAGGATAGCTTCTTATGTATTAGGATAGCTTCTTGTGTATTAGGATATTTAATATTAAGGTAAATACATGGTGGCGAAGGTGTGGCTATTGGGGGAGGCTGGAGGCCAAAAAAAAAAAAAAAAAAAAAAAAAAGTAGTAGTAGTAGTAGTAGTAGTAGTTGTAGTAGTAGTAGTAGTAAGGGACCATAAATAAATACAATATAAAAAAGATGAATAGAGAGAAACAATATACTGTTTGTATGTTGTGTTGTCAAAATATGAAAAACAATTGAGACCCTGCAATGGAAGAGTTGTCGGTTCTGGGTAAACACAAGAAATACACTCTGCCACTTTCGTAGAGTGATACAGTATATATAATTTTTCATAAAAGTTTAAAGTCCTGCTGTAATAGTAGAGATAAGTTTATTTCTCTAGAAACAGGGCCGCCATTTTCACTGACGTCACCACCTACCCCGCAGATGACGATTTCGAACAAACTCACCGCTGGAGTCGGAGGTAGTACAAAGTATGGCTTCTTCAGACCCCAAATGCCACGTTCAGGTAAGTTTTAAGGGTATTTTTTTATGGTCTAAGTCATGGACATTTCGTAAGTGAAAAAATGTGTCATAGAGAGCAGCTTCAAACATAAGTTGGATGGATATATGAACGATAGGGGTTGGGTGTAAATGGGACTGCCCAGCATGGGTCAATAGGTCCGCTGCAGTTTCCTCCATTCTTATGTTCGTATGGACATATAAAACTCCCATGCTCGCACCAGATCAGCTGTCATGTATTCTTACCTGGTAGATTTTTGTTCAGTGCATTTACAGTCTATCAGAACTAGATGGATATATGAGTCAATTTAGAAGTAATCACATTATCTGGACATTGTTTTGCGAACGCCTGATACTAGGTAAACATGACAACATAGTGCTGTTAGTGTTTTGATGATTCACTAATGAAGCATTGAGATATATCATCATTTATATTAATTAATGGGTACAATTTTACTTTAACTACTATGAGTATTTGGATGTTTTGAGTCGAGGTAGGCGATATTGGGTAAATTTTAAGTTTAGGTCATCCCTCTACTTAGACATGCACAATTTTTTTTTTGATGGTTTGCGATGTGTTATGAACGATTTTGACCTTCATTTCTATCGGAAATCACTAGTTTTGAGTTACTACGCCCCCCCCCCCCCCCTCACCGGTTTATGTTAAGCTAATCTTATAACTTATAATATAACTTATCATACCCTAGCCTAACCTAACCTAACTTAGCCTAACCTAACTTAGCCTAACCTAACCTAACCTATGACATGTATTTTCTCATGCGATAGAAAAATGTTTTGCAATAGAAATCCTGTAGAGATAATTTGTCTTATGGTTTAAAGTACTTAATCCCATGGTTAGATTTTAAGGTTCCCCAGATTACCCAAACCAAAATATTACCAATATTGTTTGAAATGTTTATACTATGAAATTTGTTGTATGGGCAGCTAATATCCATTGAATTTGTTAATGTGCTTAGTAATATTTATATATTCAATATAGTATTACTGTGTTGCACAGTAAAGCACAATTCATTATCTAATAGTATTTATTTACAGAGCCGATCAGCCGGGAAGGTTGGACAACTACTTCCAGGGTTCATCAAGGCAGATGAAAGAAATTTACCAAAAGTTTATCTCTGTATGATTGTACAGTAGAGTATTATCAAGAACTCCGCCATCCAGTTATGAAGCACGTTAAATTACATGTCATTTGATCATCTCAAGTCCATCCCCTGGCCATGGTCGTCCCTAGTTTTCCTACAACATTAAATATAGACATCAGTGACGACAACTTCCCTGTTGGAGCTATCGGTCTTTTGCATCATTTTGGCACCCAGCAAGTAAATTCACACTAGAGTAGTAATTTATTTTAACCCAAAAATAAGGTATGTCTGTGTATATCAATTTGTATATGGCCACAAGTCCTGTATTTCTGCTGGTAACAGCACATACACCACAGCTGGCTGCCTCCAGACTCCCGTTCGGCGGTTCCAGCTAATATGTGACGTCACAACCAATCACTTTTTAGCAACTTTAACCCTTATTTTTTACACTTTTTGGCCCAATTTATTTTAAAATATCATTATCATAGTGAATTTAAGCATTTTCTTTACCCATTGACCTGCCATCTTACAAAAAATTCCGACCTTCAACCCGTCCATTGTGTGTAAATGAGACAGAAAGTCAAGTCAGCAACCTGGGACTTGGTTACAATTTTCGTGATACCATATGGCAGTAGGGTCTACCATTAGACAACACATCATGCTTCCAATATCTTCCCTGGCGGTAGTACCTGACCCAGCTTGGAGAAGGTCGTGCCACAAGTGCTCCCGTTAGAGACCAAGGAAAATGGCCGCCTTAGATCGTTGTGTCTTGGGGGAAGAGGAGGGGAGTGTGGGGAGAGACGACCTCCTTGCCACTCTGTTAAGGCAGCTGGGGCAGTTGAGGAGTGAGGTTGACACTCTAAAGGGGGAAAATGAAGCCCTCAGGACGGAACTCCTTCAGGTAGGTGTCCTGCCTAGCAGGACACCTGCGAAGGAGGAGCAGGCGTGGAGAGTGGTTGTCTCCAAGGGGACTAGGGTCAGGCTCAGGAAAGCTGACCAGGGTGTGGAGTGTAGTAACCCTTACCAGGTGCTGCAAGAAGCTGGCGAGGAAGAGAAGAGGCAGGACGGTATGGATCAAGGAGAGGAAAGGGCAGTTGTACAAACCCTGCCCACAGGTAAGGTCGTGGTAGTTGGGGACAGCCAGGTGAGGTTTGTAGACAGGGCTTTTTGTGCGAGAGATAGGAAACGTAGGACTAGGGTGTGTTTTCCTGGGGCTGGGATAGGGCATGTAGCCGAGAGGTTAGACAGGGTTTTGTCAGGGGAGGGTACCAATCCAGTAGTGTGTCTTAGTGTGGGAGGAAACGACATAGGTAAGGTTAGGAGTGAGGAACTTTTCAAGAGGTATAGGGAGGCGCTGGGGAAGATTAGAAATAGGGGAGGGATCCCGATAGTATGTGGTGTCTTGCCTCTTGCCTAGAAGAGGGGTTGGTCGTGAATGGCTGTCCAGGGCAATTGCTATAAATTGCCGACTGGAAAAACATTGTGCAAACAATGGTTGGGCATTCATTGATAACTGACAGCGATTCTATGGCAACGAATACCTGTACAGTCGCGACGGAGTACTCTTGTCTGGTGAGGGGGTAAAGACGTTGTCTGCATCCCTGGAGCGTGAATTTGTCACTCCGAAGGGGGGGGGGGGGGTTTCGCCAGTAGAGAGAGGTCGGGGAAAGTGGGAGTCAAAAAACAAGCAGGTCCTGGGAAGTAAAATTAGTTGCTCAGGACAAGGGGTAAAACAGGACCAGGGAAAGGTAGGTTCAAATGTATACTATACAAACAGTAGGAGCGTTAGAAATATAATAGACTTGCTGAGAGCGGTTGTCTGTGCCGAGAATGTAGACGTCATAGCAATCACCGAAACTTGGATGAATCTGGCGAGCAAAAATTTTTTATCAGAGTACCACATAGAAGGGTACAACCTTTTTCACAAAGACAGGGAAGGTAGGAAGGGGGGAGGGGTCGCACTCTTCGTCAAGGATACATTAAAATGTTGTATTAATAATTCAATAAAGGGTGAAATAGGAGCCGAGTCTGTGTGGGTAGAAATCACGGAAGGAAGAGAAAAACTAATTATGGGAGTGATTTACAGGCCCCCAAGTCTTGGCAAAGAAGCAGCTCAGCCCATATGGCAGGAAATGAGTAGGGCAGCAAAATATAACAACCTATGCATTATGGGGGATTTCAACTTCAGAAATATTGACTGGGACAACATTGTAGGCGACTATGAATCTGAAGACTTCCTAGACGCAGTACAGGACAATTTTTTGAAACAACTAATTACAGAACCTACTAGAGGTGACAATATATTAGACCTAGTATTAACAAATAAAGAAAATATTATCAGAGATATCACAGTAGGGGAAGAACTAGGTAACAGTGACCACAGAGAAATCAGGTTCACCCTAAATTGGGAAACGAAAAACAATGACAATATGGTCAGAGTCCCAAATTTTCGGTTGGCGGAATACATAAGAACATAAGAAAATAAGGAGTCTGCAATAGGCCGGTTGGCCTGTGCATGGCAGCTCCTGTCGAGAGTTACTACCACTCTCTATCATCCATGAATCTATCTAGCCTCCTTTTGAAACTTTCCAGAGTTCCCGCACTTACTACAAAGTTGCTAAGCTTGTTCCACTCGTCCACCACCCTATTTGTGAACCAGTTTCTTCCTATCTCCCTCCTAAACCTAAACTTATCCAACTTGAATCCGTTGCTCCGAGTCCTATCCTGCTCGGATATTATAAGAACTTTATCTATATCCCCTTTATTGATTCCTTTCACCCACTTAAATACTTCTATCATATCTCCCCGCACTCTTCGTCTTTCTAGGGAATGCAAGTTTAGTTTCTTTAACCTATCCTGATATGGAAGGTTTCTAAGTCCCTGAATCATTTTTGTCATTCTTCGCTGCACCGACTCTAGTGAATTTATATCCATTCTATAATAGGGGCACCAGAACTGAACCGCATAATCGAGGTGCGGCCTAACTAGCGCAAGATATAGTTGCAATAAGACCTCTGCACTCTTGTTACTTACACGTCTAGATATAAAACCCAATACTCTGTTTGCCCTATTTCGAACATTAACGCACTGTTTTCTAGGCCGTAGGTCCGGGCTTACAAGTACCCCTAGGTCTCTTTCACAAGTCGACTTCTCTAGGTTGATGTTGTTCAGGCTGTATACATTATAAGTATTTGTTCTTCCAATATTAAGTACGCTGCACTTGCTGGTGTTGAATTTCATTTGCCATTTTTCAGACCACCCCTGCAGTTTATTTAGATCCTCCTGTAATGCATTTGCATCCTGCCCTGAATTAATTTGCCGCCCTATTTTGGTGTCATCCGCAAACTTGCTTATGTCACTGCTGATCCCAGTATCTAAATCGTTTATATAGATTATGAACAAGAGTGGGCCTAGTACTGACCCCTGGGGAACCCCACTGGTTACACGGCCCCACTCAGATTTAACACCATCTACGCTGACCCTCTGCGTTCTATCGGTGAGCCATGATTTTATCCAATTTAAAACTTTCCCCTCGATACTAGCACTTCCATGTGCCTATCCAACTTCGTCTTGAAGCTCCCTAGCGTCCCCGATCCTACTATAGCACTCGGTATCCTATTCCACATATCCACAACTCTATTACCAAACCAGTGCTTGCCTATATCCTTTCTGAATCTGAATTTATCTAATTTAAAGCCATTTGTTCTCGTTATTTCGTTATTACTGAGCTTCAGAACATCTTCCATTTTACCCTTGTTAATCCCACTTACCCACTTGAACACCTCTATCATATCTCCCCTAACTCTACGCCTCTCTAATGAATGCAAGCCTAAGCTTTTCAGTCTTTCTTCATATGGAAGGTTTCTAATATTATGGATCATTTTTGTCATTCTTCTTTGTACTTTCTCCAAAGAATCTATGTCCATTCTATAATAAGGACACCAGAATTGAACCGCATAATCCATGTGTGGCCTCACTAATGCTAGGTAAAGTTTCAAGATAACGTCAGCAGTTCTGTTACTCACACTCCTAGATATGAACCCAAGAAACCTGTTTGCCTTGTTGCGAACGCTAATACATTGTTTTCTAGGTTTCAAGTCGTTGCTAACAAATACACCTAGATCTTTTTCACAATCTGAGTTTTCTATTTCCGTGTTACCTAGTTTATACTTAACGTTTGTATTCGTCTTCCCTATCTGTAGTACCTTGCATTTATCAGTATTAAAATTCATTTGCCAGTCTACTGACCACTCATGTAAGGTATCTAGATCTCTTTGAAGGTGTTCAAAGTCACTGTCTGAATTTATCACTCTCCCCATTTTGGTATCATCTGCAAATTTACTAATCCTACTAGTTATACCTAAATCAAGATCATTAATGAATATAACAAACAGCAGAGGGCCTAATACAGATCCCTGGGGAACTCCACTTTTGACCGCACCCCAGTCTGACTTAAATCCATTTATGCTGACTCTTTGTTTCCTACCAGTTAACCATGACCTAATCCATTTTAATAATGATCCACCTATTCCATGTGCTTCTACCTTCCTTATCAATCTCTCATGAGGGACTCTATCGAATGCTTTACTGAAATCTAAATAAATTATATCATATGACTTATCATTATCTACCGCTTCATATACTTCTGAGAAAAAGCTAAGCAAATTTGTGAGACAAGAACGTCCCTGGGTAAACCCGTGCTGAGAAGAATGAATTAAGTTGAATGTTTCAAGGTGGCTTCTGATTTTTGTAGCAATAATTGACTCTAGCAACTTGCCTATGATTGACGTGAGACTAATGGGACGGTAATTTGATGCAATTGATTTATCACCTTTTTTGAAAATCGGAACTACATTTGCAAGTTTCCAAGCTTCTGGCACTAGGCCCGATTCTAATGACTTATTAAATAAAACTGCTATTGGATTACTCAACTCATCTCTACATTCTTTTAATATTCTAGCATATACCTCGTCTGGACCAGGCGATTTATGAGGCTTCAGTTTGTTAATTACTTTAAGCACATCGTTACTAGTAATATTGATATTCATCAACATATTTTCTATGCTGTCGTTATATACCTTATGAACTTCTGGAAACTGTGCTAGGTTTTCATTTGTGAATACGGAGCGAAAATGACTATTTAACGTACTACACATTTCTAACTCATCATCAGTCATTTCTCCTGTCGTAGTTTTAAGGGGACCTATTGTATCTCTAACCTTTGATTTATACAGTTGATAAAAAGCTTTGGGGTTATTTTTCGATTCATTTGCTACCTTGATTTCATAATTTCTCTTTGCTTTCCTAATTTCTGATCATGACTATAATATATTCACTAATATACTACATAAAGCACAAGAACAAAATATACCATACAGAAAAAATAGGTCAAATAAGAATGAGCCAAGGTGGATGACCAGAAAACTTAAACATGACATAGGAATAAAGAAAGGAATATATAAGAAATCAAAGGGAGGGGAGGAGCAGCTCAGAAATAGGTATAATGAACTATCTAGGAATGTTAAGAAAAATGTATGGAAAGCAAAGAGAGACTATGAAATCAAAATAGCAAGAGAATCCAAGGCGAATCCCAAGGGATTTTTCCAGGTATATAGGACAAAGGTCAAGGACAAAGTTGGGCCTTTAAAGTCAGGGAGAGGAGAAGTGATAAATGGAAGTGAAGAAATAAGCAAAGCATTGAACAGCTAATTCTTATCAGTTTTCACAGAAGAAAGTTGCAGTGAAATTCCGGAGGTGGAACTGATATTTAAGGAAAAGGAAGAAGAGAAATTAAAGAATATCGCTATCAGAAAAGAGGATGTTCTTAAGAAGATAAATAAACTTAAGAATACAAAATCCCCAGGGCCGGATGAAATTTTCCCTCGAGTCTTAAAAGAGTGTAGGGAACAGATTTGCGGACCCCTCGTAAACTTATTTGCAAAATCATTAGACACTGGAGTTGTGCCAGAGTTGTGGAAACAGGCAAATGTAGTACCCATATTCAAAAAGGGAGACAGAGCATCAGCGTCAAATTACCGGCCGATCAGTTTGACGTCAGTAGTGGGGAAATTTCTTGAATCAATTATAGCAGATAGCATCCGATCGCATCTAGAGAAAAGCAAATTACTCTACGACTCTCAACATGGGTTTACAAAGGAAAAATCTTGTCTAACAAATCTGCTAACGTTTTTTAGGAAAGTCTTCGAGGTAGTAGATAATGACGAAAATTACGATGTTATTTACTTAGACTTTAGCAAAGCATTTGACAGAGTACGGCATCAGAGGCTTCTGAGAAAAATTAAGGCTCATGGTATCGAGGGGAAAGTTTTAAATTGGATAAAATCATGGCTCACCGATAGAACGCAGAGGGTCAGCGTAGATGGTGTTAAATCTGAGTGGGGCCGTGTAACCAGTGGGGTTCCCCAGGGGTCAGTACTAGGCCCACTCTTGTTCATAATCTACATAAACGATCTAGATACTGGGATCAGCAGTGACATAAGCAAGTTTGCGGATGACACCAAAATAGGGCGGCAAATTAATTCAGGGCAGGATGCAAATGCATTACAGGAGGATCTAAATAAACTGCAGGGGTGGTCTGAAAAATGGCAAATGAAATTCAACACCAGCAAGTGCAGCGTACTTAATATTGGAAGAACAAATACTTATAATGTATACAGCCTTAACAACATCAACCTAGAGAAGTGGACTTGTGAAAGCGACCTAGGGGTACTTGTAAGCCCGGACCTACGGCCTAGAAAACAGTGCGTTAATGTTCGAAATAAGGCAAACAGAGTATTGGGTTTTATATCTAGAAGTGTAAGTAACAGGAGTGCAGAGCTCTTATTACAACTATATCTTGCTATAGTCAGGCCGCACCTCGATTATGCGGTTCAGTTCTGGTGCCCCTATTATAGAATGGATATAAATTCACTAGAGTCGGTGCAGCGAAGAATGACAAAAATGATTTCGGGACTTAGAAACCTTCCATATCAGGATAGGTAAAAGAAACTTAACTTGCATTCCCTAGAAAGACGAAGAGTGCGGGGAGATATGATAGAAGTATTTAAGTGGGTGAAAGGAATCAATAAAGGGGATATAGATAAAGTTCTTATAATATCCGAGCAGGATAGGACTCGGAGCAACGGATTCAAGTTGGATAAGTTTAGGTTTAGGAGGGAGATAGGAAGAAACTGGTTCACAAATAGGGTGGAAGACGAGTTTAACAAGCTTAGCAACTTTGTAGTAAGTGCGGGAACTCTGGAAAGTTTCAAAAGGAGGCTAGATAGATTCATGGATGATAGAGAGTGGTTGCAACTCTCGACAGGAGCTGCCATGCACAAGCCAACCGGCCTATTGCAGACTCCTTATTTTCTTATGTTCTTATGTTCTTATGTTTGAAGGCTGCCTACTACCTACAAAAGGTTTTCCCATTGATGGTCTTACTCGAAGCACGTATTCATTTTCTTTGTTAACTTTTAAACTATTCCTTTCACCCTTGCATACATTCCTTGTGTCTTTGAAATAAGCTCATAAAAAGGTAAGATAATTCACGTCCAGCATGTACTGTAAAGTACGTCTGGATTATTGTTGACCAACGCTGGCATAACATTTAAGGCCCACCTGAATACAGTAATCATTCTGGTGGCCAAGAGATGGCAGCACCTTCTTGAATACTGGTTAAATTGGTGAGTTTGAGACAACCTAAGCAACAGATGTTTTTGCATTGTAGGGGTGATTTGTTTTTCTTATTACTATAAGTTAATGGAATTTAATTTATATATGATAAAATGTATTGGTTCATTGAAGACATATTTTACCATCATCAGAGAGGCAAATTAAAATTGAAGTACATTAGGTTTGGTCAAGGCAGGTTATATTACGTTATGTTACGTTACGTTGCGTTACGTTATGTGTGAAGCTACTCATTTATACTGCATATACTGTATTTTGATGATATGTATGAACGCTTATGGGCAGTTAGATGTTTCCAGGAAAGAGAAATACATAGAATCTATCACTAATCGGTAATTATCCCCAATCAGTGCAAAACACACACACACACACACACACACAAAGCTAGTATTACAGCCCTCAGAACAGTAAATAATGCAAGAGGAGATCATATATATAAGACAGCCAGCCGTATAAGGCAAAGTGTTCACATCAACGTAGAGGAAAAAAAAAACATTTATAATATTGTATGTGATACAGATAAGACGTATGGTCGAACATTAAACAAACAAGTTATTAATCATCACCGTAAAGTTGAGTTTTCATTAACACACAGTTGAGACAAATTAAAGGATGTAACAAAAATATATTGTACATCCTTGATAAAGTTGGAAACATGTTGATTGTTTTTGTATTAAAGACATAGTAAACCTGGGAGTTGAAACCTCTGCATGTGTATTATAACTAGAGGAACAACGCCCTTGATATAACTCAGCCTGGCCTGTATTGTGAGTCACTGAGCGGGTCACCTGTTCTCTAACAGTAAGGAATAATGGAAAATACGAGGACAATATTTAAGTTATCAAACTGTTAATTCCTCTCCTGGAAAAAAAAATTTAAAAAATTTCCATAACTCATAAAACAGATTTCTAAATTAATTTTATTATTTAATTATGGCTGAGTCAAATGTACAGATACAAGTATATTAATGTTATACAGTATATGCCGTATAAATAGCCACAAAGTTAACCTTCCACGTCTTCGGGTGACCCTAAACATTAATATTTTATCTCCAAATGTTTACCACTATTTTTATTTTCCTATCTTAGCAAAAGACATTAATTCAGCTCAACGATCAGAGTGAACCTTGACAGACTGTGATTATATGAACACGATTCACAAAATGGAAAGGATTGAGTTTCATCTTTAAAACAAAAAGAAGTTGTTCTTTAGAGTAGACTATCATGCTAATTGTGCGTGTGTGTGTGTGCGTGTGCGTGTGTGAATTTAAACGTTGACATAACGCATCAGAAACGAAGTAATTTAAGTTCTGACATAATTCTAAACTGACTTGTAAGGAACGATACAGCACCAAAATTAATGACTTGTATACAGAGAACCGCAGAATGTCTGGGCTACTTCAGCTACCTTGATGGCCAAAATAAAACTGTGACTCAGGGAGAAGAACAGTACCTGCTTCTAGGCACTGTAGCCAAACACTAGCGTACATCACCCCCCCCCCCCCCTTGTTATAGAGATTATAATAATTTTTCTGTTGTTCTGTCCAGAGCAAACATTATAGACTGAGCATACATCATAATCTGGGAAATAAATATGAGGATCATTAATGGCGCCACTGAGACCGTCTTAGTTTGCCTGTGCGATTAGTCGAGTCTGCCGGGGGGGGGGGGGGGCGGTATCGTCTTACTATTACTGCTTTTGCTTTCATTTGATTAATAATTGTGCTATTCAGTAGTCCCCAACCTTTTGTAGACTCTGGACCATATTTATCATTGTAATTGTAGTGGATGACGCCAGAACTTTGGATCTACATTAAAGGAAACCAAATCCCATATATACTTTACAGTTATCTGCAGTTTTACACGTCTAACTGCTTCCAGTTACATACTTTTTTTACATATACTCTTGGACAGGAAGTGTGTATTTACTGCACTGGGAAGGCTGGCTCTCTCTCTAGGCTCGGTCTGGGGTAAATACATACAGTACGTCCTGTATAGTTGCATACGACAAATTCTGGACAAACATGCAATTCCTCTCTCTCTCTCTCTCTCTCTCAAACTATACAGTTGTATCAAATTATTACATATTTTCATTAATTTCACTCTTACAAAGAATCCCAAAGAATTCTCAGTTTTCTAATAAACCCTTGTGGCTCCATAATATGGGTCCGCGGCGCGAACTACAGGTTGGGACCACTGTGCTATATGATACTATAACCAGTTCGTAGCCACTCGCTAGAACAATCTTGTATTGTACATGGTGGTGGTAAAGCTATCTCTGAATACAGAAGCAATTTACGGTGTAGCTTAATTATATACTACAGAGGATTTCTACACAAATTATGGGTGGGTGAATGGATGGACGCCCTAGCATCCGTCGTACACCGTAACCTCCCCCCCCCCCCCCAACCCTGTTCATGCTCAGATACGGCCCTGCTGCGAGTCTGAGTGTATAGGTCTGTGAGTGAGTCTGTGAATCAATCTGTTAACTGAAATTTGTGAGCATGATGTCCTGTTCTCCCAGCAGGAATGGTCTCTGAAGATTTCCATTTGGGATTACTGTCAATTTTCTGTAGTCATTGGGCTTATAACATACATTTATTTCTAGCATTTGTTTACAATATATTTTTTTGTTAATCTATTTTGTTCTTGTCTTTACAGCTGGATGAACTTCCTTTTACTTGATGGAATTTTCTAGGTTTTTTTTTTTTTTTTTTTTTTTTTTTTTACACTAATAATTACCATACCTTCGCACCTCTTCCTCCTCCCAGAACATGCTTCGGTACCACCAACAGTGTGACCGCCAAATACACACCATAAATTCTCATCTACAGTATAATACAACATTCCCGGACACCATTTTATTATGATTATCACTAATATATACGTCATTCCCATCCCTCTCCCGGTATCATTGATCCAGCTAAGCATTTCTCACCACCAAATATAATATTTAGTTTTTGTGTATCAATTTATCGTTGACTCTGTTTACCATCTCCAGAACAGTACCATAGATGCAGCTTGTTTAATCGTAAGCTGCTTAGCAACTTAAAAACCGTAAGAGTATTATCAAAAATCTTACATTAATAATGTTCACTCCTGCCTGCTTAGACAGTAGAGAAACGGAGTAATGAAAGATTTGGAGCTCAAGCTGACGAATACGCTGAAAAAAATTTTGTGGATCTGGACGTTGAAGATATTTTTATACCCTGATTTCATCTCCTTAAGACTTAGTGAGCGTGTCTGTATTAAAAAAAAATACTGTTGTCAGTGCTACTGCTGTCTTGCATCCTATGGACTACACAAGTTAGCAGTTGTAAGTTTGCTTCATGCACAACTCTGACATCGCCACCTGCAATCTTATGTCTGCTTCAACATTTTTTATTGTTTACAGAGCATAAATATTGGGCCTCGTGCACACTGTCTCGGGCAGCAGCATAGATGGGGTGTGGCTATTTTTTCTGGGTTTATCTTGAGTGACTACTTTACCTAGCAAGTGTTTGCCTCATCATTGGATATTACCCCAAGAATTTTTGTAAAACTATGTGCTGATTCTTTATTATTATTATTATTATTATTATTATTATTAAGATTATTATTATTATAATTATTATTATTATTATTATTATTATTATTATTATTATTATTATTATTATTATTATTTTTATTATTATTATTGGTTGTAGTAGTAGTAGTAGTAGTAGTAGTAGTAGCAGTAGTAGTAGTAGTAGTAGTAGGATATTTAATATTAAGGTAATAAAATGGTGGCGAAGGTATGGCTATTGGGGGAGGCCGGAGGCCATATAAAAAAAATAGTAGTAGTAGTAGTAGTTGTAGTATCATATCCTACTTAATGGTGCAACACAAGCACTAAGTTAATCGTATCTTCTGGGATTACTATATTTCTGGCTTGTCTCTTTTTTTCATGAAAAATAAATGCGGTGACAACCACTTCAGAAATAAGAACGTCGCCTGAAACGAATAATTTTCTTCTTTTTCGGATATTCTAAAAACAATGGTAATTTTGCTCTAAATATTGCAGATTTGAGGTAAATCGTGTGCACGCTTTCTTACCATGAACAAGAAGTTCTTAGGAAGAGTAGAACAGCAGTTGAGTAATTTAAAAAAGAAGTTAAGGCATCCTGCCCGACAACCTCCAACAGCGGTGTGCCACCAAGAGCCTCACGTTCCGTTCTGAGCGCACTTGGTCCTACTTTACCACTGACACTTTTCGAGGTTAGTACATAACAATAATAAATTATAGATCTCATTGTTCCACGTAATCATCAATCACCTGAACAACATTACTAATTTACTCAAAACAAAAGAACATAAATACCTGTAATTAGCAGGACTACTGGTACAAATAGTTGGCACTCGGGTAACAGGAATCCTGCAAGATAATTTTAGCTTCACCACAGGTAGTGTAACTTCACCAACACACTACATAAACTTAGTGAGCTTTTCAACCTATAGTGATAATAATACTGTAGTAGAGAATGGAAGATATTATATTCTAAACGTTAATGATAATGACAATATCAATATTTTTTTCGAAGTTACAATAAAATTCTGATGGGATTTTATAGTTTAAAATTTGCGGTGTTTCAGTTACATGTTCATATTTTTGCTCAATGTACCCATAAATGAGTAGGCTGATATCTCGGTCAGTCCACCACCTTTAAAATTACCTTGTCTTCTCCACAGATGTCAGTGCTATATTTATTTGAAATATCATTCCAGTAAGTAGCCATAGGATAAGAAGTTACAGTGGAGTGGATACGTCTATAACTAAATATGGTATATATAGCCCCCACTTCGCTCTAAGTACAGTGCATGGGAGCTCTGTATTGCCTGAGGTATTTCCATATATAGCAGGACTGTTCTTTTACTCTCACCGGCTGCAATTCAATACTTCTTGGCACGGCCTCAAAACTCACCACATCTCTTCCCTCTTATAATCAGAGGCTATTACCGCCTTTACTGTTAAATACTTTTGGGTTTCAGTCATTAACCCCCTCCTTCCCGCCCCCCCCCCCCCACACACACCCACCCCCCACACACGCACCCACCCCAATGTAAACGCCAGCAACTACAAGGCTATTACCGCCTTTACTGTTAAATACTTTTGGGTTTCAGTCATTAACCCCCCCCTCCCGCCCCCACCCCCCACACACACATCCACCCCAATGTAAACGCCAGCAACTACAAGGCTATTACCGCCTTTACTGTTAAATACTTTTGGGTTTCAGTCATTAACTCCCCCCCCCCCCCCCACACACACACCCACCCCAATGTACAGTAAACGCCAGCAACTACACTATGAAAGTTTTAAATTTATGAATATTTTTTCTAACTTTCGTAGAGATGATTACTGCATCTTCCTGGGCGATGAGTCAGTCTCTGCCGGGAAGATAGTAGATAATATTGTCGAGGGACTGATGGAGTACATCTCGCTCGTCTACCATTGTTATTTGTTATCCATACTTGGTGTGATCACTCCTGTTACGCACATATAAGAGATACGTTCAATTGTACTTTAAATCATTTCCTTCTTCAGACTCTGCTTCGCCTTGGCTCGAAAATATTGTAAATCTGTTATTCGAAGGAAGAAGCACTCCACTATCCAAAGAAAGTGCAACAGCCCCTCTACTTTTTCCACTGGTAGGTCTTTTAGGTCCTTGGCCAAACGTGCATCTAACAATATCTGCCGCTACATCTTGTCTCTGACTTTTATTCTTTGCTTCCATATTATTTAATTCCGACATTTCTTCACCACCTGATGACTAATCCTCAGTTCCTTCCTGTAGTCCTCCTTCGCAGAACGTATAAAACACTCATTTGTTATAACACAAATAAAGTAACTGCCCTAGTAGCATCTCTCCCTGTGTTTACCTCCAAGTTTACGCCTGCGTTTACTAAGTACCAAAAATGTTCTTGCACCATAGAAACATTCATTGATTCATCCCATCCTGAAGAGAGGTGGCTGTTGTAGTCCTTTATCAATCTGTCGTCCTGTGGCTTTGACTTCAGCTGTCTATAATATCTCTGAATTTCTCTTCATTTCCCCTTTTTCAAGCACTTTGAGTCTCCCTCTTATTTCTGATCAACATTATAGGTTCCGCCAAGTAAGTCCCACTGGTGTTACGCTTACCTCATAATTGAGTAACGTCTCAAAGAGATTTTCGGGAATCTCTTATCGTGGTCTTTGATATTTCGAAACCTTTTAATAGGGTCTGGCATAAGGTTCTGATCACTTTGTACTCGTTTCCAGTTATCTCTTGTTTGTTCCGATATGGTATACTCTTCTATGACAGTGTTCCTCTGGACTTTGTCCTTTTTCCTATTTTATCCTCATGTTCAGGAAGGACTTTTTCTCTCCATGTAATCCACTGTAGTTCACTCATTGGCTATTCTTTTGACTGCATCCTTCTCGAGTTTTAAAATCCATTGAAACTTCTCGACATCGATTAATTTTTACCTATTCCTTAAATTCAGATTTATCCAAGATTTCCCAATAAAACTGACATAACCTGAAGAAATTCGAAGCTACTAAGACTCACTTTTCCCCTGTATCTATTTTTATTATTTTACGTCACTTTCCCAATTCTATTAATAATTCTATAGCTTAGCCATTGAGTACAATTCTTGTCATTAATTCATCCTCTAAACTATTTTTGAAAACTGAAAACAATTCAAGAAAGTATATTTATCCCCCCCCCCCCCCAAAAAAAAAAAAATAAAAAAAATCTTCACATCGTCAAGAGGCTAAACATAAGTCTAACTTGTGTTCTGTGGAGTATTGGATTCATTACTGGGAGACTCTAGCTGTCTCAATCCACTGAGCAGATGGATGGATGGTTTTGATTTCGTAGCCGTCAACATTACGGCCATAGTCTTGTTTAGTTGTTCCTTTTTATTTTGTTCTACTTGTCTTTAGGGGCTTCTTTCCATACGTCTTCTTGGTGTACCTGTTCTTTCCATTCGTCTTCTTGGTGTTCTTGTTATTCTTGGTTCTTCGTTTCTTCTGTTCTTCTTTTCTTGTTGGAGTTCTTTGCATGTCTTCTCTTGTTTCTTGGTCTTTACTACAAGTAGAGCTTCCTTGGAGTTGTTTTTTTTTCTGGGTTCGCAGCTTAGCCACCCTACACTCCTCCCTCCACTTGGGACACTCCCGGTCGGAGGAGGAGCGAGGGCCGCCACACACTGCACATTTCTTCAGGTTCGCCATACACGTGGTATGCTGGTGACCGGTAGTCCGGCACGTGGCGCAGATATCTTGAGCAGATATCTTTAGCTGGGTGGCCATAGCGCTGACATCTATAGCACTTAGTAAATCCTCGCTTGGAAGCTTGTTAAGGAAACCGACCACGGCGGAGGTGGCTCCCCCGTCGGGAATTGGTGGTCTCCTTTGTACGACGATGTTCCTGATCAGTTGCTCAATTTCTTCGTTCTTCATATGTTCTAGTTCGGTGTGAGAGCTGACGCCCCACAACGCGTTGTCCAAGAAGTCGACGCACAGCTTAACTGAGACGTCGTTGATGGTCTCGATGTATTTAGAACATAAGAAAGTGGGATACTGCAGGAGGCCGACTGGCCCATACAGGGCAGATCCCTTTCACACCCATCCCAGCACTTCCATGTGCCTATCCAACTTTGTCTTGAAGCTCCCTAGCGTCCCCGATCCTACTATAGCACTCGGTAGCCTATTCCACATATCCACAACTCTATTACCAAACCAGTGCTTGCCTATATCCTTTCTGAATCGGAATTTATCTAATTTAAAGCCATTTGTTCTAGTTATTTCGTTATTACTGAGCTTCAGAACATCTTCCATTTTACCCTTGTTAATCCCACTCAACCGAGAAGGCGACCACATGTCCAAAAGCACATTATCCAGGAAAACAAAATATACAAAGAAAACTTTAAGCACCATGTCAGTCTTGTACACTGACCTACCTGTGGGTATACGCTATTTGATCTACATATTCAGAATTGACCATTACATTCGTAATTATTTAGGTTAGCGTTTTACCTGATCGGTATGACTACGAATAAACAATAGTGGTAAAAAGTAACAATACTTCTCATTCTAATTAAATTTGTCTTGTGGAGATCTTTTATACCTGAATATTTTAAATTTTGCCTAAATTTACTTTTATTATATACTGTATACAGTTCGAAGAAATTATTGCACTTTTACTTTGACACTTCATTCTCAAAGTTGCATTATTAGGTTGCCATAATTGCGTGCCCAAGTTCTGTGAGACACTCAGTGACAAGTAACCAGTTGGTAAACAGTTTATTTCTCATGTACCTCTCTCACGCAACACCACAGCACTATACACGATTATAGCTTTATGATAATCATCGTATTCATATGATAACTTTATTGCCACGTATGATATATAATATTATGTTGATGATCTTACACTGAAATATTGTACGATAATGAAGAATGACTTCTCTACCTCTCATTGTTTCAAAACATCCATGGGTGCAGCTGATTATTGAGAATGTGACTTGATGATTAATTTCATTTTTACAAGGGAGTTTTCCAAGTGTACAGCCGACCCATTTGACCTCACACCAAAGGAGTCACCATTATGTGAGGTCAATGTAAACACTAGATCACCGGGTGTAACCGCGTGACTTGATTAATATACGTACCTAAGATAATACTGTGTTGTCGTGGCCTTCACTTCCAGCTGCGTGTGTGTGGGGGGGGGGGGGGGAGGGTGTGTATAATTTTTTTTGGGTATATACCGAAAAATCTCAATGTCTGCTACACTTTCTCTGCCTTCTTATGCGGCATTTCAATCCTTATTCAGCTGTGCTAAATTGATAATCTTACCCATTTGCCTCAGCTTAATTGATTTACCCATGAATTGCTAAACCTTTTAACCACCCCTCGTATTCCCGTATATTTATTACATGAATTTTCAAATTTTCTCTCGTTGTTTTTGCCAGTATTTGTACATCTCCAATTGTGTTTCAACCAGTATCACTTATCTCTAGCGTACTCTGAAAGCAACCCATTTCAGAGGTCTCTTAAATCTTCTGGTGTTTGCTGAAAGTGTCTTTGCCTCACAGACCCATTGAGTAGTATTGGCTGATATTGCACTTTACAATGTTTACCTCATTGTTACTTCACAAATACCCAAAATTTCCTTCCTATTTAGGTTACTTGTTACCCAAGGTAAATCTTAACTTCAGGTTTAACTTTATCATTATCTTTAATTTCGTCGTTGTTCCCTACAACTCTCACTGAAATTTATGAATAGATATAATTTACGATGAGGGCGAAAGCATTCAGCCTTTTCTAAATCCCTGTCTAACTCTAACCAAAAAAATAATAATACCAAATCCTTAAAACTTTAAAGCTTTTTCTCAACAAATTCTCAAGCCTTGGGTAGTTCCTCTTCCCCTTCTAAACCACCCACTTTGATCTGCAGATAATTAATTGCATTTTTTAAATTTTATTCAGTTTGTTAATTAGTAAAACTTTTCGAGCATGAATTATTAAACAATATGTGCTAAGTTAAGAACATAAGAACATAAAAATGGAAGAAACTGCAGCGGGCCTATTGGCCCATACTGGGCAGTCCCGTTTACACCCAACCCCTATTGCTCATATGAGCATCCAACCTATGTTTGAAGCAATTCAGCGTATTCGAGTTAATGATGATATTTGGTAACTTGTTCCATTCATCCACTACTCTGTTTTCAAACCAGTGTTTACCTATTTCACGCCTAAATCTAAATTTGTCTAATTTAAAACCATTGTTAAGAGTTCGCTCCTGGTTGGATAATTTGAGTACCTTTGTAATGTCCCCTTTGTTTAGCCCTGCCTTCCACTTATACACCTCTATCAGGTCGCCCCTCGCTCTACGTCTCTCAAGGGAGTGCAAATTAAGATGCTTTAACCTGTCTCTATACTCAAGGTTCCTAATGCCCGGGATTAGTCTTGTCATTCTCCTCTGAATTCTTTCCAAGGATTCTATATCCATTCTGTAATACGGTGACCAGAACTGAACTGCGTAATCCAGGTGTGGTCTCACAAGAGCAAGATACAGTTTTAGGATGACCTCGCTAGTCTTGTAACTAACACTCCTTTGTATGAACCCAAGTACTTTATTAGCCTTGTTACGAGCAAAAACACATTGTTTACTTGGCTTAAGGTTCCTACTTATCATTACTCCTAAATCTCTCTCGCAGTCGGATTTCTCTATGGCATCGTTGTTCATCTGGTATCTGGTTTCCCTGTTTACATCTCCTATACTGAGTACTTTACATTTGTCGACGTTGAATTTCATCTGCCATTTTTCAGACCATTCGAAAAATTTGTTTACATCTTCCTGTAGTTTTGCCGAGTCCTCGTCAGATTTGATAACACGTCCTATTTTAGTGTCATCAGCAAATTTACTTATGTTGCTGTCTATGCCGATATCTATGTCGTTTATGTATATAATAAATAATAATGGTCCAAGTACTGAGCCTTGGGGAACTCCACTTGTGACGTTGCTCCAATGGGACTTAGTGCCGTTAATGCTCACTCGCTGTTTCCTGTCCTGTAACCACGCCCTAATCCATTTAAGGATGTCACCTTTGATGCCATGAGCTTCTACCTTTCTAATTAGTCTTTCGTGGGGGACTCTGTCGAAGGCCTTGCTAAAGTCGAGATATAACCACATCATAATTGTGCCCCTCGTCCACCGATTCCAAAACTGATGAAAAGAATGTTAAATAGATTAGTTAGGCAAGAACGTTCGCTTGTGAAGCCATGCTGGGAATCATTGATCAATCTGTGCTTCTCCAGGTGATTTCGAATAGAGTTTGAAATGATTGCTTCCAGTAATTTGCCTACTATTGATGTTAGACTGATTGGGCGGTAGTTAGAGGATAGTGATCTATCCCCCTTCTTGAAAATCGGTATTACATTTGCTATCCTCCAGGATTCTGGTACTACACCTGTTTTTATGGACATGTTAAACAACTTTGCTAAGGGCATACTAAGCTCTTCCTTACATTCCTTTAATACTGTGGCAAATATCTCATCGGGACCAGGTGACTTATTAGGCTTTAGTTTGCCTATTTGCTTACTAACATCGTTACTAGTCACTACTATCTCACTTAATTTGTTTTCTTCACTATCTCTGAATAGAGTCGGTGCCTCGGGTATCATGTTTAAATTTTCTGTGGTGAAAACTGTTGAAAAATATTTATTCAAATTATTGCTCATTTCTCCGTCATTATCAGTGAGCTCACCGGAGTCTGACCGTATTGGTCCAATCTTTTCTCGTGTTTTAGTTTGATACATTTGGTAGAATCCTTTGGGGTTTGTCTTCGCCTCCCTTGCTATCCTTACCTCATTATTCCTCTTTGCTTTCCTTATCTCGGTTTTAACCCTACTCGCCAATACCCTATAATAGTCCCGGAGGTGAATTTCGCCACGATTTATCCTTCTACCTATAGCCTTCCTTTGGCCAATGATGTTCTTTAAATAATTATTTATCTATTTAGGGTCATTGTTGTCTGATCTGAGTTTTTTCTTTAGTATGTTCTGCCTTTGTGCATTAAGTAACTCACTATTTAAATTGTCGTGGAACTCGGCAATCTCAGATCTCGTTATCAGGTCCGTGTCATCTGTCAGGTTCACGGCCAAGCGCGACACCCCCTCTCTCAGCTGCCTCTTTAAACTGTCAAAGTTTGCCCTTCTGAAATCTGGTACTTTAGTGGAATTTTCCTTACGTCTGCCCTGAAAATCTAACTGGAATCGAATTTCTTTGTGATTGCTGTTTGCAAGTTCGTTCCCTACCTCGACATTGCTAATGAGGTTTTCTCTGTTCGACAGAACTAAATCCAGTATATTATTACCCCGTGTGGGTTCGGTTATATGTTGACTTAGGAAACAGTCCTGGATCATCTCGAGAAAATCCTCTGATTCTGAGTTACCCGTAAGGTCAGTCCAATCTATTTGGCCAAGGTTAAAGTCGCCTACTATACAGACTTTGTTGTGTATGGAAGCCCTGGGCATTTCATCCCAGATAAGTGAGGATGCACTCTTAGACTTTGGTGTTACTAATAGAGTACATATATTGATTTCTTTTAAGTCACTGGAAAGGTCTATTCTGTAGTAAATTAAAGAACATATTTAGTCACACAGGTGAACCACATTCCAATCATTTGTTTTAGAAATTATTTGTCAAACTAATCGACTCTAAATTTTCCTATATTTCATTTTGATCACAGCTGCCTCAATTCTAATTCCGAGGCTGGTAGCTTGATGTGTTTCGCGATCGTTAATTACATTTACTCTCATAATCACTTTACTGGACGGCCCATTACTCACAATAAGTTTCGATCAAATTTTTGAAAAAGTTCGATAAGATTGTTATGAAAGGAATATTTGACGATGCGGTTGTACTCTGCACGTTGAAGTATCATTAAATATTTGTGGACCTATTACAATTACCATTATTATTATATTTTTTATGGGGGTGGGCTATATCCCCCGTAATTATAACCGATTCACCATTATCTGCCCACCGTTCATTTATTTTTTCCTAAAAAATTATCTTATTGTCTTTACTTTTCATAGAGCCGCCGCTTTCATGTCCTCAAGTCGCCATGTTTCCTGTAATCGTATTCAATCTGTTTCCAATTTTTTATATCTTTTTTTTTGTCTTCCATCTTAATTTTTGTGAAGTTTCTTATAATCCTCGCTACTTCTTATTAACCTTCTCCTATAGGTTATCAGGTTATTTTTAGTCTTGTTTCTCTGTTATTATTTTAATTTTCCCTGCGCTCTTATTTTATTTCTTTAGATTTATTTCACTACTGTTCTTTTTGCTCTTCCAGGCTTCTCTCCAAAAACACTATATATCTGTTCTGAGTTTTTAATTCATATTTGATCTCGGCCTCTGTTTTCAACTTCCCTTTTATCCAGCTCTTTTATTTTAATTTCATAAGGTTTAGCCTCACCGTCTGCCCCTGGGTAATCTTTTTAATCTTTGCTTAGATTACCGACTTTCTGAATCTTTTTTATCGGATATTATCTATTTAATTTCTGACAAAGTAATTATCTTTATACAGGTATGATTCTCACATATGAAGATGTTGAAGCCATGAATTTCCAATAATCACCTATATAACCTGCAGGTTGTTTTTGTTTTTTTAACGGGCATTAGCCCACCCAGGCACAGGCAAGGCCACCTAGAAGAGAAGGCCTGGGTTTCCCTCGCAAATCTGATGATGACGTCACAACGGGAGGCGAGCCGGACTGGATTTCATCAAAGATAAGACTTGGACATGTTAATCTGCTTGTGTAGTAATGGTAGAGATGATCATGGATCTGAATTCATTAATTAAGATTAGTTAAATGATGAATATAATTCAGAGCATGTTTTTTGTTGTTCTGCCATTGTTAGCTTTCGGTAGCTCACAAGCAATAGATGTATTTGATTAAATTATGCATAGCATATCAAATTCCAAACGTATATAAACGGTTTCAAAGAAATTGCATGGGATTAAGTAAATACTACTATTTGTTTTCATTGAGTATGAGCACGTGTTATTTATACCATATATGCACCACACATGGGAAGAGTAGGTTTAAATGTAGCCTATACTATACAAACAGTAGGAGCGTTAGAAATAAAATAGACTTGCTGAGAGCGGTTGTATGTACCGAGAATGTAGACGTCATAGCAATCACCGAAACTTGGATGAATCTGGCGAGCAAAAATTTTTTATCAGAATACTACATAGAAGGGTACAACCTTTTTCACAAGGACAGGGAAGGTAGGAAGGGGGGAGGGGTCGCACTCTTCGTCAGGGATACATTAAAAGTTGGATAAGTTTAGGTTTAGGAGGGAGATAGGAAGAAACTGGTTCACAAATAGGGTGGTGGACGAGTGAAACAAGCTTAGCAACTTTGTAGTAAGTGCGGGAACTCTGGAAAGTTTCAAAAGGAGGCTAGATTGATACATGGATGATAGAGAGTGGTAGAAACTCTCGACAGGAGCTGCCATGCACAGGCCAACCGGCCTATTGCAGACTCCTTATTTTCTTATGTTATGTAATAAAGGGTGAAATAGGAACCGAGTCTGTGTGGGTAGAAATCACGGAAGGAAGAGAAAAACTAATTATGGGAGTGATTTACAGGCCCCCAAGTCTTGGCAAAGAAGCAGCTCAGCCCATATGGCAGGGAATGAGTAGGGCAGCAAAATATAACAACCTATGCATTATGGGGGATTTCAACTTCAGAAATATTGACTGGGACAACATTGTAGGCGACTATGAATCTCAAGACTTCCTAGACGCAGTACAGGACAATTTTTTGAAACAACTAAATACAGAACCTACTAGAGGTGACAATATATTAGACCTAGTATTAACAAATAAAGAAAATATTATCGGAGATATCACAGTCGGGGAAGAACTAGGTAACAGTGATCACAGAGAAATCAGGTTCACCCTAAATTGGGAAACGAAAAACAATGACAATATGGTCAGAGTCACAAACTTTCGGTTGGCGGATTATCAGGGGTTAAGAAGGTACCTTGGTGAGGTCACCTGGGAACAGTCACGTCAATTCCCAGTAGGAAGGGGTGAGGTCATAGATGACACAGCAATTGATCATGACTATAATATATTCACTAGTATACTACATAAAGCACAAGAACAAAATATACCAAACAGAAAAATTAGGTCAAATAAGAATGAGCCAAGGTGGATGACCAGAAAACTTAAACATGACATAGGAATAAAGAAAGGAATATATAAGAAATTAAAGGGAACAGTCACGTCAGTCCCCAGTAGGAAGGGGTGAGGTCATAGAACATAAGAACATAAGAACATAAGAAAGTGGGATACTGCAGGAGGCCGACTGGCCCATAGAGGGCAGATCCCTTTCACACCCATCCCAGCACTTCCATGTGCCTATCCAACTTCGTCTTGAAGCTCCCTAGCGTCCCCGATCCTACTATAGCACTCAGTAGCCTATTCCACATATCCACAACTCTATTACCAAACCAGTGCTTGCCTACTGTATATCCTTTCTCAATCGGAATTTATCTAATTTAAAGCCATTTGTTCTAGTTATTTCGTTATTACTGAGCTTCAGAACATCTTCCATTTTATCCTTGTTAATCCCACGTACCCACTTGAACACCTCTATCATATCTCCCCTAACTCTACGCCTCTCTAATGAATGCAAGCCTAAGCTTTTCAGTCTTTCTTCATATGGAAGGTTTCTAATATTATGGATCATTTTTGTCATTCTTCTTTGTACTCTCTCCAAAGAATCTATGTCCATTCTATAATAAGGACACCAGAATTGAACTGCATAATCCATGTGTGGCCTCACTAATGCTAGGTAAAGTTTCAAGATAACGTCAGCAGTTCTGTTACTCACACTCCTAGATAAGAACCCAAGAATCCTGTTTGCCTTGTTGCGAACGCTAATACATTGTTTTCTAGGTTTCAAGTCGTTGCTAACAAATACACCTAGATCTTTTTCACAATCTGAGTTTTCTATTTCCGTGTTACCTAGTTTATACTTAACGTTTGTATTCGTCTTCCCTATCTGTAGTACCTTGCATTTATCAGTATTAAAATTCATTTGCCAGTCTACTGACCACTCATGTAAGGTATCTAGATCTCTTTGAAGGTGTTCAAAGTCACTGTCTGAATTTATCACTCTCCCCATTTTGGTATCATCTGCAAATTTACTAATCCTACTAGTTATACCTAAATCAAGATCATTGATGAATATAACAAACAGCAGAGGGCCTAATACAGATCCCTGGGGAACTCCGCTTTTGACCGCACCCCAGTCTGACTTAAATCCATTTATGCTGACTCTTTGTTTCCTGCCAGTTAACCATGACCTAATCCATTTTAATAATGATCCACCTATTCCATATGCTTCTACCTTCCTTATCAATCTCTCATGAGGGACTCTATCGAATGCTTTACTGAAATCTAAATAAATTATATCATATGACTTATCACTATCTACCGCTTCATATACTTCTGAGAAAAAGCTAAGCAAATTTGTGAGACAAGAACGTCCCTGGGTGAACCCGTGCTGAGAAGAATGAATTAAGTTGAATGTTTCAAGGTGGCTTCTGATTTTTGTAGCAATAATTGACTCTAGCAACTTGCCTCTCAACATGGGCTTACAAAGGGAAAATCTTGTCTAACAAATCTGCTAGCGTTTTTTAGGAAAGTCTTCGAGGTAGTAGATAATGACGAAAATTACGATGTTATTTACTTAGACTTTAGCAAAGCATTTGACAGAGTACCGCATCAGAGGCTTCTGAGAAAAATTAAGGCTCATGGTATCGAGGGGGAAAGTTTTAAATTGGATAAAATCATGGCTCACCGATAGAACGCAGAGGGTCAGCGTAGATGGTGTTAAATCTGAGTGGGGCCGTGTAACCAGTGGGGTTCCCCAGGGGTCAGTGCTAGGCCCACTCTTGTTCATAATCTACATAAACGATTTAGATACTGGGATCAGCAGTGACATAAGCAAGTTTGCGGATGACACCAAAATAGGGCGGCAAATTAATTCAGGGCAGGATGCAAATGCATTACAGGAGGATCTAAATAAACTGCAGGGGTGGTCTGAATAATGGCAAATGAAATTCAACACCAGCAAGTGCAGCGTACTTAATATTGGAAGAACAAATACTTGTAATGCATACAGCCTTAACAACATCAACCTAGAGAAGTCGACTTGTGAAAGAGACCTAGGGGTACTTGTAAGCCCGGACCTACGGCCTAGAAAACAGTGCGTTAATGTTCGAAATAAGGCAAACAGAGTATTGGGTTTTATATCTAGAAGTGTAAGTAACAAGAGTGCAGAGGTCTTATTGCAACTATATCTTGCGCTAGTCAGGCCGCACCTCGATTATGCGGTTCAGTTCTGGTGCCCCTATTATAGAATGGATATAAATTCACTAGAGTCGGTGCAGCGAAGAATGACAAAAATGATTCGGGGACTTAGAAACCTTCCATATCAGGATAGGTTAAAGAAACTTAACTTGCATTCCCTAGAAAGACGAAGAGTGCGGGGAGATATGATAGAAGTATTTAAGTGGGTGAAAGGAATCAATAAAGGGGATATAGATAAAGTTCTTATAATATCCGAGCAGGATAGGACTCGGAGCAACGGATTCAAGTTGGATAAGTTTAGGTTTAGGAGGGAGATAGGAAGAAATTGGTTCACAAATAGGGTGGTGGACGAGTGGAACAAGCTTAGCAACTTTGTAGTAAGTGCGGGAACTCTGGAAAGTTTCAAAAGGAGGCTAGATAGATTCATGGATTATAGAGAGTGGTAGTAACTCTCGACAGGAGCTGCCATGCACAGTAGGGTGTGTCATAGGAGGGAAGATCAGCTAAAACTAATGGCCCATCACTTTTTTGGTAGATTTTAGTGTATATAAACAGAAAATAATTTCAGTTTCAATATTTTGCAACCTTTTGCTAGGTAAATTTTAGCGTGAAATTTATCGAAAATCTAACGTACAGCTGCATTAGTGCATTACAATTAAATAGTGAACATTGTTTTCTGACTTCATTCTTTAACAACCCAACTAACAATATTTTTTTCTGTTTCAGATTCTGATGCATTTATAAGTTGATAATATTTGCGATGGCTGCTTGTGGTAGGACGAGGAACCAAAGATCCAGCCATCTCAGTCACTTTCTTGGGTCTGGGAGAGAGCTCCTGAAGTCGGAGTTGCCTACATTGAGAGATGCTTTGAGATACGGTGTTTTAATCAGGCAAATCAGTGAAAAGAACCAAAGAACTTACACAAACAAAGACATTGCCAGTGATATGACCAAAGCTGTCTTGGCACAGTATACTCTGGCTAACGCTCAGTTCAAGCCTCTAGTCAGAACAAGTCAGAAGAAGATTAGTGAGAGACTGCTAGCCAGTTGGGAAAAGGCAAGAGATGTCTCTCTTGGGAGAGGAAAACTTGCAGTTAAGGACAGATTTGCCAAGCAACTGGACCAGTTATTTGACATAATTACTTGCAAGTGCCCAATTGTTCTCTGTCCTGAGTTTGGATGCGATCGTGACTGTAAATCCGAGGCCCACATCTCCTGTATTTGCAAGCGTGAACTGAAGATTCCTGTGATCGAACTGGCATTTGTCAAAGCACAGAGAGAGAAGACTGGCAGTATAGGGGCTCTCATGATTTCTAGCCAAGATATTCCGGAGTCCAAGAGACAGGAGGCTGCCACAGAGAGACAGAAGAGGAGAAGAGTTGCCGAGGAAAAGAGACTTGAGAAGGCCCAGGGTGAGGTAAAAAAGGCCGATGATTGGAGTCAAGCTGATTCAGAGTTTAATGACTTCCCCATGGCTGATCCGAGTGCTGACCAGGAGAATGGTGACTTTGTCCCTAACCCAGAAAATAATGATCCCAAACCTTCCAGGCATAAGATTCGAAATAGGAAAGATATCCCGAGCATAGCTCTGGCCAGCATGCGACACCACACTGGTCTCAGAGAAACTGCAGAGATAGCAACAGCTGCCTGGATTGACGGTGGTTTGATAACACCTGATGATGTTCACCTGGTGATAGATCATAACAAAGTAAGGAGAGCTCAGGAGAAACTTGTCAGTAACCTAGAAGAGGAGTTTGATAAGGGGATAAGAGAAAATGGAATCAATTGTTTGTTCTTTGATGGGAGAAGGGATGACACTAAAGTGTTCATGAAAGTTGGAGATTCTGACAAGTTGTTCCCTGCCATGGTGAAGGAGGAACACTACTCCTGCTGCAGTGAACCAGGAGGGAAGTATTTGTGGCATTTCACTCCAGAGAAAGATGACATCAGGAAACCAGCTGAGATAGTGGCAGATAACATTGTGAACTGGCTCAGAGAGAGGAACGTAGACCAGACCCTGCAGGCCATTGGAGGGGACAGCACCAACACGAACACGGGGTGGCAAGGGGGGGTCATACAGTGGATAGAGCGGAAGATTGGGAGGAAGCTGGTCTGGATTGTTTGTGACCTCCACACCAACGAGTTGCCACTCAGACATCTGATCCAGGAGCTGGATGGCAAGACTCTTTCAAACAACAGATGGTCTGGTCCTCTTGGCAAGATGCTGGACTCTGCCACTGAGTTAGAAATAAATCCGAGCTTTGAAAAAATCACAGTTGGCCCTCCACTCGTTGAGTTTGCACATACTGTCATTGACGACCTGAGTACTGACCAGTACTATGGTTACATGATTTGCAGTGCCATCAAAACTGGGGTCATGCCTGATAGCCTTGCTTACCTGCAGATAGGTCCAGTCTCACATTCTAGGTGGCTCACAATGGCTCTCAGGTTCTGCAGAATTTGGGTCGCTCATCATAAACTGAAAGGGAACCAGCTTCACAACCTGAGACTTTTTGTCCAATTCATCGTGAGTGTCTACTTGCCAAATTGTCTTCAACACCAAGGTCAAGTCATCGTTCTCCGAAGGTCCGAGGCATGTTCTCTTCCAGCTTGAGCTCCTGAGGAGTCAGCCAAGGAAGGTTGTTCAGATTGTGGAGCAGACTGTGAGGAGATCTTCCTGGTATGCTCATCCCGAGGCAGTTCTGCAGACAATGCTCTGCAGTAAGGATGAGGAGGAGAGAAGAGTGGCAGTCAAAAAGATCTTGGATATGAGACTTATGAGAGGATCTGGGCATGACGAATCAATTGGTGACGATTCCTTCAGGGTCAGGAAGACTCCTGAAGTCAATCTAGGTGCCAAGACCCTCACTGATCTCATAGATCTGGATAACATCCAGGCTGGCAGTGAGCCCCCTCTTACCTGCAGCCTCACCAATGTTCAAGTCAGAGCTTTCCTGGACAACCCCATGCATGTCCCTGCCTGGTCCTCGCACACCCAGAGTATAGAGCGTTGTGTACAGCAAGTGGGCGAGGCCAGCAGTCACGTGTACAGCCAGGAGAGGAGGGAAGGCTACATCCGAGCTCAGGTGGTCAGCAGGGAGGTGATGAGTAGAAACAGAAGCAAGAAAGACATTTTCTCTATGGTGTGCAGCAACACCGGGTCGTAGTAGTAAAACCGGTTTTTGTATTTGATGATTTTGTTTTCTAAAGGAATATTAAATTTAATAAATGTGTCAAGATCATTCGTTTCACTATTCTGGATCATTTTCATCCTAATAAATTAACCTGATACATTTACTTTACTTTAAATAAGCTATTTAGTGGTGTTGGTAAAAGGGTGGAAATACTGAATTTTCATAAGATTTCAAGTTAAAATTTACCTAGCAAAAAATGAAAACTTTTCAAATTTGAAGATATCACATGATTCTGCACATAGAACTACATCATTAATACCATGGGCCGATTTTTCAAACTCAAAAAAAAAAAATTCGCCTCCGTATGACACACCCTAATGCACAGGCCAACCGGCTTATTGCAGACTCCTTATGTTCTTATGTTCTTATGTTATGATTATTAATCAAATGATGATAATCCATGGCAATGATTATACAATCATAATCAAATAAAAGTAAAATTATAGTAATAATCACAATCAAACATTTAAAGAGTAATAATCAATTATTAAAATATAATTATTGTATCCTAATGTGCAACTTATATACCACATTCACATATGAAAATCACTATGTTATGTTGTGTTCAGAGGAGGAGTAGTAGTATTTTAATGTAGTGCCTTGTAGTAGCCTATGTCAATTTTAATAGTTCCCCATTGGTACTGAAGTTAATAAAAATTATACTTAATAAAAGTTGCTGCAGGATATGTACTTGTACTATAATCACCTTTAAAAGGGGTTTCATTAAGTTGATAATTGAGTTAACAATTTTAAATAAAATCTAAGTACGATGTTATTAATAGTATATTACCTTCTCTGTCTAATGAGCATGTTGTCACTGCATCCATTACTTTCCCCAATGCTCATGCACCTGTAGGTAGGTATATGCAGTCAAAAAAAAAAAATTGCCCTTACATACAGTCTATTTGATTATGTAAATGAGACCAGAGGTTGATTTATGTATTTGATTTGCATTACCTCAATTGCAAAATCAAATTATGAAAATAATGTATAAACATTACATAACTAAATAAATTTGTACATAATGAAAATTATTTAATGTAGCAGAAATAACTTGATTGCCTGTACTAGGAACAGGTCACTGACCCACATCGGGGCCTGGAGGCGAAAATATAATAATAATAAAGTAATATTAATGTTAATAATAATAATAATAATAATAATAATAATAATAATAATAATAATAAATAAAAGTTTTAATAAAAAATAAAGTGATAATAATAATAATAGTAATAATAATAATAATAATAATATTCAAAATAAGAAAAAGAAAAAGAAGAAGATACTGTATGTACGTACAGGTACCTGTATGTTGTGTTGTCAAAGTAAGAGAAACAATTGAGCCCCTGCAATGGATGAGTTGTTGGTCGGAATTTTTTCGTAAGATGGCAGGCCTATGGGTAAAGAAAACGCCTAAATTCACTATGGTAATTAAAAAACTTTTTTATAAATTGGGCCAAAAAGTGTAAAAAAAAAAATAAGGGTTAAAGTACCTAAAAAGTCACGTGACCGCGAAAAGATCTGTGATTGGCTGTGAGTCACAGGTTTGCTCGAGCCACCGAGCGGGAGCCTGGAGGCAGCCAGCTATGGTGTATGTGTTGTTACCAGCAGAAATACAGGACTTGTGGCCATATATAGGGTTGCCATACGTCCGTATTTTCCCGGACATGTCCTCCATTTAGGTCTCGAAATCTTCGTCCGGAAGTAATTTTTAAAATTCTTTAAAAGTCCGGAATTTCAGCTTCCATCATTTTCTCCACGGAAAAACAAACATGAAACTGTAATGACGAGAGAGAGAGAGAGAGAGAGAGAGGGGAGGTGGAAACCGTAGAGATCTCGTTCAGTTTTCGTCAGCTGATAAGTCACGTGTACGCCTGTACGGTGTTGTCAACTTAGCTGCCAGCAATTTTTGGGTAGCATGTAGTGTCATGTACTGCTTTTCCTTGTTCTTCAGCCACGCGCATTATTAAATTTGTTTTGTATTTAGCGCTATTAGCCATAAATGAAATGTTGAAAGTATACCATATTTTTCTTATGGCTTTTTATACACTGTAGCCTTTGTTTTTCTTGTCCTGCATTTAAGGCATTTTAGCAATTTTCAACCATAAGCTTGACGTGCATGGGCACATCAAGTCACACACACAGTGGGGGAAGAAGACTGTAGCTAAGGGAATGAAGATATTCAGCCTTAAGCAAAGGTAATTTTTTTAGTATTTTTAAGATTTCTTTACCATGAATGTTGTATATTAGCCTACATTAAAAACACAATGCAATACAGTACACCGATACTGGTATATATATATATATATATATATATATATATATATATATATATATATATATATATATATATATATATGCTGATAACCACCTACAGTGATTTACTTGCATATATATATATATATATATATATATATATATATATATATATATATATATATATATATATATATATTAATGTTATGCAAATATGCAAAATTAATTGTCACAGCTGCTTCAAGGTTACATAGCGCCAAAGTGTGTGCCGGGGGGGGGGGGGGGGGGAGGCAGGATGTCTTCTGGAGCGTCCTCTTTTTTGAATGTTCAGATATGGCAACCCTAGCCATATACAATGTTGATATACACAGGCATACGTTATTTTTTGGTTAAAATAGATTAATACTCGTGTGTGTATTTACTTGCTGGGTGCCAAAATGATGCAAAAGGCCGATGACTCCAACATGGAAGTTTTCATTACTGTTCTCTATTTCATGTCTGGGAAATGTAAGTTGTCGTCACTATGTCTATAATTAATGTTGTGGAAGGACTAGGGACGACCATGGCCAGGGGATAGGCTTGAGATGATCAGATGACAGAGGTAATTTAACGTGCGTCATAGCTGGATGGCCGAGTTCTTGATAATACTCTATTACTCTATAATTATAGAGTAAATGTCTTTATGATTATAATCATAAAGGCATTTACTTTTGGTAAATTTCTTTCATCTGTCTTGATGAACCATGGAAGTAGTTGTCCAACCTTCCCGGCTGATCGGCTCTGTAAATAAATATTATTAGATAATTAATTGTGCTTTACTGTGCAACACAGTAATACTACATTGAATATATAAATATTACTAAGCACATTAACTAATTCAATGGATATTAGCTGCCTATACAACAAATTTCATAGTATAAACATTCCAATCAATATTGGTATTATTTTGGTTTTGGTCATCTGGGCAACCTTAAAATTCTAACTAAAGGATTAAGTACTTTAAACATTAAGACACATTATCTCCACGGGATTTATGTCACAAAATATTTTTCTATTGCATAACCTAACAGGTTAGGTTAGATTACGTTATATTATAAGTTTTAAGGTTAGCTTAACATACATCGGTAATGGGGGGTAGTAACTCAAAACTAGTGATTTCACGATAGAAGTGAAGGTCTAAATCGTCCATAACACATCGCAAACCATAAAAAAAAGTCTGCATGTCTAAGTACAGGGATGACCAAAATTTAAAATTTACCCAGAAAACCTATCTCGAATCCAAGCATCCAAATACTTATGGTAGTTAAAGTAAAAGTTTATCCATTAATTAATATAAATTATGATATTTCCTAATGGATCATTAGTGAATCATCAAAACAATAACAGCACTATGTTGTCATGTTTACCTAGCATCAGGCATTCTCAAAAAAAACTGCAGCCAATGCCATTACTTCTAAATTGAGTCGTATCTCCATCTAGTATTGATAGACTCTGTAAATGCACTAGAAAAAAAAAGAGATAATTTACCAGGTAAGAATACATGACATCTGAGCTGGTGTGAACATGGGAGTTTCTTATGTCCGCAAGCTGCTCTTCACAGTACATTTCTACACTTACGAAATGTCTATGACTTAGACCATAAAAAAATACCCTTAAAACTTACCTGAACGTGGCATTTGGCTGGTCTGAAGAAGCCATACTTTGTACTACCTCCGACTACAGCGGTGAGTTTGTTGGAGAACGTTGTCTGTGGGGAAACTGGTGACGTAATTGCAAATGGCGGTCCTGTTTCTAGAGAAATAAACTTATTTAAACTATTACTGCAGGACTTTAAGCTTTTATTACAAATTACATATTCCGTATTACTCTACGGACGTGGCAGAGTGTATTTCTTGTTTTACTCAGTACCAACAACTCTTCTATTGTGTGCGAGGCAGATTTGTCAGATCAGCAACCTGGTACTTGGTCACAATTTTTATGATGCCATATGGCAGCAGGACCTACCATTAGACAACACATTATGCTTCCAATATCTTCCGAGGTGATAGTACCTCCCAGGGTTACCTAGTTGTGCACAGTATTTACGTATTTGGAACAAATTTAGTCAAATATTGAAGTGGGGTGAATGTACAGAATACTAATGAGTCATTTATAATTTTTGCAACGACTAGAATAGAGGTCATGCAGGTGTGATGCGCCTGTGGTGTCGAACCTCAAATAAAAGAGAGAGACTGGACTGGCATTCATTATGTAGGAGCTTTTACCATTCCGACAGAAGAAGTGGCGAAGTTTGGTTAGAATGAGTTCAGCGGACCGGTTTAATGAGTGCCTTTTTACTGGGCTGTTAGTGATGAGTGATCGCAAAAGCATATAATTTGGTGGCTTTCACGAAGAAAGTATTAAAGTCAAACACTTAACACTTCTCCGGATCCCTGGGTTGATGACTTTGTTCATAAAAGTAGGAAGTTGACAAGAGAGTGAGTGGTGGAGGAGGTCTTAATATTGTCAAATTGTTGAGGTCTGTAGAGCTACAATGTGAGTATAGTCAGAGTTAAAACCCAAGCAATTTAAGCTGGGAACCCAGGTGAAGTCGCTGGGTCTTGTTGAATGACGACTTCTGAACTTTGGTGATGGAAAAACAGAGTTTTGCAGTGAATGGGCCATTTTGTTTGTCTAAGAAAAACTATGATGATAGAGTTAGAGAATTTCACTTGTAGATAAGTGTGTGTGTGTGTGTGCGTGCGTGCGTATGTGTGTGTGTAGGTGTGTGTGCGTGTGTGTGCGTGCGTGCGTGTGTGTGTAAAAAAGTAATGAAATTTTTAAGGTACATGATGTCTAGGTATAATTTTCAGTCTGTAACAGAAGAATTTACCCGGGTGTACTGTGGTGGAGAGACTCGACTCGAAAAGGCGATGGTCAGCGTGATCAGTTGGCTCTATTTTTGCATGATACTTGCTTGCCAGCCCCCCCAACCACTCCTCAATTCCCGTTTGGTCTCAGCGCTAACTGACCTGGTACCTTGCTTGCGGGTCACCTTCAGACGCGCTCCGGTGGGTGCTTGAGACGGTGGTGTTCTGGTGGTAGTGCAGTGAAGCGTGTCGTAAGTTATCCTGAGGAATATTGCTGTGTTGGAAAACTAGTGACTTTCTCCGTGCTTCTGTTTGCTCTGTTATTTCGTATATTTTCTATGTATTAGATTATTTCAATCAGTCCCTAAAATTGGTGTATTTGACAATTTTTCCAGGTATTCAAGGTGTGCTGTCACTCTTTCAACAACGGAGGTGTAAGATGACAACAGTATCGTTAAATGTCTCCTCCTAGTAGGGTATTAGATTTATGAGCGGAAATTTTAAGTTCTTAATTATTCATTCAATATTCTTATTTATTTGCAAATTATCTGTCTGTTTCCACCTCGCAATAGTGAGGTGAATACATGCCCATAGGCCTCATCGCCCGTAAGGGGCAGTGTCGATGTATCAAACTGAAAACTAGGCCTTCGTTTTACAAAAAGGCGGTATGACCAGCACTGAACTCTAATGCGTTTCACTTCTCATCTGTAAAATTAGGTGCTCATTCAACAGCTCCCCACTCGGTGGCCGTCCGCGGAACTCGAATCGGAATCGTTAGATTTGGAGGCAATTGCTATAAACATTTACCTTAACTGAGAAACAAGAATGAAAGGAAACCTAGTGTTTTCTCAAGAAGCATAAACAGATAAGAAGGTAGAAGCAAGAGAGTAAATAACACTTACTTGTAACTGCAGAAACAGACTTGTCAGTGGAAGAGGAACAACCCATCACGTCTACGGCGGTGGTAATTTTTATGATTGATATCGTGATTGTCGATTGGAAGAAAGGTCTATGTTGATATTTTAAAACGCTATCAAACAGTTCTTAAAAGGTTATATATTACCAATCTATTGTAATTTCTTCCTTGATAAACTACGTGTCACAACTTGTTATGAATGCAAGATTTTTTCTGAAATTAAACAGTATTGTGCAAAAGTGAAAGTGAGTCTCATACGCCAGATAGTCGTTAGGTCTAGGAGGATACTATACTCTAAAGACATAGCCTTTAATAGGACACAAATGGAAAGTGTGGGCAGCAATGCACTCGACCGCCGCTTCTCTAAACATAAAATTAAGCACCCATCCACAGTTGAGTGGACGTACAGTACCCCAGCGTAAACCGGCAACCAAATCAGTTCATAAGCTGGACTACAAATGTTGAAACATAGAGGAAATGTTTTCTTGATTGTCAAGTTCACTATCATATAAATTCAGGCTTATTGATCATATAAGAATTTTGTTAGGATTGGTAAAATAAGTATGAGTATTTTTGAGGTTCTGGAAAAGGAATTAAAGTATTTATTGTTTAAATGAAACCCCAAGTATTTGAATATAAAGGTGACCCGACCTTTCAGTTTATAAAATGTAAATCTCAAATTCTTGCACGGAGTCGCTTGCTTTGACAATATAGACTACAGCAGGAATGTTGTGTAACGTGGAAAGCTGACGTTTGTTTTATTTATTACTTTTTTTTTACTTGCAGGAATAAACGAAAGAGCTATACCATCGAAGTTTAAAATCTGCTTCGACAACTTTAGGCACCCACCACCAGTATGCCCGGCCACGTGAAGAAGAGCACGGGTCCCGACCCTGACCCCTCCGAGTTCTTGTTCATCTCCAGGGAGATGAAGATGAAAGATCAAACTAAGCCTTATGACGCCAAGAAGTCCTGCTGGGTCCCTGATCCCAAGGAGGGCTTCGTTGAAGGCCTGATCCAAGGTACCAAAGGCGATCTCGTCACCGTTATGGCTAATGGTGAGACCAAGAGCTGGAAGAAGGACCTCGTTGGACAAGTCAACCCTCCCAAGTACGAGAAATGCGAGGACATGTCTAACTTGACTTACCTTAACGATGCCTCCGTCCTGTACAACTTGAAGAGCCGTTACGTCGCCAAGCTCATCTACACCTACTCTGGTCTCTTCTGTATCGCCGTCAACCCCTACAAGCGGTACCCCATCTACACAAACCGTACCGTCAAGATCTACCAGGGTAAGAGGCGTAATGAAGTGCCTCCTCATCTCTTCGCCATATCCGATGGTGCCTACATGAACATGATGCAAGGTGAATACTTTGCTTCCAATATGTTGCTCAACACATAAAGTTGGGGAAAACGAAATAGATGAAATGCATGGCCATATGACTCACATAAGAGAGAAAGTTGATATCATTCACAATGGCGTGTAAGCAAGTAAACCTTCTATTATCAACTGATTTCTATTTATATTTTACAGGTGGAGAAAACCAGTCTATGCTTATCACGTAAGTCAACTTGAATTTATAAATGCAAGCACAAACAATGACGTACGGTAGTTTTCATGCATGTTAAAGTTAGATAACAAAGAATTTAGCATTCTTAAGTTAGTTAACTTTGAAAAACATAAGTGATTTGCATGTTTTTATAGTTCATATAGTCATTTTTAAATGTAACTTGATGCATCTTCCAATAAAACTAATATTATATTTCCTACCACAGCGGTGAGTCTGGTGCTGGTAAGACAGAGAACACCAAGAAGGTACTCTCCTACTTCGCCAACGTCGGCGCCACCACCAAGAAGAGTGGCGAAGAGAGCAAACAGGTAAAAAGCATGTAAATTTTCTTGCACTAATTGGGACCTATATTAATGGATATTGTAATACAAGATAAAACTATTTCGCAACACAGCCACACACACACACACATAGTTTGCTCCGACACGGTAGTAATAAAGCAACTCTCTCACTTGCACTTCAGAACCTCGAAGACCAGATCATCCAGACCAACCCTGTACTGGAGGCCTTCGGTAACGCCAAGACCACCCGTAACGACAACTCCTCCCGCTTCGTGAGTTGAACCATCTTCTCTTCCACATAGCAATAACGTGGAAAATATTATTGTAACTTTCTGTGAAACAAAACTCCGTATTAAATTAGTGTTCATTTAATGTGTCTAACCCAAGTTTCATGAGGTCATGCCATCCGTTCTCTACACAGGGTAAGTTCATCCGTATCCACTTCCAACAAAATGGCAAGCTGTCCGGTGCTGATATTGAGGTCTACCTGCTGGAGAAGGCTCGTGTCATCTCCCAGCAGCCCGCCGAGCGTTCCTACCATATCTTCTACGAGATGATGTCCGACCAGATTAAGGAGCTCAAGCGTAAGTATTTATTTTTTATGACTCTTGTACTTTACTTATGTGTCCCCATTTTACATCAGTGTATAGGGAGGTATTGTATTAAGAATATATATATATATATATATTATTTCATTAACCGAATGAAGCACGCGGACTTCTACATATAATCAACACCTCACCCCGCCAGGACACTAAAAGCAGTCTAGGACTGCTTCTAGTGTCCTGGTGGCCCAGAGGTAACATTCCCCGGTCACATTCTTAAGATCGTGGGTGGGGAACTGACATTAGTGGTCCTGGTGGCCCAGAGGGAAAGTTCTGTGGTCACAGTCGTAAGGTCGTGGGTTCGAATACTGGCGGAGTGAGGTGTTGATTATGTATATATATATATATATATATGTTATATTATTTTACGTTTTAGTACAAATAAAAATTGTATTTCAATTTATTTTCATCGTTATTATGAAGTGGGCATTAAGCCAGAAACTTCGACATTTCCGAGTGCCTTAAGATTTTTTTTTTTGCATATTTTTTAGTAATACTTAATAACTATATAAAGGTTGTCCCAGTATGGCGTGTCCTGAGAAAAACATCGCTTCAGAGATAAACGAAACAATGACAAAATAATTATTTATAAACAAAATACTATTCTTCAATGCGAAATAGCTCTAAAATGCGATACGTACCCATTAGTTTTCTTACGAAAACTCATTTGTCTTCTGAGTAACACATTACAAGTACCAAATTGGTTAGTAGGCAATAATTTCCAATTATGACTGTTTAAACTATCGTGGGCTATGGGTGTTTGTTTGTCTGTCGCTCTGTCTGTACGTAAAGTAAATCTGTTTGTGTGTGTGTGTGTGTGTGTGTGTGTGTCCACACGACAATTGCACCATTAATATTTTAGGTATTCACATTGGCGTGACATTCTTTGCTCCTCATTTAAAAGATGTTTTTTAAATTACAGCAACAATATCGCAGCAACATTACTGTCTCCTCCGCTGATGAAGCAGAGAAAACTTCTGTTAAGTGAGTTGTGCTGTTGCGTAGTGCAGCTCCTATTATGGATTGGTTTGAATATCGAAGAATTCTAAGACGATTAATCGATATTCTGTCCCCTTTGCTTTGTCTTCAGTTTTAAAACACTCGTTTAAAGTCCAAACCTGAGAGAATAATCAGCCGGACTTTGATACTTTCTACTTTATAAATCTCGGTTGGATCTTTGAATTTAGCGGTGTGACTAAGTGTTTTCTCAGTGGCCACTTCTACTTACACTGTTAAAAGCTAACACGGAAGATAGCATATGACCACTTATCACATAATATTATTTTTTTCCGAAATGAAATCCCCAAAATTACGAGAGAGGATTTACAAAAATAAATATTTGCATTTTTCTGGGTCCAACACTCATATATTTATTTTCATCTGCAGCCTCGTGTTTACTTAGTGACGACATCTACGATTATCACTACGTGTCTCAGGGCAAGGTCACCGTCCCCTCCATTGATGACGGCGAGGACATGCAGTTCTGTCACGTGAGTGGTTTAACTAGGTGTATTATCCGGCCCAACCACCGGTGTGTGTTTCACTGAAAGTGTACAAAAGTTGCAATCGATATGCAATCACTGACTTATTAATTTGACAGTGGTTATTTACATAAATATATAATTGTGTGTGTCCCGAAAATCACGCCACAGCTAAATGAATCAATGAAGTTCCTTCTTCGTCTTAACCGTGTGTTTGTTTAAAACAGTCTGCAAGTAATGATGCAAATTTTTCCGTCTATGGATAAAGGTGTTTGTATATAATCTCTTATCATAATATAAACTCATAAGTATTTTCCATTAAGTGTCTTGCTCGTTCTTAACATGTCAGGTTCCTTAAATCAATTTTGTTTCTTGAATGGTTTAATGTGTCACAATTAAAATTTTGCAGTAGCGGCTGCAGATTTATAAGCTATGAACAATAGTTCCATATTCTTTGATTAATAAAGTTTCAGCTTTATTTCTTTATCTAATTTTAGGATGCCTTCGACATTCTTGGCTTCAACCCAACTGAAATTTCGAACGTCTACAAGGTCACCGCCGCTGTCATGCACATGGGAGAGATGAAGTTCAAGCAGAGAGGTCGCGAGGAGCAGGCTGAAGCCGACGGTACTGAGGTACAGTATTCAGTATCTTACTTTCAGTTGGTTCACTGAAGTAGTCATGATAATATAATGATAGTGCTAGTTATGGTATGAACCAGTCATATGCATTTGTGTTGAACATCGTGGCTGAGGATAATTTATTGTTTCCATTAGGTTGGTGACAAGGTCGCCACGCTGCTGGGCACTGAGGGTGAGGACTTGTACAGGAACCTTACCAAGCCCAAGATCAAGGTCGGTGCCGAGTTCGTAGCCAAGGGCATGAACGTAAACCAGTGTAATTACTCTGTCGGTGCCTTGGCTAAGGGTCTCTTCGATCGTGTCTTCAAGTTCCTGGTACAAAAGTGTAACGTGACTCTTGAGACTGGCCTGAAACGAGCTATGTTCATCGGTGTGCTCGATATCGCCGGCTTCGAGATCTTCGATGTAAGTTAATAAAACTATTTTGCTCCTAACACTTTATGATATTTATGAGCCATTCCCATTCTTATACAAAACACTGAAAAGATGACAATTTTCTATACACATACCAATTTATAAGAGCATTAGAAACAAATGTAATATATATATATATATATATATATATATATATATATATATATGTATATATATATATATATATATATATATATATATACATATATATATATATATATATATATATATATATATATATATATATATATATATATATATGTGTGTTATTCGTATTAGAAATAATAATAATAATAATATTATTATTATTATTATTATTTTATTATTATTATTATTATTATTATTATTGTTATTATTATTATTATTATTGTTATTATTATTATTATTATATGTAAGAATGTAATCCTATTATATAAAGTCCAACAGCACATTTCACTTTGTTCATAATTTCTAGTCGATAATTTTTTTACCTCCACCAGTACAACGGCTTTGAACAGATCTGCATCAACTTCTGTAACGAGAAGCTGCAACAGTTCTTCAACCATCACATGTTTGTGCTGGAGCAGGAGGAATACAAGAAGGAAGGCATCAACTGGGCCTTCGTGGACTTCGGTATGGATCTGCAGGCCTGCATCGAGCTCTTCGAGAAGGTAACTTCCCACAAACATATACTTTTAAGTTTATATTCCTATTATGAACCAGCAATTGTTACAGAAATTGAAATTATGTCAAGAAAAGTCATCTTACACATTGATAACTATTTAATTGTGAAAGGAATAAATTATATATATAATTATATATATATATATATATATATATATATATATATATATTGTGTGTGTGTGTGTGTTTAGGCTGACATTACCCTTCTTGAACTGTCTCAATTTATGTAACTGTTGATGGTTCATAATAGGCATATAAGTAGGTTACTTCTTAAAATATAAATTCGTCACAAGATGGCCAATAAATTTCCGGGACCTGATTTATAATTTATATTTTCTTCTTCCCTGAGAACATTTTAATATGTGTGACCATTCAACAGAAAATGGGCCTTCTCTCCATCCTTGAGGAAGAGTCCATGTTCCCCAAGGCTACTGATAAGACATTCCAGGAGAAGTTAAACGTTAACCACCTTGGCAAGTCTCCTGTGTTCATCAAGCCCAAGCCACCCAAGGCTGGTCAGTCAGAAGCTCACTTCGCCATTGTTCACTACGCTGGTACTGTCAGCTACAACCTGAGTGGCTGGCTCGAGAAGAACAAGGATCCCCTCAACGACACTGTTGTTGACCAGCTCAAGAAGTCCAGCAACGAACTTGTCGTTACGATCTTCGCTGACCATCCCGGACAGTCTGGAACCGGTGATACTAAAGGTGGTAAGTAACGCATCAATGTTTTTTCTGTCTTTTAGCAAAACTTCAAATTAAAACCATAGCGTAACGTTTGGAATTCTGTTTCTCTTTTAAGTTTCCTTAGAAATATAAAATCCATATAGTTCAAATTGGTGCTCCTTACTTTTTTTACGAAAATTTGCAGTTATTTTCATGTGTAACTATTGTACCATGTACAAACTAATATATCTTTTCTTTCCCCACAGATTTGAGACCTGTCTTCTATCCTGATGGCTAAGATGCTCATAAACTTCACTCAGTCTTATTTTGTATCAAAGTTAATTGTTTTATTGTGCTGGAGGATAATCACATTGCAATCAGACTACACCACATACAAAAAAAAATAGTATCTATTTGCCAAAGAACTGAATTTATGATGTGAATAACAACTGACGAATGAATGTATACAGTGGGTTGGAATATGAAATAAAGTTTCATAGAAAAATTAAAACTTTTATTACTTTCAGGTGGTCGCGGTGCTAAGTCCGGTTCATTCAAAACCGTGTCATCTGGATACAGGGTAAGGAAATTTGTTTTGCTTTCTCATAAATTTGCCTTCGGGAAAAACGTATATTAGCTCACATTCTCTTTACAATATACGTGCAGAATAATAATGTATTTATCTTATTTTCTTATCCTTGGCATCAGGCCTCTTAGCGTTTTCAATTATTCTTATACTTTACCCTAAAAGTACACACACTTCGTAGAATATGAATACTGTACAACACACTGTTTGGTGGAATTTCAATTATTGCTCTGGGTCACCTTTACTAAAACTGTTTACTGAAAACAATCTCGGAATTAACACTGAAATTGAGGTACGTAGTGCCAGTATACATGTATGTCAGTATATTTCATAGTTGTGTATATTTATTTAAACCTCGTCCTTGATGCCTTCTCACACAGGACCAGTTGAACAACCTGATGAGGACCCTCAACTCTACTCACCCTCACTTCATCCGTTGTATCGTCCCCAACGAGACCAAATCTCCCGGTAAGTTGAAAATGGTGAAAATGAAGTGTCTTTTATGTCCAATTCCCTCATTAGTTGTGCTCAACATTTGATGTTATGGAACAGTATAAATATAGCAACGCAGCACGACTCCAAAATTGAAAAAATACTGAAACCCTCAGCAGCCGAAGATAATTAGAACTTGTTTGCAACTATGCGCATTTTCTGCCCTCCTTCAGGTGTGACTGACGCCGCCCTGATCATGCACCAACTGACTTGTAACGGTGTACTTGAGGGTATCCGTATCTGCCGTAAGGGCTTCCCCAACAGGATGATGTACCCTGACTTCAAGCACCGGTGAGTTGGGGTTCATATAAACTTATTTAATATGATAGAACGTGGCTAACAATAAAACGGATGCAAAACAATACGTCAAGAAATACTAAATTACGTAGATGATAGATACTTATAAATTCCATTGTTATATCAAATATATCGCTTCCTTACTACTCAAAAGGATCTCTAGTGTTAGGTATCCTGAACCTCTTTACGTTACACAACTCTGTACATTCTTCCATTCTGATACCTTTCTCACCCGCATATACTTTGACTTTGTGAAGGGCCTTTACAGTGTTACTGTTAATTACACTTCTTTCCACAAGTCTTTTTTTTTTTAAATAAAATGATACAGATTTTACTCACATTATATTGTACTTCTTTTTCCTGTAAAAATATGTGTCCCATTATCTATGCGATATAAATAATGTATTGTCAGTTTAGTCCAATCATTTAAATTCAATCAATCAATGAAAGTACCTTCCTCATATCTAAAAGTTCAGGCATGTTAATTAATATTAAATCTTATGTTTTGTATACGCTTCAAATGTTGGTTGTACGACGCCAATCTTTTCACAGCTACGCTATCCTGGCATCGAGGGAGATGATTGAGGCCAAGGACGACAAGAAGGCCGCCAAGGCTTGTTTCGTAAAGGCTGGTCTGGATGAGGAGCTGTACCGCTGCGGCAACACTAAGGTAATTATAATTAGTCTTTTCTTCTTTGGCTTTGTTTTGATAATATCCATTTGGTGATATTTAAAGATCCATATTTCGGAGTATATTATAAGTCAAAACTAACTTCGGAGGAAGAAATACATGTTTTATATATGTCAGTCTGAAATTGCCAAAGGAATTTCTATTGCCTAATTTGAAAACCCAGGTAAATATAGTCGCAAGTCAGTGTACGCGGCTTGTTATGACTTGGAAGTAAACATGATTGACTTTCATCAGGTATTCTTCCGCGCTGGTGTCTTGGGCACTCTAGAGGAGATCCGTGACGAACGTGTGTCATCACTCATTTCCTGGCTGCAGTCATGGATTCGTGGCTGGAAGAGCCGAAAGTATTATAAGAAACTTCAGGATCAGCGTATTGCTCTCATTGTTGTCCAGCGCAGTCTGAGAAGGTATAAGGTGATGCACGCCTGGCTCTGGTACGGCCTCTGGAATGCAATCAAACCCCGTCTCAATGTTACACGCATCGATGACGAGCTTCGTAACCTTGAGCAGACGGCCGAGAAAGCTGAGACTCAGTTCGCAAAGGAGGTTATATTGCGTAAGGAACTCGAGATTACCAATGCTGCTCTTCAAGAGGAAAGGAACAGTCTCTTGATTGCTCTTGATTCCACCAAAGGAGGATTGTCCGAATTTCACGAAAAGCAAGCCAAACTTCAGAGCCAGAAAGCTGAAATTGAATCACAACTCGCTGTAAGTTAGCCAAAAGAAGGAGTGGACCAAATATTTTACTTTTCGCTGTTAACACTTCTGATTCACTTAATTATATAAAGACCTTTAGTATGAATAAGTCAATATGAATAAGTCAACAGAAATTATCTTTCAGTGATATATATATATATATATATATATATATATATATATATATATATATATATATATATATATATACTTTTTTCTCAAACAGGAAGCGACCGAACGTCTTCGTAAAGAGGAAGAAGCCCGCAATTCCCTGGTCCAAGGCAAGAAGAAGAGTGAACAGGAGATTAACAATATGAGAAAGGATTTCGAGGATCTTGAAACAGGCATTCAGAAGCTTGAGCAAGACAAATCCGCAAAGGATCAGCAGATTCACACCCTAAATGAAGAGATAGCCCAACAAGAAGAACTTCTTAATAAGATTAATAAAGAAAAGAAGCACCTTCAGGAGTGTAACCAGAAGACCGCCGAGGATCTTCAGAGCATCGAAGACAAATGCAATCATTTCAGCAAAGTAAAATCAAAGCTTGAGTCCGGTCTTGACGAGCTTGAAGACTCACTCGAACGCGAGAAGAAGTTACGTAATGAGGTTGAGAAAGCCAAGAGGAAAGTTGAAGGTGACCTTAAATTGACCCAAGAAGCTGTTTCTGACCTCGAGCGCAACCAGAGAGAGTTAGAGAACACTCTTCAACGTAAAGATAAAGAGGTTTCTTCACTTGCCAATAAGGTTGATGAAGAACAAGGTATGGCAATTAAAACACAGAGGCAGATCAAGGAACTACAGGCCCGCATTGATGAGCTAGACCAAGAAGTTGAACAAGAGCGTTCTAATCGTGCCAAGGCTGAGAAGGCTAAAACGAACCTCGCCCGCGAACTAGGAGAACTGGGAGATCGTCTGGATGAGGCTGGTGGAGCCACAGCCGCCCAGATCGAGCTAAACAAAAAACGTGAATCTGAGCTGGCCAAACTTCGCCGTGACCTCGAGGAGAACAACATACAACACGAGTCTGCTCTTAATCTTCTCCGCAAGAAACATAATGATGCCATCAATGAACTGTCCGAGCAGGTCGACTATCTCAATAAGATGAAAGCCAGGTATGATTATATATATATATATATATATATATATATATATATATATATATATATATATATATTTGTTGACTGGATTCATTATGGTGATAAGGAAATGTATAATGTAGCAGGAGTTTCATTCTGTCTTTCTCAGACAGAATGATACCAAACAATGTTAGTATAATGTTTTTACTGTGCTTCACTAACGAAGGACTTTAAGCGTGTAACAAGGTTAGTAATTACACTAGTCAAACAACATTAAAAAATAATGAGTGATAGAACTCTCTAGGTTTACAAAATTGTAGTACAGTAGTAGAGAAGAGAGCTATAGGCTCTGAAGAATGCAGGAGGTGTAGGAGGAAGGTAAAGCCAGAAAGTGGGAAATAAAGTGGGAGATTGAAGGCAGGTGGGCTTTACACCTTACGGTTTACAAAATAATCACAGACAGAAATTTATATACCCCTTCACGGGTGATCTCGCTGTTTGCCCGCAAATACGTCCTCCTCGTTTGCCGTTTACTCTCGCTGTCTCCGTCCTCATGCAATAGATGCAAGTAATAGAAGCTCCAAAAAGTTGTAATAGAAGCTCCAAAAAGTTGTTGGTAGCGAAAGTCAGAGCGGGGAAGATGACAGAGGAAGAAGCAGGGGGTAAGGAAGGGAATTGTAGTGGGAGAGATAGAGCCGCGGCTTGATAGATACATGTAATAGAAGCTCCAACAACTTGAGCGGTACCGCTCTTGTCTCGCAAGCGAAATGTCACGAGTTCGATTCCCGGGCCGGCGGAAAGTTGTTTGGACACTCTTCCTGGCCCCCTTGGTCCCTGTTCACCCAGCAGTAAGTAGGTACCTGTTGTAAATAAAAAAGTTGCGATTTCGTATCCAGGGAAAGTTGTTAGAGCTTCTATTACTTGTATCTAACACAATCTGGAGGAGTGGTGACCCGAGGATCACACACCTAACACAGACAAAACCAAATACATGCGCTATGCGCTTACCAAATAAACGCAGTCGTGTAAAGCCACGGCTCTATCTCTCCCACTACAATTCCCTTCCTTACCCCCCTGCTTCTTCCTCTATTATCTTCCCTGCTCTGACTTTCGCTACCAACAACTTTTGGAGCTTTTATTACTTGTATCAACTTTCCCTGAATACAAATTCGCAACTTTTCGATTTACAACAGGTCCCTACATACTGCTAGGTGAACAGGGACCAAGGGTGCCAGGAAGAGTGTCCAAACAACTTTCCGCCGACCCGGGAATGGAACTAGTGACATCTCGCTTGCCAGTCAAGAGCGTCCGTCCTCCAATTCCAAGTTTAGAAGCTCCAAAGTTGTTGGTAGCGAAAGGCAGAGCGGGGACGATGACAGAGGAAGGAGCAGGAGGTTAGGAAGGGAATTTTAGTGGGAGAGATAGAGCAGTGGCTTTACACGACTGCGTTTATTTGGTAAGCGCATAGCGCACGTATTTGGTGTGATCCTCGGGTCACCACTCCTCCAGATTGTGTTAGTTCCAAGTTTAGAAGCTCCAACAACTTTCCCTGAATACGAATTCGCAACCTTTCGATTTACAACAGGTACCTACTTACTGCTAGGTGAACAGGGACCAAGGGGGCTAGGAGGAGTGTCTAAACAACTTCCGCTTGCCCGGGAATCGAACCCGTAACATCTTGCTTGCGAGGCAAGAGCGGTACCCCTTCTACCACAGGCGCCCCTTTCCGCCCTCTTCGCAACGCTTGATTATATATCAGTATCCCGGCGACATGGCCAGGCTCGACTCAAGGGAACAAAACACAAAACAAAGATAAAACACCAAAGGAAAGATGAAACGATCTGGTTGGATCCAGTTTCTTTCTACTCCTACTGTATTTCAGTTTCACCACTTTTTCTTCAACCCCTAATAATCTTCTTTCACCTCATAACTCATGACTCCAAAGCCAAGGCCAGGCTCAGAAAGACTTCCTTGTGGTTTGATGTTTTATTTTGTGTTTTCGTCGTGATATAAGCTGCCTCGATCGTCTTTTTTCATATCCTCTATGCAGTGTTTCCACCTTCTACCATTTTAACAGGTGGCCATGACTTTCATAGTGAAGCACTAACGAGTTTGATGTACGATGGTTTCTAATGTCATTTTTATGCACATTAATTCTCGCCCCCAACACCCCTTGAGGTTTCCCCATAGTAAGCAAAGAGACAAGCACTTCATGGAATCTTATATATGGCACTTTTTTCCTTATCATTATTATTGTTTTTATTATTATTATTATTATTAGTAGTAGTAGTAGTAGTAGTAGTAGTATTAGTAGTAGTAGTAGTAGTAGTAATAATAATAGTAGTAATAGTAGTAGTAGTTTTTTTTTATTGTTATTTTCAGATCTCTTGTTCACCACGTCCTTAATTTTCGTGCTCAACTCGTAATCTATTAATTATCATTCCCGGCCTCATTAAAACCTGCCAACACTCCAAACACGCTTTGACCGCGGCACCGTGATGAATTCACTTCTCTTTTTATCTGTGAATCTTTATTTCCCAGCTATCTTCTTAGTTTTAATCCCGGGCAAACGGCAAGATGACCCACTAAGAGGGTATATAAGGGACTGTCTGTAGTATCATTCTCTCATTCTCTCTGAAGAAGACATTACGCCGAAACCTAAGAGAATAAGACTCCTGCTTCATTCGTGAATTACACGAAAGCGCTTGGGAACTTCGTGTTTTCTTTTTCCTTGTGGTTATCAGCATATACCTGGATCACGCGCACCTACAGTGATTTACTTATATATATATATATATATATATAAATATATATATATATATATACAGAGATATATATATATAGATATACATATATATATATAGAGAGAGAGAGAGAGAGAGAGAGAGAGAGAGAGAGAGAGAAATGTGTTTTTTGTGTATGTATCTGTTCTTTTTGCGATCTCCAGCTACAGTTTTAAAGAAAGAGAGCTGTTTGACAGGGGGGATGCACATGCATCCCTGAAGTATCAGAAACGTAAAATACCCCCATAAAAAAAATCTAGTTTGAGGGGTTGGGTGCAATTAAGCTAATAAAGTGCAGGTGATTGTGTTGTGGATGTAGTGTAGATGAGTGTAGACGAGTCCAGTGTGTTTGTGTGTGTGTGTGTGTTATTTCTTGGTGCACTTATTAAAAAAATATTAATTGAATTTATATCGATAAATTAAATTAATTTGGGGGGATAAAATTAATTTTTACAGGACTGAGAAGGATAAGGAGTCTATTAAACGCGATGCTGATGATGCAAAGGCAGCAATGGACAGCCTGTCCCGAGATAAGGTAAGCTCTACAGGTCTTGTTGAAGGAAGGTTTAACTTGCTCAGTATTTTTTATATGGAACTACAGCAAAGATTAATGTTTATAATAAATATCTTTTCTATTTTGTAAGGTAATCCTAATGTATTTTTTGCCTCTACTGAAAGAAGCTTTTAGGCTGTGTATAAATTTATCTAAAAGTTTTAATAAAATATCTATGAAATCAATTTGCCCGAAATCCACAACAAACACGAAACTTGTGGAATAATATATTACATTAATTAAAATGGTCTGGAAATATTATTAGCATCAATATGAATCAGAAGTTAATAATTACATTTTTTTCGTCCAGGCTGCTGCTGAAAAGACGAACAAGCAACTTCATCAACAGTTCAATGACCTTAACAGCCGAATTGACGAAGCCAACCGGACACTGAATGACTTTGATGCTACGAAGAAGAAGCTTGCTGTTGAAAATGCTGATCTGCTTCGCCAAGTTGAGGAGGCTGAAAACCAAATTAACAATCTGTCTAAGCTGAAGCTGTCTCTTACGAACCAGCTTGAGGACGCCAAGAAATTCGCAGACGAAGAGGGCAGGGTAAGTTTCTCTATATATGCTTAAAGAAAACTTTTTGAATCTCAGTTAAAGAATTAATCTGCCTCAATACGAAGATATGTAACAGACAGTATACTTTAATCTTGAACTTTTTTTTTCTCAGGAGCGTGCAACCATTCTCGGAAAATACCGCAACTTGGAGCGTGACATTGATGCACTTCGCGAACAGCTTGATGAAGAAGCTGAGGGTAAAGCTGATGTCCAGCGCCAACTGTCCAAAGCCAACGCAGAAGCACAGATGTGGCGAGCAAAATATGAATCTGAGGGGATTGCCCGGGCTGAGGAGATTGAGGTTGCTCGTGCGAAACTTGCTGGTCGCCTAGATGAAGCAGAACTACAAATTGAGCAACTCAATGTCAGGAACTTGAGCCTTGAGAAGAATAAACAACGCCTTAGTTCCGAACTTGAAGATATGCACGTTACCGTTGAACGTGCACAAGCTCTTGCCATTGCTGCAGAAAAGAAACAGAAGAACTTTGACAGGATCATTTCTGAATGGAAGTTGAAGGTTGACGACCTTGCTGCCGAGCTTGATTCTTCTCAGAAAGAGTGTCGTAACTATTCATCTGAACTCTTCCGCTTTAAATCAGCCCACGAAGAAAACATCGAAATACTTGACTCTGTCCGCCGCGAGAACAAGAATCTTGGTGATGAAATCAAAGACTTGATGGATCAGATTGGCGAAGGTGGTCGATCCTACCACGAACTAGAGAAGAACAACAAGCGTCTTGAAATCGAAAAAGAAGAGCTTCAGGCTGCTCTTGAAGAAGCTGAGGCTGCTCTTGAACAGGAAGAGAATAAGGTGCTTCGTAGTCAGCTCGAACTCAGTCAGGTCAGACAAGAGGTTGACAGGCGCATTCAGGAGAAGGAGGAAGAATTCGACAACACAAGGTAAGTAATGTACTTCTCAACATTTTATCGATGCCTGCAATTTAATGGAAATTTGTACTTCACTTCATTTTTTTATATACTATATTATAAACAAACCAACTACTTTTCAGAAAATGCCACATGCGTGCTATCGAATCCATCCAAGCTTCTCTTGAAGCTGAAGCCAAGGGCAAGGCTGAAGCTCTTCGCCAAAAGAAGAAGCTGGAGTCTGATATCAACGAACTCGAGATAGCCCTCGATCATTCCAACAAGGCTAACTCTGACCTTCAAAAACATATCAAGAAGCTTCAGAGCGACGTTAAAGACGCAGAATTACGTGCTGAAGAAGAACAACGTATGGCCTCAGAGTACCGAGAACAATATGGCATTGCTGAACGCCGAGCAAACGCTATAAATGGCGAATTGGAAGAATCCCGCACTCTGCTCGAACAGTCTGACCGTGGTCGTCGTCATGCAGAGTCGGAACTTCATGAGGTTAATGACCAAGTGGGCAACTTCACTGTCCAAAACAATGCTCTTGCCATTTCCAAGAGGAAGCTGGAGGCTGAAATGACTACACTTCAGGTAAGTAAAACTTTGGCAAAAGTTTTTAACATTCATTTTTCCGCTACAAAATTGAAGAAATGATAAGGATTAAGATAAGATAGGGTTGATCAGCGTCCAGTATATTTTCTCAAACAAAACAACTGGAATGCAATTGAATGACTGAGTAAAACATGTAAGTGTTAGTGTACAAGGAAGATCTTCCCATTGATTTCATAGTATCAATATTTGCCTCATTACCTGAAAATCAGTGCATTAGGATGTCCCATTTCAGAACAATTAGTGCAATAAACCATGTGTCTGAAGTTTGATTCAACATTTCAAATAGAATGGAGACAAAAATAGACACTAATTTATCAGAAGTTCAGCGCAGAATTAGAAAGAGGATTACGAGATTTAAAAAAAATGTTGACTATCTCTTAATGGGTGTAATAAAATTATTTGGTAAAGTAAAACTTAGAGAACTTATAGGTTGGAGATACTAGAATTTTCGAAATTCTTTACTAGCAACAGAAAGTTGCAGTGCTAGTAAGTATGACAATATAAATTATTGCTTGATTTAGGATTATATAGGGATTTGAACGAGGCTACGTGCTTAACGTATCTCCACCATTGCGTAATATTCGTAATTTTTTGTGAGAGAATTTATAAGTAGCGATGAAAGCACATACAGTAAGTACTGCAATATTACCCTTATTGCAGATAACGAAGACAATACGAAAATAGGTGGTCATACGGAAATAATAATTCTTAAAAAAAAAATCATAAAATAAGAATTGTATGAGCCATTAGGGGACTTAAACAGGTGGACTATTTCGTGTATGTAGGGAGTGACATAGGCTGAGATGGTAGACGTGAAAGATAAATTAAAAACAAAAATTGATATAGTAGATATATCATACACTAACCTCAAAGAGCTTTCAAAAGGGGGCCATCATTTTTTTTTTTTTGAGAAAAAAGACAGTTACATGCAAATATGGTCACTAACATGAACACTAACTGGAGATGCCAGAAGGTGAGATGCCTTGGAAATGTAGTGCTACAGGAGAAAAACTAGATATAGGTTTTGCTCAAAAATAAAAGAAAATGAAAAAGTATCAAATTTGGCAAGGGAAATTTGCCTAGGGAAATGAGAGAAATGGGGGAAATTTATAGAATAAGAAAACGAGATGGATTGGCCATATAGTTAGGGAATAGGGGATAAAGACTGAATTTCATTAGTTAAAACTAAGAGAAGTAGGACCCGAGAGGTATATAAAATTTGGGAGGGCTGATTAAGCCATCCAGAAAATGTATGGAGTAGACGCGCATGATTGCCAACCAACAGACATGAGGATGGCGCTATTTGAAATTGATATCATCCATATACCTTCTTTACCCATTTTAGGCTGATCTGGACGAGATGCTGAACGAATCAAGGAACTCTGAGGACAAGGCTAAGAAGGCCATGGTTGACGCCGCCCGCCTGGCTGATGAACTCCGCGCTGAGCAGGAACACGCCCAGACCCAGGAGAAGATGCGCAAGAGTCTGGAAATTACTCTTAAAGAACTCCAAGTTCGCCTTGAGGAAAGCGAGAGCAACGCCGCGAAGACCGGTAAGAAGGCTTTGAGCAAGCTGGATAGCCGCATTCGTGAACTTGAAGGGCAACTGGACGATGAATCTCGGCGTCACGCTGATGCTCAGAAGAACCTGAGGAAGTGTGAGAGGCGCATCAAGGAGCTCACCTTCCAGGCTGATGAGGACAAGAAGAACCAAGATAAAATGCGTGATCTTGTTGAGAAGCTGCAGCAGAAGATCAAGACCTACAAGCGCCAGATCGAGGAGGCCGAGGAGATCGCCGCCTTGAACTTGGCCAAGTTCCGCAAGTCTCAGCAGGAGTTGGAGGAAATCGAGGGGCACACTACTGTAATATATTCCTAGATTCATGGGCTATAAGGTTAATATCCATAATGAATTCCTGCAATCTTTACAATTTTCAGAAGAACAATATACAATCCTGTCGTAATTATGGCATTGTTCTTATATTTTTCACTAAAATATGAAGATTACTGTAACACTTACAAGCTATGATATGTCAATATAACATGACTAAAAAAAAGATAATAATAAAGCCCATAATTAAACTTTTAACTTCTTTTTTTTGCAGTTTACATCTATTCGTTGAAAAATCTAAATTAAAAGAGAAATAAAAACTATATAAAATATTTATCTTGTTTTAATTTAATAAAATGAACCTTCGTTTATAAAACTTATACTGTACTGTACATTCCCGACTGCTTTGATATGATAGGAGCAAGTGTCGCTGTTATCCGTTTACAGCTACCAAGATTACTTGTCAATAAGTTCATGCGTTCTGTTTTTTTTTTTAAACAACTGTAGCTTTGTTTATTATCATCACCTTTATAAAATGCATTTCTTCATTCTTCTAAATCACTTTCATTGATATTTTGACAGTCTGATATTACTGCTATTTAAATTATCTGTTTTTATTCAAGCTATGAACATTTTGCGAGAATATTTTTCCTCCCTTTCGCTTTCATAGCTTAAGGAGTCTCCCCTATACTACATTCTAGGAACTCCCACAATCCAATTATACTTCTGTCTCTTAATTTTTAGTTGTTGTCTGACTAGTATAATTGCGAGCCTGGTAAAGTGCTTAAAGACCTTATATGTTGATTGTGGGAATAACATCCTTGGAGACTCAACACCTGCCTTAACTGTTGATATGTGGTAATGAAATTATATTGACAAGATTATTTTGCTCAATGCTCTTTGTTGAATTTCTCGAATAATTATAGCAGCTTACCCGTTCACGCGCCATTCTTCACAGTGCAGCAACGTATACTGCTTTATCCATATTAGTGTTGTTTAAAATACACCCTCGGCGTTTTATGCATCATATAAGATGTCAGTATCGTGCCGGAGCTTTGATCTTAATAACCAATTGTTTCCATAAATCCTGCATGTTTATTACTCAATGTAGTCTCATTTACCACTCTCCTATTTATCCACTCTAACTCACTAAACAATATGAACGTTTAAATTGAGCCCAAGAAACTCGGCCGCCACCCCCCTTAAGTAACATGTCATTCGAGCGAAAGAGCCACCTCCAGTTATCATTGCCAAAGTGCTCAGCATGTACAGTACAATAGTAACGCAGACCATTTAACATTTCAACACCACTTGTAACATTGACCTTTAACACACACAATTATATTTGGTGCTCTTACTATACATTCATGTGAAGGCCCATCATCTTTTTTTTTCTCAATAATTAAGCACTAGAGACTGTACTGACTTTCAAAGAATTTTATATACAGCAGTTACCTTAACGTTTGACAAATAGGCTTGAATTTGGCTAATAAGGATTCATATTAAGTTTCATCAGTATTTTTATAATTCAAAATTTTTTGGCCCAATCAATCAAGTAGTAGGTAGTAGGCAGCTGCCAAACAGGGAGGTCTACCGCCTGGGAAGGTATTGGAAGCATAATGTGTTGTCTAATGGTAGACCCTACTGCCCTTTGGCATCACGAAAATTGTGACCAAGTCCCAGGTTGCTGATCTGACTTTCTGCCTCATTTACACACAATTGCAGTGTCTCAATTGTTTCTCATACTTTGTTCGTTCATCATCATCATCATCATCATCATCATCATCTCAATCAATCAATCAATCAATCATCATCAATTTTCACCCCCCAGGCCCCGATGTGGGTCAGTGACCCCGTAAAAAAGAAAAATCAATCAATTAATCATTCAATCCACGTAACTTCCTAATATACAGTAAGAGGGTTGGCGACCACAGTCCTCGACGCTAAGCGTTCTCGGGCTCATAACCTGGAAACAAGTAACTTTAATGACAACTATAATTTAAATCAAAACAATACAAACGGGCACACAGTACTGTATGTTGAACTTGGTAGTAATTTTGCCCAGTTCGTCAAACGGACTCCGAACTTAAATCAAACAATTAAACGAAATTGTCGTATCCTACTTTAGGTTATCTTATAATAGTAAACGGTGCCACCTTGGATGAAACAGCATATACGAATTAATTTCCACGGACGTATTCTTTAAAGTTTAATTGTCGATTATCTTTTGGTACACGGTTATCCTTGCGCAGTGTGTTATCACAGGTAAACATATAACTGATGTGTCATTCTCTTCCTTCACCGGTTCCATATAATTATTGGTTCACTCTGAGAATCTTGCTCCACGTTAACTGTGACTTTATCTCACTTCGAAAGACTTCTCCACGTTTACATTGTTAATATAAACTACTTTGCTCCTTAGGAATATAAAGTTGGTTGTCCTCTGCCTATTTCCAGATAGTTTGGGATAATGTTAATTAATGTCTACAAAATAATTCACTCGATATCCGAGTCACTTTTGTGTTCATCACCTGACCATTGTAATTATACTGAGAAATGAGACAGTTATGAATTAGCTAAAACAATGTGCATGTATTGCTTATGTATTGTAACTCTTATACTTTGATTATTGAATTCTATTTTCTTGGGTGGTTACAAGTAAGGAAACTATATTCCTGTCATGTGACTAAACTGTTGTGAAGTTGGAATTTCCTCTTTTGTTCTTACCTTTACTGGTTTATTATATATAATTTGAAGCTTCAGGAGGAGAATATTCGATTGTTTATTTAAAGTTTTTATTTTATTACTCGCAAAATTACCCGGCTTTATTCGGGTTATGTCTAAACCATATAACCTCGACTGTCACAGTTTGCCCTTCCTAACCCGGGTAATCACTTCCCGCAATCACCGTGGCGATAACTCAGAGAAAATTTTTGGTTCTTGCCAAGATGCATAACCTCCCGAACCATATAATATGTGTGTAAACTTTCAGGACTCTTAACTGCTTCCATTTTGGAGCTATGGCTAGAAAAGACAGACAGACAGACCGAGACTCACAGACCTTTTCCTTTTATAAATTATATTTTTATATTTTTTTATTTTATTTATTTTTTTTTTTTTTTTGGGGGGGGGGGGACGAGCAGATAAAACTGTCTGCATAAACAGGAATAAAGCATGAGATCAGCTTCAAATAGTACTATGTTTTACCCGCTTCCCCCCAAACGATTTATTCATAACTTTCCAAATTAACTTGAAATTATGGGAATATAATTTCCTGAGTCTTTACCGCCTTCAAAATGTAGATAATTACAATATAATGGATAACATGAAAAAAATAATAGAATGTTCTTGTTTTTAGATGTCCCACAAACCCTTTTCCTCTTAGTGTCTCTGGTTCGAGTCAATAGCACCCTTAGTCCGCCCAACTGTGAATCAGTAACTAATTCAGTATTTCTGATATAAAGGTAACCAAGTGCAGTGTTACAGTAACGGTTACAGTGTCTCCTTAAACAAGATTTAAGATTTAAGTACGGTACAGTTACCTTTCTGAGTTTTGGTCTGGTCAGTTAATGCATAATACAGTAAGTCGACAATGGGTTAGTTTCTGCTTGTTGGCCAAAATTGTTACAATTGATTAAACTGGGAGTCGGCAAACTGAAATCAACTTTCAAATCAGGAAGATGACGCGTTCTATCCTTGCAGAATCCATGCTGCTTATTTTAATGTTTCGCTGCCCCTTTCGGTAAAACATATGTACAATGGTCATTTCTGAACTTAAATTTAGCTTCTAAATACGCTTCTAATTTATCAAATGTGATATGCATCATTTCATTCTCTTCATTAACTGCTCTTTATTCTTCATTTGATTATAAATCTACTTTCCGATTTCCATTTTATTTTTTGCAATATAAAAATAACAAGATTCTAAATCCTGTTGTATACCTGATTGTCTTTTATCATTCATCTCGAACTTCTGTTAACCTGAATCACCTCTTTTACATAATTGCATCCATTCTTTGTATGTCTCAAACAGCGAAGTTTTCGTTGCACATCCCATTGTGACTCACCCGTATATGATGTCAAGAGTAATCTCCAAAGACAGGGTTTCGTGACACATTGCATTCTTCACCATGTTCTGTAGTAAATGTGCGCGTGTAAAAATAAAAATAAAAAATAAATAAAAAATAAAAAATCTCAAAATCTTTTAATTCGATTTGGGTTAGTGGCAAACCGAGTAAAGATGTTGACTACTTCTAGAAAAACTGAGTCAATAGTTCATGTGCTAGGCTGGGTAATTGTTATTATGATCACCTTTCTAGTAGTTATCATCCAATCTCAATCATGTATGCGTAAAATATTTATATGAACCAATATTCTCTAAATGTTAAGGCGATGGAATTACAAGTTATGTAAAGTGTTAAAATATATGTTAACAATAATAGCTGCCAATTGCTTAAACCTACTAAATAGTGGCTGGCTGGGTTATGGCAAGTGTTAGGAAGGAACGTACATCTAATTCATTTAGATGTACAGAAATAAAACAATTTGGGTATATAGTTTTGCTTTGCTTAGTGTATTGAACCTTTATCTTCTATAATGTGAATGACGTATACAATAATATCATAAACTTGTATATTGGGCTTATTATAATAAAAAATGGAATTAGGTTACGTAAATATATATAATTTATTTTTCTTTTGCCAGTATTTCTCATCAATACATTCATTTTATTTATATTTTCAAAAATTACTTTATTATTTTCGCATAAAATAATTATAGATTACACTAAACAATTATTTCATAAATTTATATGAGCTATTTCAACCGAATAGAATTTATTAATATGCTCTGAAACTGACATTATAGCCCATACGTTTGTAAGAATGGAGGCCAAGAATATTAAGCACTTCCTGCAGCTTGCTCTAGCTCCTGTTGTGTTTTGCGGAACTTGGCCAAGTTCAGGGCGGCGATCTCCTCTGCCTCCTCGATCTGGCGTTTGTAGGTCTTGATCTTCTGCTGCAGCTTGTCGACAAGGTCCTGCATCCTCTCGTGGTTCTTCTTGTCCTCATCGGACTGGAAGGTGAGCTCCTTGATGCGCCTCTCACACTTCCTCAGGTTCTTCTGGGCGTCAGCATGACGACGAGACTCATCGTCTAACTGGCCTTCCAACTCATGAAGACGGGATTCCAGCTTACCCAAAGTCTTCCTGCCAGTTTTCAAGGCACTACTCTCGCTTTCCTCAAGTCGAAGCTGAAGATCCTTAATGGAAACTTCCAGACTCTTGCGCATCTTCTCCTGGGTCTGGGCGTGTTCCTGCTCTGCGCGGAGTTCATCAGCCAGGCGGGCGGCGTCAACCATTGCCTTCTTAGCCTTGTCCTCAGAGTTCCTGGCTTCGTTCAGCATCTCGTCGATATCAGACTGAAATTGGTATAAAAAATATGTTAGAATTATCAATTGTATATTTAACAAAATAAAAATTTCATATGGAAACAGACATCTAATACTACAATTTCAACAGCTACACAATTTAAACTTACTTGAAGAGTTGTCATTTCACCTTCCAACTTCCTCTTGGCTATAGCGAGGGAATTGTTCTGGGCACTCAGGCTGCCCATTTTTTCATTGGCATCACTAAGCTCTGACTCTGCCTGGCGACGACCACGGTCAGACTGTTCGAGAAGTGTACGTGATTCTTCCAATTCACCATTGAGAGCCTTAGCCCGGCGATCAGCAATACTGTGTTGTTCACGGTATTCAGAGGCAAGACGTTGTTCTTCTTCTACCCGTACTTGTAGGTCCCTCATCTCGACCTGAAGTTTCTTGATATATTTTTGAAGGTCAGAGTTAGCTTTATTAGAATGGTCCAAGGCAACCTCGAGTTCACTAATATCAGTCTCCAATTTCTTCTTCTGACGGAGAGCTTCAGCCTTGCCCTTGGCTTCTGCCTCAAGGGAAGACTGCATGGTTTCAATGGCACGTTGGTGAACTTTGCTGAAAGATGAAAGCACTCAAATATAACACTTTACATGCTCTACATATACATACATGTACACAATACTGTAAATATCAGTGAAGTAATAAAAAAATATATACTAACCGAGTGTTATCAAATTCCTCTTCTTTCTCCTGAATACGCTTGTCAATTTCCTGTTTGACTTGACTGAGTTCAAGCTGACTACGAAGCACCTTGTTTTCTTCCTGTTCAAGAGCGGCCTCAGCCTCCTCAAGAGCGGCCTGCAGTTCATCTTTTTCGATTTCAAGACGCTTGCCATTCTTCTCCAGATCGTGGTAGGATCGACCACTTTCTCCAATCTGATCCATCAAGTCTTTGATTTCATCAGCAAGGCCTTTGTTCTCGCGGCGGACTGAGTCAAGTGTTCCAAGGTTTTCTTCATAGGAAGCCTTAACGCGGAAGAGTTCAGATGAATAGTTGCGACACTCCTTTTGGGATGAATCCAGTTCGACAGCAAGGTCGTCAACCTTCACCTTCCATTCAGTTATGATTCTATCAAAGGACTTCTGTTTCTTTTCAGCAGCTATTGCTAGGTTTTGGGCGCGTTCAGCTGCAATATGTATTTCGTCAAGCTCAGAACTAATTTGTTGCTTACTCTTTTCAAGGCTCATATTTTTTACATTGAGTTGCTCAATCTGTGATTCAGCTTCCTCAAGACGGGCAGCAAGTTTCAAGCGAGCAGCCTCAAGCTCCTCAGCCCGGGCAACTCCTTCAGACTCATATTTAGCGCGCCACATTTGGGCTTCAGTGTTGGCTTTGGAAAGTTGGCGTTGGCTGTCACTTCTACCTTCAGCTTCTTCATCCAACTGTTCGCGAAGTCCGTCAATGTCGTGTTCCAAGTTGCGATACTTTCCAAGTATAGTTGAACGCTCCTAAAACGATAGAATACAAAATATGAATATAATATATCGCTAGCTTTTGGAGCTACGCTATAGTAATTGTCCTAATTGGTTTACGAAATACCATATTATTATATATAGATAAAAAAAAATTACCTTGCTCTCTTCATCTGCATACTTCTTTGCTTCGTCAAGCTGAGTGCTCAGGGACACCTTCAGCTTAGACAGCATGCTAATTTGGTTGTCAGTCTCCTCAAGCTGGCGTAGGAGTTCAGCATTTTCAACAGCAAGCTTCTTTTTAGTAGCATCGAAGTCGTTGAGGGTACGATTAGCTTCTTCGAATCTGCCATTAGCTTCGTTGATCTGTTGCTGAACTTGCTTGTTTCCTTTGTCGGCAGCAGCCTAAGTAAAATATTAATGCTCAGTTTTTAATAATCGTTCTGTACTACTATTACTAGTAATGTTTTAATTCGATTAGAAACAGGAAAATATTTTAATAATGGAATTGGTAATAACATGACAAACTTATGTTTTGTGATATCTTATTTGAATTTCAAAACTGCAGCTATTTTCTTGTGATGCTTTTATTACGAAAAAGATCTAGCGAAATTACACAGGTAATGTATTGGTATTATCATCTGATAATAAACATAAAGGCATGGAAGGCTTCTAGAATATCAGTAATAACAGAAATTGACAAAGATATAAATAAAACAATATAATCTTATCTGTCGTACATCCCTTATCACTGAATATTGTCCATTATTTCATCCTATTCCTCGAACTATGACTATCATGCAAATCAATGGTGAGTGTTTAGTGAACAGTGTCTGGTCTTACCTTATCCCGAGCAAGACTATCCATGGCAGACTTGGCATCATCAGCAGCTCGCTTCAGAGCGTCTTTCTCCTTCTCAGTCCTGGTATTGTTCAAAGATAGTAACAATTAGCATAGCTGCTACTGAGAGAGAGAGAGAGAGAGAGAGAGAGAGAGAGAGAGAGAGAGAGAGAGAGAGTCTTCCCGGGCAACTATGCTAATATATTATATATATAAATATATATATAAATATATAATATATATATATATATATATATATATATATATATATATATATATATATATATATATATATTATATATATATATATAATATATATATATATATATATATATATATATATATATATATATATATATATATATATATATATATATATATATATAAGAACATAACATAAGAACATAAGAACATAAGAAAGTGGGATACTGCAGGAGGCCGACTGGCCCATACAGGGCAGATCCCTTTCACACCCATCCCAGCACTTCCATGTGCCTATCCAACTTCGTCTTGAAGCTCCCTAGCGTCCCCGATCCCACTATAGCACTCGGTAGCCTATTCCACATATCCACAACTCTATTACCAAACCAGTGCTTGCCTATATCCTTTCTGAATCGGAATTTATCTAATTTAAAGCCATTTGTTCTAGTTATTTCGTTATTACTGAGCTTCAGAACATCTTCCATTTTACCCTTGTTAATCCCACTTACCCACTTGTACACCTCTATCATATCTCCCCTAACTCTACGCCTCTCTAATGAATGTAAGCCTAAGCTTTTCAGTCTTTCTTCATATGGAAGGTTTTTAATATTATGGATCATTTTTGTCATTCTTCTTTGTACTCTCTCCAAAGAATCTATGTCCATTCTATAATAAGGACACCAGAACTGAACCGCATATATATACTTTGAAAAACAACTATCGTCCTTGGGAAATTGGGATCACTTTTTCTTTTTATTACTAAAACTTAATGGAAAAGAATTCAGATTTTGTATATTTTTTTTTATTTAAGATTAATTTTAACATTATATTTAAAGTAAGTTAGGTTAGATGAAGCTAGGTGAAGGCTTATTTTTTCTATATAATAGTCATTTGTATATATTATGGCAATGAAACAATCTACTTGATCAATGTGACCAATCAGAAATTTAAAACATATATAGAAATTATCGCTAGCATGTAATTATCCTTGTGCACTGTTATACATATATATATATATATATATATATATATATATATATATATATATATATATATATATATATATATATATATATATATAAATATATATATATATATATATATATATACTGTATATATATGAGTGTGTGTGTACTTACCTGGCCTTCATCTTGGTAAGATGGTCAACTTGCTCAGACATTTCAGCGACGGCATCATTATGCTTCTTGCGAAGGAGATTGAGGGCAGACTCATGCTGGATGGTGGTTTCCTCGAGGTCACGGCGCAGTTTACCCAGTTCAGCATCACGCTTCTTGTTGAGCTCCACCTGGGCGGCTGTGGCTCCACCAGCCTCATCCAGACGATCTCCTAGGTCTCCCAATTCGCGGGCCAAGTTAGACTTACCTTTCTCAGCCTTAGCACGAGCCTGGCGCTCGTGCTCAACCTCTTGTTCTTGCTCCTCGATGCGGGACTGAAGTTCCTTTACCTGTCTTTGACTCTTAGATACAATACTCTGTTCCTCCTCAATCTTATTGGAGAGTGCGGAAATCTCTTTTTCTTTGCGTTGAATGGTGTTTTCGATTTCTCTATGATTGCGCTCCAGGTCAGAAACTGTCTCTTGGGACAATTTAAGGTCTCCTTCAACTTTCCTCTTGCTCTTTTCAACCTCAGCACGCAACTTTTTCTCGCGTTCAACGGAATCTTCAAGCTCGTCAAGAGTCTGCTCAAGCTTGGTTTTCATTTTGTTGAAATGATTGCATTTATCCTCGACGCCTTGAAGATCTTCAGCGGTCTTCTGGTTGTATTCTTGCAGTTGCTTCTTTTCTTTATTTACCTTGTTAATTAGTTCTTCTTGATGAGCAATCTCTTCATTGAGATTGTGGATCTGGTGATCCTTACCAGCTTTTTCTTGATCAAGCTTTTGAATTGTTAGTTCGAGGTCTTCGAAATCTCTCTTCATATTGGTTGCCTCTTGGTCAGTCTTCTTCCTTTCTTGGCCGACTGCAATTCGGGCCTCTTCCTCTTTTTGTAAGTGCATGGTGACATCCTAGAAATAATAGAAATAAGAAAATACATGAGATAACATGTATATTAGAAAAGTAAATATATATATATATATATATATATATATATATATATATATATATATATATATATATATATATATATATGTATATATATATATATACAGTGTTTCCATATTAACTCCAAAACTCTCTTATATGTAAGGCAACTTACAGAGAGTTGTGCTTCAAGTTCAACTTTTTGGCTCTGCAATTTTGCTTGTTGCTCAAGAAACTCAGACATATTGCCTTTCGTAGATGAAAGAGTAGCCAGGAGATTGTTCTTTTCCTCTGTTAATGCAGCGTTGGAAACTTCCAGATCCTGACGAGCCTTAGATTCATTCTCCAAATTTTCCACCGCACTCTTGGCCCTATCTTTAAGGGCGTTAATGACGTCTTCAATGCGAGTGACATGAAGGAGGGGTTTGACCTTCTGCCAGAGATTGAACCAGACCCAGGACTGCATCGCCTGGAATTTCCTCAGGTTGCGTTGGACAACAACAAGGGCAACACGCTGTTCCTGGAGTCTGCCGAATTCTTTACGGCCGGTGAAACCGCGCATCCATGACTGCAACCAGGTAATGATCTTACCCAAGAAATTGTCACGGATTTCTTCCAAGTTACCCAGGACACCAGCGCGGAAGAATACCTGTGGAAAATAGATAATACAATAATAGCAGTCATAAATTAATACTTAGCAAACCATGCTATTTCAGGTGACTTACAGTAACTCAGCATAATTTGCAACGAACCATTATCAGCTACAGTAGGTAAAAAGATAATGCTGAAAGCGATGATCTGGTCTGCCAATTACGTATTGATAAAACGAAACAAATACATTGGTGTACCTTAGTGTTGCCAAGACGATAGGTTTCTGGGTCCAGACCCGCCTTTTCGAAGCAAACTTTTGCAGCTTTCTTCTCGTCTGCTATATCAGTCATCTCCTTGGAAGCCAAGATTTTATAGCTGCGGGAAGATTATATATACAGTATATATATATATATATATATATATATATATATATATATATATATATATATATATATATATATATATATATATATAGCGATATAGCTGTAATTAAAAAAAAATAATTCTACAACGTCAAACTTAACACCTAAGTTACGCAGTACTTCAAAAGAAGTATCGAGTCTTCATTCTGTAAATATTTAGGTTATAACTAACAATCATGGAAACATGGTATGTGATAATATATCCTCTGACAAAACACATACAAGTTTACAATGTAAGTTAATACTAAAGTTACGAAAACGTTTGAATAATTTTTAAGAAGTTTGTTAATGTCAGCCTTATAAGTATGAGAGACAATCCAAAAAATATAAGAAACATGATCTTTCGAGGTAATAAACAATATATTTTGTTCCTGGTTCAGAATATACATTTTTAATTGCAATATAAATTTCAATATTTTCAGTAAACTTGGAGAAAACTCACCGGTGCTTGAAGTCAGGGTAGACCATCCTGTTGGGGAAGCCCTTACGACAGATACGGATACCCTCAAGTACACCGTTACAGGTCAGCTGGTGCATGATCAAGCCGGCCTCGGTCACACCTGACGAAAGGCGATAATATTCGTAGTTTCATGCTTCCATAATTTATCATTGGGGACAAATTTTTATGGGATGTATCAAACCTCCATTTCTTGGTTTTTGCTACAGCCTTTTCTAGTCTTTATAATGTAATAATAATGTAAAAGTAAAATAATGTTTGCTCGGTGCCAGAACAATACAATTTGATAGTGAAATTATTCACGAAATTATCATAAAATATAGTAAGTACATATTTTTTCTGTGCTTTAATTGCTTTAATCGAAGGACCCATGTTTGTGTGGGTAACCATGAACAACTTTATTTACTATGGTGTTATGGAGAACAACAAATGAAAATAATTTCCCAGAAAAGAACAAAAGTGTTAAAAGTTATTGATGACAGGTGAATCTCAGAGGCATTTCATCAATAAGGAAGTCTTGTGTGAAATACAATTCTTGTGTAAATATTTGTTTTGACTCAAGTGATATTTAGGAAAAAGTCACTTATGCCAGACAATGGTTTGTATCGCATATACTGTATGGGATACAAGTCAGTTGCGCATCTCTCAACTTACCGGGAGACTTGGTCTCGTTGGGGACGATACAACGGATGAAGTGAGGGTGAGTAGAGTTGAGGGTCCTCATCAGGTTGTTCAACTGGTCCTGTGGGAGAAGGCATCAAGGACATAAAAACCACCCTCTCAGGCAACTAAGAAAGAGGACTGGTGCTAGCATCAATGATAAATGACCAGAATCAAGTCATTCTGAAGGATGCATTTATAGCTGGTAGAATTGGTTGTGGATTTTCTTCGTTCATTAATTTTAACGAAGATACATGAGTGACAAAATGATCAGTAAGTGTTAGTGCTGAAAATGTCCACCGTAAGAAGTGTTTTAAAAATGTAAACTTTGTTATTACATTTTTTTAAAGAAAATGTTTTTGACGATTAAGGTATTTCAAGGCACAGAGGATGGGAGACGCCAAAGTAAAGCAAATGCACATACCCTGTATCCAGAAGACACAGTCTTGAAGGAACCAGATTTTGCACCACGACCACCTGAAAGTAACCAAATATGTATGCATTGCTTAAGATTTTTTACTGAAAAGTTCAGTATGAAATTTAAGTTATTTGTTACCAATGATTCACAATGAATTACAATTCCTTTAGTTCATGAATATCCAACTGTTTGGGACCAACAGTATCAGAAAAATTTGTGGAACAGGTTAAATTGTAAAAACTTCTATATTAATTTGATTTTTTTTCTCAGGCACCACACTATAAAAATTATTAGAATCATGTCTGCCTCAGCCATCAAGTTACAGGATGAAGACTGGAATCTGTGGAGAGAGAGAAGGGACATTGTTAGTGTAACTTGATATTGGCAATGTATATGAAAACCCGATGTAGTACATAATAACATGAAAGCACTGATTATTAATATGCTCTTTTATTTTACATTATTCTGAAACAAATGCAAGACATTAAGAGTTGTTGCTACCACATTTTTACGCAGTTTTTACAAACACAAAATAATGAAAAACAGACTTTCAATACTTACCACCTTTAGACTCGACGGGACCAGACTGTCCGGGATGGTCAGCAAAGATCGTGACGATAAGTTCGTTGTTGGACTTCTTGAGCTGGTCAACAACAGTGTCGTTGAGGGGATCCTTGTTCTTCTCGAGCCAGCCAGCCAGATTATAGTTCACAGTACCAGCGTAGTGAACAATGGCGAAGTGAGAGTCGCACTCGCCTGCCTTAGCTGGTTTGGGCTTAATAAACACAGGGCACTTGCCAAGGTGGTTAGCATTCAATTTCTCCTGGAACGACTTATCAGTAGCCTTGGGGAACATAGATTCTTCCTCAAGGATGGCGAGCAAACCCATTTTCTGTCGAAAGTATAATATATTAGTACTTTCTGTATTAACGAAGATGAAGACTATGATATTCTCAAACACCTAATGTACCTGTCTTTAACTATTACCTTCTCGAAGAGCTCGATGCAGGCCTGCAGATCCATACCGAAGTCCACGAAGACCCAGTCGATGCCTTCCTTCTTGTATTCCTCCTGCTCCAGCACAAACATGTGATGGTTGAAGAACTGCTGCAGCTTCTCGTTACAGAAGTTGATGCAGATCTGTTCAAAGCCGTTGTACTGGTGGAGATAAAAAAATATAGATTATAATTCATAGTAAATTAAGTTGTCTAAATAATAATAACATTGATAATAAGATTAATATATATGTTATATCATGACAAAGATTGCAAGCATTGCCAGCAATATGCTCTTTCCTTTTCATTCAAAATTAATTATGTTTTATAGCGGTGTCTTCCATACATATGTCTGCACAATGCCTTAAAATTAAAAGAGATCACTTTATTAAATATTCAGTGTAAAAAAATTCCATCACAAAACATATGCAAACAGCAAAGGAACATCATAACTTTGTTACTTACGTCGAAAATCTCGAAGCCGGCAATATCGAGCACACCGATGAACGAATGACGCTTTTGACCAGTCTCAAGAGTCTTGTTACAAATCACAACCAGCCACTTGAAGACACGATCGAAGAGACCCTTAGCCAAGGCACCGACAGAGTAATAACACTGGTTCACGTTCATGCCCTTGGCTACGAACTCTGAGCCGACCTTGATCTTGGGCTTGGTAATATTCCTGTATAGATCAGCGCCTTCAACACCCATCAGTTTGGCAACTGTGTCACCTTTCTGAAAAAGAAAAGAAATTAACTAAATTTCCCTATCTAATTAACAAACATACTTCTAAAAGGTTCAAATGAGCCCTAAGGATATTACAAACTAAATTTTCACAAAACGCTGTAAGAGATAAGAGTGATTACCTCAGTACCGTCGGCTTCAGCCTGCTCCTCGCGACCTCTCTGCTTAAACTTCATCTCACCCATGTGCATGACAGCGGCGGTGACCTTGTAGACTTCTTCAACGTTTCGTTTTGTGAAGCCAAGAATGTCGAAGGCGTCCTAGAGTTAGAAGGCAATTGTGAAGTAAAAATATATATACTCTTGTGCTTTGATACATAGATGCAAACAGCAAAAGTAGCATCTTTAATCGATATTCGTCATTAATACATATCGATTGCAACTTTTGTACACTTTCAGTGAAACACACACAGGTGGTTGGGCCGGATAATACACCTAGTTAAACCACTCACGTGACAGAACTGCATGTCCTCGCCGTCATCAATGGAGGGGACGGTGACCTTGCCCTGAGACACGTAGTGATAATCGTAGATGTCGTCACTAAGGAAACACGAGGCTGCAGAAGGGAAAAAGTGTGAGTAATGGATCCCTATGATTAAAACTCATTTTTCTTATGCATCCCTTCTTGAAACTAAGGAATTCCTTCTTGGGAAAAAATATTATGTGATAAGTGGTCATATGCTATCTTCCGTGTTAGCTTTTAACAGTGTAAGTAGAAGTGGCCACTGAGAGAACACTTAGTCACACCGCTAAATTCAAAGATCCAACCGAGATTTATGAAGTAGAAAGTATCAAAGTCCGGCTGATTATTCTCTCAGGTTTGGACTTTAAACGAGTGTTTTAAAACTGAAGACATAAAGCAAAGGGGACAGAATATCGATTAATCGTCTTAGAATTCTTCGATATTCAAACCAATCCATAATAGGAGCTGCACTACGCAACAGCACAACTCACTTAACAGAAGTTTTCTCTGCTTCATCAGCGGAGGAGACAGTAATGTTGCTGCGATATTGTTGCTGTAATTTAGAAAACATCTTTTAAATGAGGAGCAAAGAATGTCACGCCAATGTGAATACCTAAAATATTAATGGTACAAGTGTCGTGTGTGTGTGTGTGTGTGTGTGTGTGTATGTGTGTGTTGGTGTGTGTTTTTCAACCTACTTCTGCAATAATGTGTCCTCTTGAACGTCAATATTCTATAAAGCTGTATGCAGAGTACAAAGAGAATGAAATAAACTAGATATATGTAAGCGGTTATATCTTCAGGGCCGGAGACAATACCACACTCCAACTGGACGTAATTGACACGTACTCCAAGAATGTTAATATATTTGGACGTAATCTGACTTAGGGAGGTAATGAATAGTTATTGTATAAACAAGACTTAAATACTAAGAGAGCGATATATATGTCATTACTTATTGAAAACTATATTCAGTGTTACTTAAAGGTAACTGAAAAGGTTCTCCATGTTTCGTAAGCTAGGTATGATTCACGTCGATGAAGCAGGTCTATAAATTTCTGTAATATTGTATAACCTGATTATCTTTTCCTTTTTCCAATGATATAAAATATAGAGGCATTTAAACACCCGGGTTATCAAATATATATATATATATATATATATATATATATATATATATATATAATCTAAATCAAGAAAAATGAAAGGAAAGGAAGGTTTCTTTACGAATTTAAGAATCCATATATGTATCAATTAATTTAATTAAGAAAATAACGCCACGCACGAGGAGTTAGAAATATGACTAAAGATGACAAAGGGAAGATTTTTTTTGTCACTCATAGATTTTTTTTCAAGTGAACAAAAAAAATTGTCTGATCATAAATTAAATATATTAAACACTGTTAATAAAAAATGCATAGTTTCGACTAATGCTGGAACATCTAATTAAATTTCTTATCATATACTTGTATGAGATCTGGAGATTCTAGATACTTTAGTACAAGTCCTTTTGGAGAGAATACTTACGCTTGATATCTTTAATCTGGTCGGCCATCATCTCGTAGAAGATATGGTAGGAACGCTCGGCGGGCTGCTGGGAGATGACACGAGCCTTCTCCAGCAGGTAGACCTCAATATCAGCACCGGACAGCTTGCCATTTTGTTGGAAGTGGATACGGATGAACTTACCCTGTGTAGAGAACGGATGGCATGACCTCATGAAACTTGGGGAAGACACATTAAATGAACACTAATTTAATACAGAGTTTTGTTTCACAGAAAGTTACAATAACATTTTCCACGTTATGGTTATAGAGAAGAGAAGATGGTTCAACTCACGAAGCGGGAGGAGTTGTCGTTACGGGTGGTCTTGGCGTTACCGAAGGCCTCCAGTACAGGGTTGGTCTGGATGATTTGGTCCTCGAGGTTCTGAAGTGCAAGTGAGAGTTGCTTTATTACTACCGTGTCGGAGCAAACTATTTGACGAGACCCGGTTTGAATTTTGTTTATTTAAAACACCGAAGTATCTAACTAAAGGCTTTAATAATTTAGCAAGAGAAAATTTGAAAAAAACTTCCATGCATAAACTTACCTGTTTGGCTACCTCGCCCTTCTTCTTGGTGGTGGCGCCGACGTTGGCGAAGTAGGAGAGTACCTTCTTGGTGTTCTCTGTCTTACCAGCACCAGACTCACCGCTGTGGTAGGAAATAAAGTTATTCCGTTATTGAAAGATAACAAATATATCAAATGGCAAAAACTGAAACAGGAACACGAAATACACAGGTGTAGTCCATTACAAATTATATTATCATGAGTGTGATAGTCGGCCTCATTTGTCAAAGTAAATATTATATTAGTTCTACTTTTCGCTTTCCATATACATGTTTTGCTTCTTTATTAAAGTGTTTATGCTCATACAATTATAGGTTCACTTACGTGATAAGCATAGACTGGTTCTCGCCAACTGTAAGGAGAAAGAGCAAATATCTTTAGAGGTGGTGAGTTTATTTCCTATCTGTTGACAATATATTCCCCAAGTTTATATGATCTTTGGTATACTTAAGCCGTGACTGGTGTTTTGTATTTGCATTATTTCTTACGACTTGCAAAGAAAACAAGATAAACACTCACGTTGCATCATGTTCATGTAGGCACCGTCGGCGATGGCGAAGAGATGAGGAGGCACTTCATTACGCCTCTTACCCTGGTAGATCTTGACCGTACGGTTGGTGTAGATGGGGTACCGCTTGTAGGGGTTGATGGCGATACAGAAGAGACCGGAGTAGGTGTAGATGAGCCTGTGGACGTAACGGCTCTTCAAGTTGTACAGGACGGAGGCATCGTTAAGGTAAGTCAAGTTAGACATGTCCTCGCATTTCTCGTACTTGGGAGGATTGACCTGTCCTACTTGTTCCTTCTTCCAATTCTTGGTCTCACCACCTGCGTAGACAGTAATAAGGTCACCCTTGGTCCCTTGAATCTCACCCTCGACGAAGCCTTCCTTAGGATCAGGGACCCAGCAGGACTTCTTGGAGTCATAAGGCTTGGTGGCATCCTTCATCTTCATCTCCATAGAGATGAACAAGAACTCGGAGGGGTCAGGGTCGGGACCCGTGCTCTTTTTCACGTGGCCGGGCATTTTGGTGGTGGGTGCCTAAAGTTGTCGAAGTAGATAGTGAACTTCGATGGTATAGTTCGTTCAGATATTCCTGTAAGGCAAAAAGAAGAATTCATAATCATGTTAAAAGCAAAAATTCTAATATATTGCCAGGAAAGGCCAAGTATGGGACCGTATGAAGAGAGATGATGTAATATCATGGTAACAGCCTGGAGCCTCCGAGCGAATCCCCACAGTGATACCCTTTACTTTGCATTATTTGTCTATGGAATCATTGATTTTCTTAAAAATATTTATTATTGACTCTTATTTTGGCAAATATGGGGAGATGGCTCCTTGCAGAAATAGTCGTATAATTATGAATTTCCTACAGGCTACGAGACAGCAACCGCTAAGCTAAAGCTGGTACCCAGGGATGAGTAAATTATACCCGAGTTAGTCACACAGTTCATTGTTTATTACAGAACAAAATCAAACCACATGAAAGCATATAATTATGTAGTTAGTGCTACTGAGTTCAGATACCTCCTAAGATAATGATTCGTTCTATGAGTCTCTTAAACCCATTCTAGATTAACCCTTTAGAGGGCAAAGTATTACTTAAGTATTTTATTATGGCTATCACTATATTATTGAATGTGACACTGTCAAAGACTTCAGGCCACCTGACTTACTGTATCTTGAACTATGTAATTACTTCATTGAATCAGGTGTGCTTGAGGACATTCTTGCTGTTTATCCCAAATTTGCTAGCCCACACTGATTAGTCTTCAACTAGAATATGACTCCAATGTATGTGATCCACTGACCCATATATGCTGCTGGTGAATGTGATGTATTTCCCTCTTTGTGTACGAACCTCTGTCCTGCGTGGCAGTGAACAGTGGCATTACCCACATGAATCTGACCTATATATAGTGTCAATGAATATGATGCATTCTTTGTGTACGAACCTCTGTCCTGTATGGCAGTGAAAAGTGACATTACCCACATGAATCTGACCGACGTATATGTATGTATGTGTGCGTGTGTGCATGTATATGTACGTGTACATGTATATGTGTATGTATATACGCATATGTATGTATATGTGTGTGTGTGTGTGTTTACATATATGTATATGTACTGTCAATGAATATGATGCAAATCTTTGTGTACGAACCTCTGTCCTGCATGGCAGTGAGCAGTGACATTATCCATATGAGTCTGACCTCTATACATTTATAGTTGTTAATGAATATGATGTATTTCTTTGTGTATGAACCTCTGTCCTGCGTGACAGTGAGAAGTGATACCACCCTCAGTGTCAAGACCTGACTGAATTACTCAGAATAGGCAAACTGTACTACAAGCTCTGCCAATAAATTTGTTAAACAATAAAAAATCGCCAGACGATTTTATTCAGCTGAGGGGAGCCCCTGTCCGCTAAAGGGTGAAGCATTGTGACAGAAAACAGCAGCATCTTTTAAACACAGACAATCAACACTTGAATAGTAAGGTTAAGGGTGCTTTCCCTTATTCACTGTTATAGACAGTTACAAACACGCTCATATTTTGAAAACAAATCTACCATTCTCAACAAGTTTTGTATAAATTAAAATCAGCTATTTTAAAAGCCAAAATATAGCACTAAGTAACCATGAACTCTCACGGAGACAGTACGTGTACTAAATAATAAGACAAGCAGAAGCACAGAGAAAGTCACTAGTTTTCCAACACAGCAATATTCCTCAGGATAACTTACGACACGCTTCACTGCACTACCACCAGAACACCACCGTCTCAAGCACCCACCGGAGCGCGTCTGAAGGTGACCCGCAAGCAAGGTACCAGGTCAGTTAGCGCTGAGACCAAACGGGAATTGAGGAGAGGTTGGGGGGGGCTGGCAAGCAAGTATCATGCAAAAATAGAGCCAAGCGATCACGCTGACCATCGCCTTTTCGAGTCGAGTCTCTCCACCACAGTACACCCTGGTAAATTCTTCTGTTACAGACTGAAAATTATAATAAACCATCGGTTTATGTTTGTTTTTTGTTTGTTTTTTCATTTTGTGTATATATATATATATATATGTATATATATATATATAATATATATATATATATATATATATTACATTGACTTCAGTGAACACCTTTCGACTTATTGTTATAGATATATTAGGGTTCCGGGTGGTAGATTGCCTATGGACTTGTATCACAGGTAGAACTAATACTCTGCCTCTATATTGCTTTTTTGTGATATGTTTATTAAGGTGAGGCTCTCAAGAGACATTCTGCAAGATTCCTCTGTTTCGTCGGAATCTGTCTCAGATTATTGTCATATACAGTAGCCAAAAGTCTCTTGGATGCTACAGTAATGTTGTCCAACTTTATGTTAGTGTTACCAAGCTTTATGCTAGTACTACCAAAATTTGAGTTAGCACTTCCAAGTTGTATGCTATTACTATCAGGCTAGTATTGCCAAGTGTGTGCTAGTGCTACCAAGCTTTATGCTAACACAACCAAGCCTTAAATTAGGACTACCAAGCTTTATGTTAGTACTACCAAGCTTTATGCTAATACTACCAAGCTTTATGCTAGTACTACCAATCTTTATATTAGTACTGTTAGTCCTTATGCTATCACTACCAAGCGTGTGCTAGTACAACCAAGTTTTAACTTATCGCTACCAATCTTTGTTAGTGTCACTCAGCTTTATGCTAATGCCAGCAAGGTTTATGTTTATGCCCCCAAGCTTTATGGTACTGCCACCAATCGTTTTGATAGTGCCATCAGGCTTTCCACCACAGCCACCAAACTTTATGGCAGCATTGTTTAACTTTACGTAAGTTCCACGAAAGGTTCATGGCAGATCCTGATCGTCGGTTTAAAAAGTGCTGCACTAAGGATATACAGATTCGCAATTGTTCATCCACATAGTTCCTGAAAGGTATGCACTGTACCGTGCTTACCAGCGGCCGCAGTGGGGTTAGTAAAAAGTAGCTATAGGGTTGGTTACTTGGCGTGAGACCTGGACCCGAGAGATTCTTACGATGCCAAATAGGATGAATTTTTAATGGGTACATAATCCATTAAGATAGAAGGATTCGGTACAGGTTGGTTCAGTGACATAGACCTTGTCCCCGTTGGTGGAGTTTAGTCCATTGCATTCCTGACGTTTTTGCCAAATAATGGTACTTTTTATTCTTGGTACAAAGTGATGGGAATATAGTTCATGTAACGTAACCAAACCCTAAATATACTTACTTAACTTAATCTTACTTAGCCGAATATAGGTACCGTTTGGTCATGTTATGATAGTAAACGACATCTGAATTGAACAAAGTCAATTTTACCATACGAGGATTCCTTTCCACCAATTAATAGAAATAAAATTTAGAGAATCCTTATGTGGCAAAGAAAAATAACATAAATGTTTTAAAGTTGAATTAGCCGCTTGATATGGTTGTGAGATATGGCAATTAGCCTTCTCTCACTGTATCGTGAAGCTAAAAGACGAGAGCAGGAAACCTCTATCAGAGGCTGACTAGACACCAGAGGAGACTCACATTCTTGCGGGAATAGCTACTCTCCCGTAACGGTTTCTATACGCCATAGCCTACTGGATCTTGTGCGCATGCACTGATTCTCGCTGTTCAACAGCAATTTCTTATTAAAAGTGACTGTCATTTGTCCAAATTTTTGACACCTCACGAGCGCTCAGGACTGACAACCTTAGCATTCCCTCCCCACAGTTAGTGTGAGTGACCCACACAACTGCGAGGGAAGCGCTAACTGTTGTCCTTCCTGACGTGGTAGGAGGGCTTTCTCGCTTTACTACATTTTTTCTATCACTTACCCTGGCCGAGGCACCTGCTGATTTTTCCATACTTCAGTATTCGTGCTAGAGCCCCCCCAGTGGTGCACACCTCACAGAGTGGGAGTGTGTGTTTCCAGTGGGGGTCGGGGAAATAACCTGGGCCACTCCAGCAGTGACGTCTGTGATCGTGCAGGCACACCACTGTTCGGGGGTCGCCCTTAAGTAAAAGTTTTTTTTTTTGCACTAAGGGCCTTACATAACCTTAGTGCACCAACATCAGTATATGTAATAAACAACTAAAACTGTACCCAAGGGGTGGTTCCTAGCCACCCCAACCATGCCCTCTGGGAGGGGAAACACCAAGCCCCCCCTCTCCTCGTCCAGGCAGGGACAAGCAGAGGCGGGAGACCAATCATAATGACCCACGACTGCCACGACCAATGACAGACAAAGACAATGTAACGACCACCGACCAAAACTCCCAACAAAGACGTAACATTGAAGTTTCAACTGAGAAGGCCAGAGTAATCCACTTTCGGACTGTTGACACGTCCACCTCGTTTGACAAAATTAATGGGTTCATTATCCAGAAGGCCATTAAGGATCAGATAGGGGACGTGGAGAAAGTCCGAAAGACAAGAAAAGGCGAACTCCAAGTTATTGTTAAAGACGCTAAGCAAATGAGGGACGCCTTGAATCTGAAAACAATTCATTCAACTATAGTGGAACCGTATATCCCAGCATTTCTCAATACATGTAAGGCTGTAGTTAACAGCTACGAATTCCAGGGAATGAGTAATGACGAAATTAAGTACCACATGAAAGATCAAGGAGTCGTCGATGCCTTCGTCTTTAATAGGAGGACAGGCAGAAGGAGAACGAAAACGATCAACTACAACTGTACTGACTTTTGACGGACTTGTTAGGCCTACCCATGTCTTGGTAGGATACGAGAGGGTCCAAACGAAAACATACGTTTCATTTCCCATGCGTGTTTCAACTGCCAAAGGTTTGGACACACTGGTAAGGCCTGCCGTAACACCCAGGTATGCTCCAAGTGTGCTCAGACCGGACACAGGGACGATGACTACACAAACGGAGGAAAAATGCTACCACTGTTCGGGTCAACATGCTGCCTCAGACAGGATGTGCCCTTCCTACCTGAGGGAGTATGAGATCAGTAGGGTGAGAGCAGAGAATAATTTGGACTACAAGGAGGCTAAGAGGCAGGTGGAGATGTCCTTGCAGACACCAACACCTGGAATGTCCTTCGCATCCGTTGTAACCAAAAACACCTCACCTCCCAAAATGTGCACCACTGGAACACAGGCTGAGACCAGGACCATTGCAACTCAAACTGACTCCACACTCACTGGATATCCAACCACAGACGCCAACGACGAAAATTCAAAGACAACTATGACTACTAACGAGACTAAAACTAAAAACAAGTTCAACGTGACCACAAAACCTAAACAGACTCACGACCTTGTCTACCCCGATGTAAGGAGGAGGTCGCTTTCTACCGAAAGCATGACAAGAGACTCTTCACCACAACCAGTGTTTCGCATTCTTGAAACACACCGGGGGCAGGGAGCCCCTGCCGAGCAGAGTACCGGCTTTTTGGAGCCGGGAGACTGCTCATTTGATGCGAGGGATCCTTCCCCGGCACACAATTCCCCCCCCAGAAACAAGAGCAAAGAAAAATAAAACCCAAAACGCTGACCATATCAACTCTCAGACTTAAAATTCAACATCATCCAGTGGAATTGCAGAGGTGCTAGGAATAAAAATGCTCAATTTCATTTACTAAAGTCATTATTCCGACCAGACGTTTTTTGCCTACAAGAGACGCTACTTGCGGGTCACGACGACCCACCTGTATTTGATAACTACACGTCCTACAGGGGAGACAATCTAAGGGGGGTAGCCCCATATATTTGGAGTGAATTCGCCCAACAAAGAGTCAACCTGAGCGTGAACCTGCAGACTGTGGCGTGCAGAGTCAAGTTTCGGTCTGGCTATGTTGCCGTCTGCTCACTATACTGTCCTCCGGGCGGGCTCATTGACGATGGTGAGCTTGAGGAGCTATTTAACCAACTGCCAGGAAAAAAAATGATCCTCGCCGACCTCAATGCTCGCCATTTGCGGTGGGGCAGTGTCCGGAGTGACGGGAGGGGAGAGCAGGTGGCTGCAGCTATACTCAACTCCAACTTGTCTCTTCTGAATGACGGTAGTGCGACTCGAGTGGACGAACGATTTGGCACAGCCTCAGCTATAGATCTCTCTATAGTTGATGCTTCCTTGCTATTAGATTGTAAATTTTCTACATACGATGACTCTCTGGGTAGCGACCATTTTCCGATCTGCATTTCTTATGAGTGTGGCGCCCCAACGGCTACTCCCGAGGTGCGCTACAACCTTAGGAAGGCAGACTGGAGGGCCTACTCAGGAGCCGTTCGTATAGACACCATTGGAGAAGACATCAACACCAAAATGTCACACATACAACAAGCTATAATACACGCAGCAGATTTAACAATTCCTAAGACTTCTGCAACAACCCACTGGCCTGGAGTTCCATGGTGGACACCAAACTGCCGACGAGTGGTCTGTGAGCGAAATAGGCGATGCCGTTTATTCAATAGAATTCCATCTCTTGTAAACTTAATTGAATATAAAAAAGCTAGAGCTAAGGAAAGGAGGGTTCTCGGGGAGTGCAAGAGAGAGTCTTGGCGGGCATTCGTCTCCACTATTAACAAGGATACCCCTTCCTCTGAGGTATGGTCAGCTATAAACCGGGTCAGATCCAAAGGAGGAAGGACTTTTATCCCACAGGTGAGTAGTGGAGGGCGGCTTCTCGACGAACCCCAGGCCATTGCCAACGCCCTAGGCCAGAAGTTCGCAGATGCCAGTAGCTCCACCAATCATGATCCACGCTTCGGCGTGTTCCGTGATCGTGCCGAGCTCTTGCATCTCGACTTCGAGAACGAGGACGAACAGGACTACAATCGAGCATTTTCCCCAGAGGAACTTTCCTTTGCTTTAAATAAGGGCAAGGGCTCTACTCCTGGACCTGACGGTATACGATACGAGATGATTAAGCACCTTGACCAGGGAAACCTGGACAAATTGCTAGAAGAGTTCAATGAGATCTGGACGTCCAGAACGTTTCCAAACTCATGGCACTTTGCCCATGTCGTACCGATCCCGAAGAGGGACAAATGCCCTACCAACACCAACTCATTCCGTCCGATTTCGCTCACAAACTGTCTGTGTAAGGTCATGGAACGTATGATAAAGCGTAGGCTAATGTATTTTTTGGTAAGTAACAACTTATTGAATGATCGACAGTGTGGTTTCCGCCAAGGTAGAAGCACACTAGATCATTTAATAAGTCTTGAAACTGACATCTCAAAAGCTCTTTGCAGTAAATAAACATTAATTGCAGTATTCTTAGACATAGAAAAAGCTTTCGACATGACATGGCGGACTGGCCTCATGATGAAACTCCACGCCTTGGGTCTGAGAGGTAATTTGCCAATTTTCATTAGTAATTTTTTGCAAGACAGGACTTTTTCCGTCAAATTAAAAGGTACCGTAAAGTCAGACACATTTGTCTTAGAAAATGGAGTTCCACAAGGCAGCGTTTTGGGCCCAATATTATTTCTTATAATGATTAATGATCTCCTATCACCAGCCCCCAGCTTAAGTGACCTCAAATTCTCCTTGTTTGCTGACGATTGCGCAATCTGGCGCTCCTCTCGGGTCGAGAGGCTATCTGCACAAAGGGTGCAGGCCGGCCTAAAAGCCGCTGAACAGTGGGCAATACAATGGGGATTTAGGTTTTCAGTTGAGAAGACAGTAGGAGTAGTCTTCACTAAGAAACGTAACATTAATAATCCAGTATCAAAATTAAATGATACTCCTATTAAATTTCAGACTTCAGTAAAATTTCTCGGTGTTCATTTTGACCGGAAATTAACTTGGAAAAACCACATTAACGAACTTGAAAGTAAATGTCTTAAAGTCACAAACATCCTGAAAGTTTTATCAGGTACTACATGGGGAGCCGATAGGAAATCTTTATTATTGGTGTATAAGACCCTGATCAGATCAAAACTTGATTATGGATGCCAGTTGTATGCTTCTGCATGCGACAACACACTCGCAAAGCTGACCAGAATACAGAACCGATGCCTTCGTCTATGTCTGGGTGCTTACAGGTGTACACGTGTAGGAAAACTAGAGGTTGAGGCCCACGTCCCTCCACTTCACATCAGGAGGGACATGTTGACGCTAAGGTGCGGGTTGAGTGCGGCTAGGAAGCGCGGCACAGGCCACCCAGGTTGGTGTGCTGTTGCTAAATTCCGTTTCCTGCAGCTGCGTAGGTCCCCGTCCTCGGTTGTCCGCCTCCAGACCTTGTGCCAGGGTGCTGGTATCCATTTCGAAGACGTTGATAGATACGTTCCACCGTTGTGTCCGCCGTGGGAGAACCCCAACTTCCATGTGGAAACATCGTGGCTTCCAGGAGGGAAGAATGACCTTCATCCTGAGCTCCTGAGGCAACTTTTCTATCAATTTCTGGAAGGATATAGCGCCTATACTCACGTGTACACCGACGGGTCCAAGACTGACGACAACGTTGGAGCCGGTATCTGGAGCAGAGACGGGGAGTGGAGCTCCCGCCTGCCGCGGCATACAACCATATTCTCTGCAGATATGTTCGCAATAAGTAGAGCCATAGACATTGCAATAAAAAGCGATGTCAATGATGTTGCTGTCATTTCAGATTCCATGTCAGCTCTTAAAGCAATTCAAGGTGGTGATACTACCAGCAATGAGATACAGGGCAACATTATTAATAAACTACATGAGTGTGCCAAGAATATTGTGCTGGTGTGGGTGCCTGGGCATTGCAACATTTGGGGCAATGAACAGGCAGACAGATTAGCAAGAGCGACTGTGGGTCTCGGGGAGACAACCAATGTACCCTGGGAGCGTCAGTCGTGTCTCTCCTTGGGGAAGACATATACAATAGGGAAGTGGCAACTTGATTGGACGAGGTTAGATCTTCACAACAACTGGAAGACTAACATAGGAAACTGGCTTTCAGCATACAGAAAGAATAGGAGGGAAGAGGTGGTTCTCGCCAGACTAAGGCTGAACTGTACCTATTTGACCCACCTAAAAGCCTATCTTGACAACTCCTTTCCACCTATCTGTGCCACTTACAACAAAATTCTCTCTATCCGACACATTCTGACTGAGTGCAGCCAGTACGAACCAGAGCGCCGGCAGCTGGTGATCCTAGCTGCCGAGCAAGGCTTCGTGCTGACTGTACCCAATTTATTGCAAGAGGATGTCACTATAAGTGACGCTGTAATAATCTTCCTCAAGGAGACCCATCTTATCGGCATGTTATGATTGACACACGCATGAACTCTTTTTATATTTATAATATGTATGTAACCATGCCCTAAAGCAAATAAAAATGAATAAAACAAAAATTTAAACATACAACATGAGAGACACATCACAAACCTTTCCATTACATACAACACGCACATTTATCAAGTTAAACTGACATCCACCAACACATATTCAAACAAAAAGACACGGGCTACAAAAGACAAAAAAAGAAAAAAAAAAGAAATCACAGAGAAACTAGTCACCTGACCGGCCATTTCATCTGGTCTGTCAGTAACTGACTATCATATCACTCACTCATACCATAATTCATCCCAAATAAAACAACAAGAAGAAAGAAGTAACCAAAATACCAAGAACAAGAAGAACACAAGAATAACAAGAAAAGAAGAAACAAGAACATCAGATTAGTTGTAGCAAGAAAGAAGACCAAGACTAGAAGAAGAAAGAAGACATCAGCTCCGGCCGAAAAAGCCTAAAGGCGAAGTGGCCAGCAATCTCCAATACTAGTCTAACCTCTATCTCGTCGGTCAGTAGTAATTTCCATTACATTGTGTCAAACTCGCCAAGAAATAATAGTCTCCTTTACCCTTGGCGCCATCAATTTTTAATCCTATTAAGAAAAGGTGATGAAGAGATTCGAAGATCAAATATTTTTCAGACTTAATGACTTTTACTCTTCCATTAGAATGATTTCGGGAAACATTCTAAAGATGCTCCCTGTGCTGATTACTGGAGTGTAATATAAGGTTCTTGTGCCTGATGTTGATAAATGGGTTGTGATATGCCAGCTGTCCATAAGAATATTTATTGGAGAGTAAACAATATCAACATTGATCTAATGGGTTTTGGAAGGGAGCTGAAAACTAAGGACGTAGAAATTAAACATAAGAACATAAGAAAATAAGGAGTCTGCAATAGGCCGGTTGGCCTGTGCATGGCAGCTCCTGTCGAGAGTTACTACCACTCTCTATCATCCATGAATCTATCTAGCCTCCTTTTGAAACTTTCCAGAGTTCCCGCACTTACTACAAAGTTGCTAAGCTTGTTCCACTCGTCCACCACCCTATTTGTGAACCAGTTTCTTCCTATCTCCCGCCTAAACCTAAACTTATCCAACCTGAATCCGTTGCTCCGAGTCCTATTCTGCTCGGATATTATAAGAACTTTATCTATATCCCCTTTATTGATTCCTTTCACCCACTTAAATACTTCTATCATATCTCCCCGCACTCTTCGTCTTTCTGGGGAATGCAAGTTAAGTTTCTTTAGCCTATCCTGATATGGGAGGTTTCTAAGTCCCGGAATCATTTTTGTCATTCTTCGCTGCACCGACTCTAGTGAATCTATATCCATTCTATAATAGGGGCACCAGAACTGAACCGCATAATCGAGGTGTGGCCTGACTAGCGCAAGATATAGTTGCAATAAGACCTCTGCACTCTTGTTACTTACACTTCTAGATATAAAACCCAATACTCTGTTTGCCTTATTTCGAACATTAACGCACTGTTTTCTAGGCCGTAGGTCCGGACTTACAAGTACCCCTAGGTCTCTTTCACAAGTCGACTTCTCTAGGTTGATGTTGTTAAGGCTGTATACATTATAAGTATTTGTTCTTCCAATATTAAGTACGCTGCACTTTCTGGTGTTGAATTTCATTTGCCATTTTTCAGACCACCCCTGCAGTTTATTTAGATCCTCCTGTAATGCATTTGCATCCTGCCCTGAATTAATTTGCCGCCCTATTTTGGTGTCATCCGAAACTTGCTTTTGTCACTGCTGATCCCAGTATCTAGATCGTTTATGTAGATTATGAACAAGAGTGGGCCTAGTACTGACCCCTGGGGAACCCCACTGGTTACACGGCCCCACTCAGATTTAACACCATCTACGCTGACCCTCTGCGTTATATCGGTGAGCATAAATTAGAATTCCCGGGAACAATTAAAAAGCAATCAAGGGAGATGAAAATGTAGAGAGAATAATGAATCTGTAGAAATCAGTGAAAATGTAGAGAGACTGTAAATATAAGGAAGTATCAATAATTTTACGGTTATTGAATATGTAGTGGGGGGGGGGGGGGCTGAAAACATGGGAAGGAAAATGAATATCTAGGAAACCGCTGAAATTGTACGAAGGGCACTGAAAATGATGGGTAAATGTAAGCGTAAGGGACAGGTGAAACTTAGGTGGTCACTGAAAATAGAGGGAGGACCATTGAAAATGAAGGGGGAGCTACTGAAAATCTACGGAGACTCTATACTTGTTGGGTGGCACAAAAAAAATGTAAGAGGATGCCGTAAAACTGTGGCACTGTATAAGGAACTGAGTGTATTGATCTAAGGGTCATTGTGAATATAGGAGATTTAGGAGTAATGATAAGTAGGAATCTTAAACCAAGTATAAATAATGTGCATTTGCTCGAAACAAGACTAACATAAGAACATAAGAAAATAACGAGTCTGGAATAGGCTGGTTGGCCTATGCATGGCAGCTCGTGTCGGGAGTTACAACCACACTCTATCGTCCATGATGATGATGATGATAATGAAGTAAAGTGGCAAATGACTTTGGCCAATGAGGCATGTAAGAAAGAAAATGTTGACCCCGACCTTGGTCTGTCCAATGCTGTAATTAAAAACATTCAAGTCAGAATCATGAACTCTGATCTAGAAGAAGTGAGAAATGCAGAGAGACCTGACAGTTGTAGCATTAGTAAATATGACAAATTTTGTAACAAGAGGTACCGGTATGACCAGCATAAGGACAGAACCAGACAATGTGATGTAGTCGTGGCCAGAATTAGGCTAGGATACAGACACATCTGGCAAGTTAGTAACGCTGTACCCATACCGGAACACTCAGCATGTAAACTTTGTGATAAACCTTTGAAGCATACACTTGAACACTATATTATTGAATGTGACACTGTCAAAGACTTCAGGCCACCTGACTTACTGTATCTTGAACTATGTAATTACTTCATTGAATCAGGTGTGCTTGAGGACATTCTTGCTGTTTATCCCAAATTTGCTAGCCCACACTGATTAGTCTTCAATTAGAATATGACTCCAATGTATGTGATCCACTGACCTATATATGCTGCTGGTGAATGTGATGTATTTCCTTCTTTGTGTACGAACCTCTGTCCTGCGTGGCAGTGAACAGTGGCATTACCCACATGAATCTGACCTATATATAGTGTCAATGAATATGATGCATTCTTTGTGTACGAACCTCTGTCCTGTATGGCAGTGAAAAGTGACATTACCCACATGAATCTGACCGACGTATATGTATGTATGTGTGCGTGTGTGCATGTATATGTACGTGCACATGTATATGTGTATGTATATACGTATATGTATGTATATGTGTGTGTGTGTGTGTGTTTACATATATGTATATGTACTGTCAATGAATATGATGCAACTTTTTGTGTACGAACCTTTGTCCTGCATGGCAGTGAACAGTGACATTATCCATATGAACCTGACCTATATACATTTATAGTTGTTAATGAATATGATGTATTTCTTTGTGTGTGAACCTCTGTCCTGCGTGACAGTGAGAAGTGATACCACCCTCAGTGTCAAGACCTGACTGAATTACTCAGAATAGGCAAACTGTACTACAAGCTCTGCCAATAAATTTGTTAAACTAAAAAAAACTAACTTGCACTGGGAAAGGAGAGGAGAGAAAGAGAGAAGTAAAGCATGGAAACGGGAAGAAAAGTGGGAGGGGTAGAAAGCAGGTGGGCTGTCCACCTAGCGGAGACGAGTTGAAATGATGGGGTGGTGGCCGCACGCAGCACACGCCCGCCCGCTCAAGGGAGGGAGGTGGAGGGGGGGGGGAGGGAAGCTAAGCTAGCTAGGTATTCATTATTGTAATGGGTGTTAATTTTTGTTTGTCCGATGGTGGTGTTATTTGTTCACATATATGTGTAAAGTGGGTCTTGTTCTGCTATGTCAGCATGGAAGCTCTTGGGCCACCAGCTGTGTGTTTTAGTAGTACCTTCTTCTTTTAACTGGGAGAATAATGGGTCCTCCATCTCTTCAAGTTTGGTCCATACTCTCTGTGCTTGGCTGTGTGTACGTATGTTCAGTGGTTCGATATTGTATAATTCGTGAAGTTCTTGTATTTTGGTGGTGTATGGCGGGAGTTGCTTTGATGCTCTACTGATAGCTTTGTTTTGTACTGCTTGAAGTTTAAGTTGACTGGATTTGCTGATCGTGTTGAGTGGTATTGGTGGATATTCTAGGTGAGGGCGGATAAGTGCTTTGTATAGATGTAGTTGAATTTTGGTGTCCATTTTGCTGAATCGTCGTAGTTTCGTGAGTTGTGATTGGGCAGTCTGTTTGCGTTGTTTTACGTGTTTTGCTATGCCTGTTCTTGTTATTGTGAGTTCCAAAATTTTGCCTTCGTTGGAGTATTGTATAGGTACGTTGTTGACTGTGATTGGTGCAGGGTTTATTTTGGCAATGTGTATTATCATTAGTTTCTGTGTATTGGTTTGAATTTTCCACTTTTTTTTCATATTCGTTGATTTGCTCGATGGCGTGGGCTGTTTTCCGTGCCATCATCTGTTTGCCCTTGCCTGGATGTCGGATGATTTGGGTGACGTCATCAGCATAAGCTGTGTATTCTCCGTGTGTAGGAGGTGGCATGTCCTCCGTGTATATTGTGTAGAGTGTGGGCGAGAGGCTACTTCCCTGTGGTACTCCGCTGTATAATTTGAAGCTTGGGCCTATGTGGTTACCTATGATAATTTTGGCCTCTCAATTGTCGAGGAAGTTGCAAAGAAAGGAAGTAAAGTTGTTGGGAAGTTCTTGGGTGGTAATTTTGTATTTGAGCCCTAGGTGCCAGACCTTGTCGAATGCTTTTGCTACGTCCCTTAACACTACGTTACATTGCTCCTTGTTGTGCATCGCGTTTGCTATGTTTTCGTAAATTAAGGCTAAGGCTGTATGGGTTCCTCTACGTTTTCTAAATCCATGCTGTCTGGAGTTGTACTTCTCTTCAAATTCGAGGTGTGTTCTCAGTCGGTGGTTAATTATTTTTTCTAGGACTTTTCCCGGTGTTTCTAGAAGAGAGATTGGTCTGTAATTTGATACTTGCATTGGGGATTTACCTTGTTTTGGTATAAGTCTGATGCTTGCTGTTTTAAATTTCCTTGGGAAGTAGCCAGAGGCAAGTGCTGCATTAAAAATGTTTCTGAGTTGGAGTATCATGTTGATTGGTAGATGCTGGAGTATGGGTTTGTTTATTTTACTGATGCCCGGGGCCTTGTTCTTGAAACTGATTATTGTTTTCTGAATATCCTCTGCGGTGATTGGTTTGATCAGTGTGGAAAGATCGTCCAGAGCGTTTATGTCTATGCTGGGACTTGGTATCGTCCATGAATCTATCAAGCCTCCTTTTATAACTTTCCAGTGACCCAGCACTTACTACAAAGTTGCTAAGCTTGTTCCACTCATCTACCACCCTATTTGTGAACTAGTTCCTTCCTATCTCCCTCCTAAACCTAAACTTATCCAACTTAAATCCGTTGCTACGAGTCCTATCCTGCTCAGATATTATAAGAACTTTATCTATATCTTCTTTATTTGTTCCTTTCACCCACTTAAATACTTCTATCATATCTCCCCGCACTCTTCGTCTTTCTAATGAATGCAAGTTTAGTTTCTTTAATCTATCTTGATAGGGAAAGTTTCTAAGTCCCGGAATCAATTTCGCCATTCTTCGCTGCACTGACTCCAGTGAGTTGATATCAATTCTATAATAAGAGCACCAGAACTGAACAGCATAATCGAGGTGCGGCCTGCCTAGAGCAAGGTATAATTGCAATATGACCTTCGCACTCTTATTACTTACACTTCAAAACATAAAACCTAAAACTCTGCCATTATATCGAACATTTGCGTTTTCTAGGCAGAAGGTCCGAGCTTACAAAGTACTTGGGTTCATACAAACGAGTGTTATAGTTACAAGACTAGCGAGGTCATCCTAAAACTATATCTTGTACTTGGGAGACCTCACTTGGATTACGCAGGTCATTTCTGGTCAACGTACTACATAATGGATATAGAATCCCAAGAAAGAATTCATAGGAGAATAAAAAGATTAATCCCGGACATTAGGAACCTCGAGTACTGAGACAGGTTAAAGCATCTTAATTTGCACCCAAACAGGAGCGAACTCGTAACAATGGTTTTAAATTAAACAAATTTAGTTTTAGGCGCGAAATAGGTAAACATTGGTTTAGAAATAGTATAGTGGATGAGTGGAACAAGTTACCAAACATCATTATTAACTCGAATACGCTGGAGAGCTTCGAACATAGGCTGGACGGATATATGAGCGATAGGGGTTGGGTGTAAAGGGGACTGTCCAGTATGGGCTAATAGACCCGCTGCAGCTTCCTCCATTCATACGTTATTTTGTTCTTATAGGAAGCAGTAGGAATTTAGACGGATCAGAAGAAATGTAGAGGGTGACGAAAACTCTAACCTAAGATATTAGTAAACATGAAGTAACCCGATCTAAAGGTCTTAAGAATATCTTCTGTGTAAAAGGTAGATAATTCAACTCACCCTGTCTCCAGTCATTCCAAGTTTGCAAAAATATCAAACGTTTTAATCAGAATGGGCAAAACACGGTGGAATACATAACATTACGATCATTGAATCAGTTCAATATGTAACATATCACAAAGAATTATATTAAACATCTCTTCCATTCAAATAGGTAATGAGTGATACAATACACCGTAAGCGAGATATAATCCAAAAAACATACTACACTGTAGTAGGGTGTGTCATAGGAGGGAAGATCAGCTAAAACTAATGGCCCATCACTTTTTTGGTAGATTTTAGTGTATATAAACAGAAAATAATTTCAGTTTCAATATTTTGCAACCTTTTGCTCGGTAAATTTTAGCGTGAAATTTATCGAAAATCTAACGTACAGCTGCATTAGTGCATTACAATTAAATAGTGAACATTGCTTTCTGACTTCATTCTTTAACAACCCAACTAACAATATTTTTTTCTGTTTCAGATTCTGATGCATTTATAAGTTGATAATATTTGCGATGGCTGCTTGTGTCAGGAGGAGGAACCAAAAATCCAGCCATCTCAGTCACTATCTTGGGTCTGGGAGAGAGCTCCTGAAGTCGGAGTTGCCTACATTGAGAGATGCTTTGAGATACGGTGTTTTAATCAGGCAAATCAGTAAAAAGAACCAAAGAACTTTCACAAACAAAGACATTGCCAGTGATATGACCAAAGCTGTCTTGGCACAGTACACTCTGGCTAACGCTCAGTTCAAGCCTCCAGTCATAACAAGTCAGAAGAAGATTAGTGAGAGACTGCTAGCCAGTTGGGAAAAGGCAAGAGATATCTCTCTTGGGAGAGGAAAACTTGCAGTTAAGGACAGCTTTGCCAAGCAACTGGACCAGTTATTTGACATAATTACTTGCAAGTGCCCAATTGTTCTCTGTCCTGAGTTTGGATGCGATCGTGACTGTAAATCCGAGGCCCACATCTCCTGTATTTGCAAGCGTGAACTGAAGATTCCTGTGATCGAACTGGCATTTGTCAAAGCACAGAGAGAGAAGACTGGCAGTATAGGGGCTCTCATGATTTCTAGCCAAGATATTCCGGAGTCCAAGAGACAGGAGGCTGCCACAGAGAGACAGAAGAGGAGAAGAGTTGCCGAGGAAAAGAGACTTGAGAAGGCCCAGGGTGAGGTAAAAAAGGCCGATGATTGGAGTCAAGCTGATTCAGAGTTTAATGACTTCCCCATGGCTGATCCGAGTGCTGACCAGGAGAATGGTGACTTTGTCCCTAACCCAGAAAATAATGATCCCAAACCTTCCAGGCATAAGATTCGAAATAGGAAAGATATCCCGAGCATAGCTCTGGCCAGCATGCGACACCACACTGGTCTCAGAGAAACTGCAGAGATAGCAACAGCTGCCTGGATTGACGGTGGTTTGATAACACCTGATGATGTTCGCCTGGTGATAGATCATAGCAAAGTAAGGAGAGCTCAGGAGAAACTTGTCAGTAACCTAGAAGAGGAGTTTGATAAGGGGATAAGAGAAAATAGAATCAATTGTTTGTTCTTTGATGGGAGAAGGGATGACACTAAAGAGTTCATGAAAGTTGGAGATTCTGACAAGTTGTTCCCTGCCATGGTGAAGGAGGAACACTACTCCTGCAGCAGTGAACCAGGAGGGAAGTATTTGTGGCATTTCACTCCAGAGAAAGATGACATCAGGAAACCAGCTGAGATAGTGGCAGATAACATTGTGAACTGGCTCAGACCCTGCAGGTCATTGGAGGGGACAGCACCAACACGAACACAGGGTGGCAAGGGGGGTTCATACAGTGGATAGAGCGGAAGATTGGGAGGAAGCTGGTCTGGATTGTTTGTGACCTCCACACCAACGAGTTGCCACTCAGACATCTGATCAAGGAGCTGGATGGCAAGACTCTTTCAAACAACAGATGGTCTGGTCCTCTTGGCAAGATGCTGGACTCTGCCACTGAGTTAGAAATAAATCCGAGCTTTGAAAAAATCACAGTTGGCCCTCCACTCGTTGATCTTGCACATACTGTCATTGACGACCTGAGTACTGACCAGTACTATGGTTACATGATTTGCAGTGCCATCAAAACTGGGGTCATGCCTGATAGACTTGCTTACCTGCAGATAGGTCCAGTCTCACATTCTAGGTGGCTCACAACGGCTCTCAGGTTCTACAGAATTTGGGTCGCTCATCATAAACTGAAAGGGAACCAGCTTCACAACCTGAGACTTATTGTCCAATTCATCGTGAGTGTCTACTTGCCAAATTGGTTCAACACCAAGGTCAAGTCATCGTTCTCCGAAGGTCCGAGGCATGTTCTCTTCCAGCTTGAGCTCCTGAGGAGTCAGCCAAGGAAGGTTGTTCAGATTGTGGAGCAGACTGTGAGGAGATCTTCCTGGTATGCTCATCCCGAGGCAGTTCTGCAGACAATGCTCTGCAGTAAGGATGAGGAGGAGAGAAGAGTGGCAGTCAAAAAGATCTTGGATTTGAGACTTATGAGAGGATCTGGGCATGACGAATCAGTTGGTGACGATTCCTTCAGGGTCAGAAAGACTCCTGAAGTCAATCTAGGTGCCAAGACCCTCACTGATCTCATAGATCTGGATAACATCCAGGCTGGCAGTGAGCCCCCTCTTACCTGCAGCCTCACCAATGTTCAAGTCAGAGCTTTCCTGGACAACCCCATGCATGTCCCTGCCTGGCCCTCGCACACCCAGAGTATAGAGCGTTGTGTACAGCAAGTGAGCGAGGCCAGCAGTCACGTGTACAGCCAGGAGAGGAGGGAAGGCTACATCCGAGCTCAGGTGGTCAGCAGGGAGGTGATGAGTAGAAACAGAAGCAAGAAAGACATGTTCTCTATGGTGTGCAACAACACCGGGTCGTAGTAGTAAAACCGGTTTTTGTATTTGATGATTTTGTTTTCTAAAGGAATATTAAACTTAATAAATGTGTCAAGATCATTCGTTTCACTATTCTGGATCATTTTCATCCTAATAAATTAACCTGATACATTTACTTTACTTTAAATAAGCTATTTAGTGGTGTTGGTAAAAGGGCGAGAATACTGAATTTTCATAAGATTTCAAGTTAAAATTTACCTAGCAAAAAATAAAAACTTTTCAAATCTGAAGATATCACATGATTCTGCACATAGAATTACATCATTAATACCATGGGCCGATTTTTCAAACTCAAAAAAAAAAATTCGCCTCCGTATGACACACCCTAATACTACAGTCAATGCTGTGCTCGTTATTAACCTTCACGTAATGCATAAGTCCACAAAGAGACTAAACATGTTAATACAATAAAATATATGGGAAATATGTTGGGATCTAGATAACTTAACATCCGGACAAACACCATATTAACAAATAAACATCGTGGAAGGTTCCTAATATTTTGGATCATTTTTGTCATTCTTCTTTGTACTCTCTCCAAAGAATCTATGTCCATTCTATAATAAGGACACCAGAATTGAACCGCATAATCCATGTGTGGCCTCACTAATGCTAGGTAAAGTTTCAAGATAACGTCAGCAGTTCTGTTACTCACACTCCTAGATAGTAGATATGAACCCAAGAATCCTGTTTGCCTTGTTGCGAACGCTAATACATTGTTTTCTAGGTTTCAAGTCGTTGCCAACAAATACACCTAGATCTTTTTCACAATCTGAGTTTTCTATTTCCGTGTTACCTAGTTTATACTTAACGTTTGTATTCGTCTTCCCTATCTGTAGTACCTTGCATTTATCAGCATTAAAATTCATTTGCCAGTCTACTGACCACTCATGTAAGGTATCTAGATCTCTTTGAAGGTGTTCAAAGTCACTGTCTGAATTTATCACTCTCCCCATTTTGGTATCATCTGCAAATTTACTAATCCTACTTGTTAGGTAGTAGGTATTAGGCAGCTCCCAAACAGGGAGGTACTACCCCCTGGGAAGATATTGGAAGCATAATGTGTTGTCTTAATTTGCACTCCCTTGAGAGACGTAGAGCGAGGGGCGACCTGATAGAGGTGTTTAAGTGGAAGTCAGGGCTAAACAAAGGGGACATTACAAAGGTACTCAAATTAGCCAACCAGGAGCGAACTCGTAACAATGGTTTTAAATTAGACAAATTTAGATTTAGGCGTGAAATAGGTAAACACTGGTTTGGAAACAGAGTAGTGGATGAATGGAACAAGTTACCAAATATCATCATTAACTCGAATACGCTGAATTGCTTCAAACATAGGTTGGATGCTCATATGAGCAATAGGGGTTGGGTGTAAACGGGACTGCCCAGTATGGGCCAATAGGCCCGCTGCAGCTTCCTCCATTCTTATGTTCTTATGTTATGTTCTAATGGTGGACCCTGCTGCTATATTGCATCACGAAAATTGTGACCAAGTCTCAGGTTGCTGATCAGACTTTCTGTCTCATTTACACACAATTGCAGTGTCTCAATTGTTTCACTTACTATTCACAACACAACATACATATATTGTTTCTTACTTTTGATCTTTTTTCATATTTGTATTTCTTTATTTCTTTATGGTTCATCATCATCATCATCATGTTCCAGCCCCTATCAATCAGTATTATATAAATATGGGCTAAGGACATATATTCATTATATTCATTCTATCACCCAGACTATTGAGCATACAGCTACATAAGCATTTGTTCTGTCACACCTCCTAGGGTGGACAGCACTTAAACATTTGTAGTTTCACACAGATTCAGGTTACAACCCATAAATATATGTCCCCAGGCCTCCGTGAGAGTAGGCCTGTGGAGTGAGTGGCCGGTAATAAAATCACAGGAAAAAAAGTGACTTTTTTACCTGTGACTTTTTTACCTGGATTCGTGGAGTGTAGCCTCTTATCTCTGTGTTGACGTATAGATTGCATACCCTCTTACAAGCAGACAGAGAGAGGTTCGCCTAGTTCACAGTTTCACACAGTTCACCAGTTCACAGCCAGACACCGTACCAAAGAGACGTGTGTGAGCATAGCTCCCAAGGCTGTATCTCTCTAATTTTATCAGCTAATTACAAGCTAATAGCTAATGCTCAGCAGTCTGTCAACAAACAATTCTGTAACTACCAGAGTATCCAATATAACTAGAAAATCACCACGTGTGTTTACATTAAACCAAGGAACCACAAATGAAGATAACAGAACCTGTGTACACTTGTGTAACTTACAAGCTAAGACAATTACAAGTGTAACCCAGGTGGGCTTGGACGACTCAACGACTCAAAACTACGACTGTTTCAAAGGTGAAACGCCGTGAGACTACTTATTATCTCACCCAGCTTCATCAAAGGTACCAGCGACTACTCTACACTCATTTAGGCAAGTGTTAACAAGTGAGATCGTTTGATATCAAACCCCGGCCCAAACAGTCGTCGTCATCGTGGTCGTCGTCGTCGTCGTCATCATCATTATCATCATCATCATCATCATTATTATTATTATTATTATTATTATTATTATTATTATTATTATTATTATTATTATTATTATTGTTATTAATGTTGTTATTATTGTTATTAATGTTATTATTATTATTATTATTATTATTATTATTATTATTATTATTATTATTATTATTATTATTATTATTATTATTATATTTTCGCCCCCCAGGCAGTGACTTGTACCCGGGTGGGCTATTCCCCGTTAAAAAAAAAATACAATGACCCTTAGATCAATACACTCAGTGCCACAGTTTTACGGCATCCTCTTACATTTTGTTTTGTTTTTGTGCCACCCAACAAGTATAGTCTCCGTAGATTTTCAGTAGCTTCCTACTTCATTTTCAATGGTCCTCCCTCTATTTTCAGTGACCACCTAAGTTTTCACCTGTCCCTTACGTTTACCTTTACCCATCATTTTCAGTGTCCTTCGTACAATTTCAGCGGTTTCCTAGATATTCATTTTCCTTCCCATGTTTTCAGCCCCCCCCCCCCCCCCCCACCACTACATATTCAATAACCGTAAAATTATAAATACTTCCTTATATTTACAGTGTCTCTACATTTTCACTGATCTCTACAGATTCATTATTCTCTCTACATTTTCATCTTCCTTGAGTGTTTTTTACCTATTCCCGGTAATTCTAATTTATGCCAATTTCTACGTCCTTAGTTTTCAGCTCCCTTCCAAAACCCATTAGATCAATGTGGATTTTGTTTACTCTCCAATAAATATTCTTATGGACAACTGGCATATCACAACCCAGTTATCAACATCAGGCACAAGAACCTTATATTACACTCCAGTAATCAGCACAGGGAGCATCTTTAGAATGTTTCCCGAAATCATTCTAATGGAAGAGTAAAAGTCATTAAGTCTGAAAAATATTGGATATTCGAATCACTTCATCACCTTTTCTTAATAGGATTAAAAATTGATGGCGCCAAGGGTAAAGGAGACTATTATTTCTTGGCGAGTTAGACACAATGCAATGGAAATTACTACTGACCGACGAGATAGAGGTTTCCTGCTCTCGTCTTTTAGCTTCACGATACAGTGAGAGAAGGCTAATTGCCATATCTCACAACCATATCGAGCGGCTAATTCAACTTTAAAACATTAATGTTATTTTTCTTTGCCACATAAGGATTCTGTAAATTTTATTTCTATTAATTGATGGAAAGGAATCCTCGTATGGTAAAATTGACTTTGTTCAATTCAAGATGTCGTTTACTATCATAACATGACCAAGCGGTACCTATATTCGGCTAAGTAAGATTAAGTTAAGTAAGTATATTTAGGGTTTGGTTACGTTACATGAACTATATTCCCATCACTTTGTACAAAGAATAAAAAGTACCATTATTTGGCAAAAACGTCAGGAATGCAATGGACTAAACTCCACCACCGGGGACAAGGTCTATGTCACTGAACCAACCTGTACCGAATCCTTCTATCTTAATGGATTATGTATCCATTAAAAATTCATCCTATTTGGCATCGTAAGAATCTCTCGGGTCCAGGTCTCACGCCAAGTAACCAACCCTATAGCTACTCTTTACTAACCCCACTGCGGCCGCTGGTAAGCACGGTACAGTGCATACCTTTCAGGAACTATGTGGATGAACAATTGCGAATCTGTATATCCTTAGTGCAGCACTTTTTAAACCGACGATCAGGATCTGCCATGAACCTTTCGTGGCACTTACGTAAAGTTTAACAATGCTGCCATAAAGTTTGGTGGCTGTGGTAGAAAGCCTGATGGCACTATAAAAACGATTGGTGGCAGTACCATAAAGCTTGGGGGCATAAACATAAACCTTGCTGGCATTAGCATATAGCTGGGTGACACTAACAAAGCTTGGTAGTGCTAATTTTTAAAGCTTGGTTGTACAAGCACAAATCTTTGTAGTACTAGCACACGCTTGGTAGTGATAGCATAAAGCTTGGTAGTGATAGCATAAAGCTTGGTAGTACTAGCATAAAGCTTGGTAGTACTAATATAAAGCTTAGTAGTCTTAATTTAAAGCTTGGTAGTACAAGCACACACTTGGCAATACTAGCTTGATAGTAATAGCGTACAACTTGGAAGTGCTAACTCAAATTTTGGTAATACTAGCATAAAGCTTGGTAACACTAACATAAAGTTGGACAACATTACTGTAGCATCCAAGAGACTTTTGGCTATATGACAATAATCTGAGACAGATTCCGACGAAACAGAGGAATCTTGCAGAATGTCTCTTGAGAGCCTCACCTTAATAAACATATCACAAAAAAGCAATATAGAGGCAGAGTATTAGTTCTACCTGTGATACAAGTCCATAGGCGGTCTACCACCCGGAACCCTAATATATCTATAACAATAAGTCGAAAGGTGTTCACTGAAGTCAATGTAATATATATATATATATATATATATATATATATATATATATATATATATATATATATATATATATATATATATATAAAATGGAAGAAAAAATAAATTCAGTGTCTAAGGAAAACGCTTAAATCATACTTTTGATTGAGTGGTGGAAAGGCTCAATTACCCCCTTGACTTTGAGGGTGAAAAGCCGTCGAAAGACACCGATAGACTCCCCAAATTGTCACTACTTTGCCCGAATAACCCACAAGTCAAATCTCACCCCTGATCCGACTGCACAGTTGCAGGCAGACCAACCTGTGTGAAAAATTTTATCAGGGTCCTAACAACACTCTTCGTGGTAATATTACGGAGGGGCATGGCCTCGGGATACCGGGTGGCAACATCGATGATTGTTAGCAGGAATTGTTGACCTCATCTAGTCTTGGGTAGCGATCCATCACAATCTATGACAACTGCACTGAAAGGTTCTTTTCCGACAGGGATCGGATGAAGAGGAGCGGGTTCGGTGCCAGCCCTAGATTTACGTTTAACCTGGAAAATGTAACAGGTCCTACAGTATCAACTAACATCTTGTTTAAACTTTGGGCAGAAGAAATGAAAAGAAATCTTAGTGTATGTCTTACGTACATCAAGGTGACCGCCTACACCGTCATGGGCGATAATGAGGATCTCTTTTCATAGGGCTTCAGAATGACTAGCTGATGGACGGTCTCCAAGGGATGATCTGCCTGGGCCGTTAAGGGTCTAAGTTTATGCATGAGCAGGCCAGACTTAAGGTAAAAACAATAAGGGAAATTATCCAAAAGATTCACCAATAAGGTGATCGTAGTGCCGTTTCAAAGCTGAAGGACGAGACTGCTCTTGGATGAATTTAGCTCCAGTTATGGGAGAATCCCCAAAGATGATGACTAGGACTGGAAGTATTGTCTAGACCTAGTAGCGTAGAAATGAACTCGTGAGGAATCTCATAAAAGAAATTACTGGGAGATAATCTTCCGAGGGGACAACTTGACTATCATAAGGCTCATCGACTCCAGTGCAGTGTTCTCACCTGTAGCTGACGAGGCAGATCTTGAAGAGAACCCTGAGGCTTCCGGCAATGCAGTCCTAGTAGCTTGCTCCTTTTGTGAACTTGAACCATATGAGACATTGACAGACTTGGGTTCAGAGGACTGGAATAACGACACCGGCGCTCTGTGAAATACATGATTATTAGTAAGAGAGAAATGGTCTGCAACAGGACCAGCTGCTGCCAACGTGCGTAACCCACACTCATATATATGAGCTCACACCCTAGCAGGAATACAATTTTTGACATCTTCGAGTATATACAATTCTAACAATTCTTCATTCCGACTTTCGACACAGAAGCTGCTTCTGTCGAAAGAACTCGACAACTGTTTGTTTGTCGGTTTTTCGGCAGTTGCGATACTGTTGCCGATTACTTTCGGGAACTACTGATATGCATTAAGCTTTGACCTTATCGTAGTCCTCAGGCTGAGCTGCGTCTAATGCAACAAATATCTCCTGCGCTCTCTCCACAAAAGAACTGTATGTCAACAATACCCATTTATCCACATGCCAATCATGAAGCTTGGCTGTTTTCTATAAACGAGGGGAAAACCCTTCAGGTTCCTCCTCGTTAAATTTTGGTACAAAGCGCGCTTCGTCCACTAACCTAAAATGCCGCAGTCCCTCACCCTGTGCTGGGTGTGAAGCCTGGTCAAGCACGTAACTTCTGAACCTCAAGCTTACGGCTCTCCAGTGCCAACCGTCTAAGTGTAACTACATCACTAGGTCGACCACGAAGTTGTAACTCCTCACTGATAATGGCCTCTTCTGACAAATGTTTAGACACTACAGTACGTATCTCATCTTTCTTCTGTGTGGATTGGACCTTGGAGCCACAGTGAGTGCCTAACTGTCCCCGTTGGGCTTTAGTTAAATCAGCAAGAGCCTCCATTGAGGGGTTAGCCAAAAAGATCTCATGAACATTATTGCAGTGAGAAGGTTGAAATTCAGACCGAAAATAAGCTATGCTAGCTAGATTGCAACAAATATGTGGATATTAAGCAGTAAATACCATACACCCAAGTAACCAGAGTACTGTGGTCATGGTAATCTCGCCAATTCGTGGTATTTATAAAACAACTTAAAAGTTTTGAAAGAGAAATTACATGTGCAGAAAATATACAAAACTTTACAAACTGGGTGCAATGAGCCTGGGAGAACATATGTCTACATTAATAAATTAAAAATAAAATAGTACGTGTTGCATAAGGATTGAAAGAAACTGCACAAATAGCTTAGTTTTTATAAAAATAACATGTAAATATGATTCAATCCCAGATAGCCCTCAATTCATCATACCACCGGTCACGTCCCAAACTTACCCAAAAAGACACAGTGATGGATAATAATTAATATTCCTATGCTTATCTTTTTAAATGTGGTAGATTTCAGTTAGAACTGCATTAGATTCTCTGTAAGTGTTCCCAGATACTCAGTCATGACTAAAGTATAGAATCCTGGAGGAAAGGACATTTAGTCCCTATAGTCCACATACAAGCAGACTTCCATATAGAGACTTTGAGTGAAATAAAACAAAGCCTAGGATAACATTTGTTGTCTTTGTGGTGGCGTGGTAGCGCACACTAGTTAACACGCAGAGGTCCAGGGTTCGATCTCCGACTATGGAAACTGTTGATATATATATATATATATATATATATATATATATATATCACGTTCCCGTGTCATTTATGATTATAACATTATGAAGAATGAACTCAAGGATAGTAGCAGTAACACATTCCCAACAGGTTTAGCTGGGGTTTACACCGGCTAAAAACCCCAGCACTTAAAAGAGAAGGGCACCCCGGTGCTTGGAAAGGGTTCTAGGATGCTTCTGGCTAGGTTAGGTTAGGTTCTTCAATAAGTATCTTAATGGCCCATTCCCGCCTCGTTGCTAACACCGTATACCCAACGCCACTAAAAAATTTTGGTAAAAGAAAAGTTTAAGTGCAACTTCAATCAGACCAAAGTAAATCAGATCAAAGCCATCTGTCTGCCCTATTTATCAGCTAGCTTCAGTAAGGTTTCAATCCTGTTGTTTTGGTGAGCATGATATTATTTCAGAGTAAGGTGTTCAGCAAGGGAAAACCCTCGCTCTACTGCTAACCTAACCTAACAACAAAGACGCTAATGGAGAGGGTATCCAGCGAACTCCTTTTGCCTGGTAGGAACTAGTATCCGGAGAGCCTCACAAATTGCTTTATTGGCTTTCTTATATTCCTGCTTAGTGTCTAACACCTTGCGATGCTTACCAGAGTCAACAACCCAAGTTTTATAGAAGCAGCTTCCCACAGTGGAGGATCGTTACCTTCCAAGCGCTCAAACCAATGCCCATGAAGCTTATTAGTTTAATAGTAAATGTAAATAGAAATTATGAAAATAAATAGACAAGGGAGACAGGGAGAAATCAATGTTAATTTTTATCTTTTTTTTTTTTACGGGGATTAACCCACCTGGGCACAGGTTACTGGCCCATATTAGAGCCAGGGGAGCGAAATAATAATAATAATAATAATAATAATAGAAGAAGAAGAAGAAGAAGAAGAAGAAGTTATCAAGAGTGAGAAACGATATACTGTACAGTATGTATGTTGTGTTGTCAAAGTAAGAGACCCTGCAATTGTGTGTAAATGAGGCAGAATGTCAGATCAGCAACCTAGGACTTAGTCACAATTTTTATGATGCCATATGGCAGAAGGGCCTACCATTAGACACCACATTATGCTTCCAATATCTTCCCAGGTGGTAGTACCTCCCTGTTTGATAGCTGCCTACTAAATGGAGACAGTGTTTGAAGAGAGGTGGTACAGTTGTGTTAAGTATGTGGAACATTGATTGTCAATTAACTCAAATAGTAGTGGATGAAAATTTAATCAGCACATTAAGAAATTTGTAGAGGAAGAAAAAAATCACAAGAGGCAAAAATAGCACTTCATGTAAAAAAAGGAAGAAACAGTTAGAATTAATAGAAAATGTCGTGCTTGAAATCAATGTGTGGACTGACTAGTATACACAGAATAAGAATGTAAATGTAACAAGAATTATGGGTAAAGACCGTTTCAGAGAGTGTGAATATTTTGAAAGAATGGGAAGCGAAGGAATGGTAAAGATGGTGTGTATGTAATTCAAAGGTGGAAAGCAGTGGAGAAAGGAGAAAGACAAAAAAAGTTGGAATGACAGAATGAAGGACACATTAAAAGTATGAAGGACAAACATACAGAAAGCAGATGGGCCTGTTTAGCTGTGTAAGGTGACACCTGTCAACCAGAGATAACGTGAATCCTTATTGTGAGAGTGGAACATGAAGGTGGTGTACTCATTAAAGCAACAAGCTTGATTGACTGACGGAAAGTAAGTGAAGAGAGAGAGAGAGAGATAACGTGAATAAAACTTCAGTCTATATTTAAGCTTACTTCATTATTTATGTATACAATGCATTATAGCATAGTTTGAGAAAAAGAATACAGGTGTGCTAAGGTTAACAGGACGTGAGCGTATGGATTTGAGGTGTGTCTCCTCTGGTACTTGGCAAAGAAAACGACTAGTACCCCACACAGCCTCGTGTTCTGCCAAGTTCTCATTTAGTGTTGTTTGTATTTTGTCAAATTTCTTAAGACAATGCAAGTATGATTCTTAATTAAATCACTTTTTTATTCAAATATGTTTGTTATATATTCCAAGAAACAAAATTAATATCCAAAATCACCTAAAACACCTATCTTATTATCTATAATTTAAAGTAAATTATTTACCTGCCCACTGAAGACTTCTGCTGACCCTCTCAATCCCATGTTTGGCGAAGCTCACATGACACCATGTGTGTTAGCTGAGCTAGGAGATGAAGATTTCTAATTTATGGGGATCTTGGGTCGTTTTTGTAAGCCGTAGAATCTTGAAACCACTAGAAGAAGGTATGGTCTTCCTTTGCTCAACACATCACCAGTTTTTAGAAATAAAACCTGTTTAGAACAGAGTATACAAAATCTCTTGGAAATAAAAGCCAACTCAAAAATAAAAATAAATAACAGCCACGTTCCTGACACACACTGAAACTACAAAATAAGGGATAAATTTGCGATAAAGGACATTACCTTAGGTTGGTACTGAATGATTCAAATTTACTACATATTCTGGATATGTTAACACTAACCGTTTCCACCGTTGAGTCTGAAGGAAACGGAAATTGTGTATTTCATAATATGTGGATACAAAAACCAGAGAATGGCTCTTATTAAGCTATATTAAAATCCTTCACAAAACCAAGAGATCAGGTGATGCGAATGTCAACACCCAGATGAGTAATAAATAATGTCGGCTAAGAAAGAAGATATAAGTAAATGTATATTCAACAAATGTTATCACGAATACAGAAGAGTAATGAAAATAATAATTATAACACTAAAAAAATTAATGTTATATAATTAAATTAAAAAAACTGAAGGCCATGTTCTCGCCAGACAAACTAACATATATACAAGCACAGTCATGTATTCCAAGAATTTGGGGGCAAAAAATCACTCACTAATGGTAGGCAAGAAGTATGGTTTCTCGGCATTATTTCCGCATCCTGCACTAGACTTATTATCCAACTTAGAGTGATTTATGCTGTATTATTACTATACTGTACAGTTAGTCTCTATCCTAGGTTCATGTTTAAGGAGTCTCATTATAGTATGCGCCCAAGGAAAACATGCACACAGCATCATGGATAAACAGTGAGTACTGTATTTCTAGTGTAATCTACAGATTACTAGAATGTGTATTCTATATTTCATGCATCAGGACAACCTATATTGAAAAATTATGCTGGGGAATAATTTTTCGTCACGAGATATATGCAGATGTTAGTATTTTAACTTTTTGTTGTGTTTTTTTCTATTTCAGAATGTTCTCTGATGGCACAGTGAGGAGGTCTACTTACCAGCCGTCTCCAGTCTCTCCTGGAGAATATATGAGAAAAGGAAGAAATCCCCCAAGCTCTTATAGACGCCAACATCGCAAATATTTATAAGAACAAGGGAGACCGGTCAGACTGAGGCAACTACCGCGGGATCTCTCTGCTGTCCATAGCTGGCAAGATTACCGCCCGAGTCCTCCTAAACAGACTTCTTCCTGAGGCGGAAAACTTCCTCCCAGAATCTCAAAAAGGCTTTAGACCATCACGTGGCACCACTGACATGATCTTTGCTGCTCGCCAGATACAGGAAAATTGCAGAGAACAGCGTCGTGACCTGTACATGGTTTTCATCGACCTAATTAACGCCTTTGATTCGGTCAACAGGGAAACCCTCTGGTTGACCCTCAGCCATTTTGACTGCCCACCAAAATTCATCACCATTGTGAGGCAACTCCACGATGGCATGAACGGCAGTGTCCTGCACAATGGCACCCAGTCTGAGTTTATCCCCATCAAAAAGGGGGTTAAACAAGGACGTGTACTGGCACCAACTCTCTTTTCCATTATCTTGGCTGCCTTCCTCACGTGTGCCAGTGCCAATTTAGCCGGCGGGGTGGACATCGAGTGCTAGATGAAGGGTCTTTTCAACATAAGACGACCTTACCCTTGTCGCTCACACTGAACGTGACCTATGCAGATGCGTATGCACACTCCGACCTTGAGGTGAATGTACATAAAACTCAGATTCTCTTTCAGCCTGCCCCTGGTTCGGCCACACCTCCACCATCCATCCAGCTTAACAGTACTACACTCTCTATTTTTTTTTTTGGGGGGGGGGGGACCCCCCCCCCCCCCTACAACCTTGTGTAAGATGAAGAGCAGAAGCGTTTACAGCGCCCAACAGGGAAGCATTTTAAGATCATGCTTGCCTTTATGTCTCATGAGTTAAGGGCGTAGAAACCTGAAGAGTCACTGGCGTAGTAGCCTGAAGAGTCAATGGTTTATGTCATAAGTTATTGGAAGCTCCAACAACTTTCCCTGAATACGAATTCGCATCTTTCGATTTACAACAGGTACCTACATTACTGCTAGATGAACAGGGACCAATGAGGGCTAGGAAGTATGTCCAAACAACTTTTCCACCGGCCCGGGAATGGAACCCGTGACATGTAGCTTGCGAGATAAGAGCGGTACCGTTCTACCACCTGCGCCCCGACCCTCTATAATGTTACCCACTTTCGGTATCTCGGCTCCCACCTGTCCACCACCGCGGAAATCGATGGAGAGATTCAACATCGGATCAGATGTGCATCTCAAGCCTTTGGCAGACTCCAGAACCATGTCTTCAGCTGTAGGGAGCTGAAATTATCTACAAAGTTACACGTATATCGAGCAGTGGTCCGCCCCACCCTGCTATATGACAGCGAGACATGGTACACATACAGGAGGCACCTCAAGGCACTTGAAAACTTTCACTAACGTAGTCTATGTTCCATCCTCCAAGTTCGCTGGGAAGACAAGAAAACAAATGCCAGTATTCTTGCGGACACCAACTGTAGGATTATCGAGGCTACCATTATCCATGAATAACTTAGCTGGAATGGCCAAAGCAGCTACTTTACAGTCACCAAACAAATAGAAAACGTAACGCTGGCGGTCAACTGAAAAAATATAAGGATAGTCCTAAGACAAACCTGAAAAAGTGCCAAATCGACCCCCTCACCTGGGAGACGATTACTCCACAACTTAATGCTTGGAGGAGCACCACACAAGGTGTCACTACTTTCGAGTTAGCGCGAACCCATACCGAGCGCCAACGCTGGAAAGACGCTGCCGCCATCCCTCCCGCACTAGATGTAGCCCTCCACATGTGCAACATCTGTGAACGACCCTGTCGGTCCCGTATCGCCTCTTAAGTCACCTAAGAGCTCACCAACGTAGGTGACATCCTCAATAACCCATATCATTGTATCCTAGCTGGATGATAGTCATACTCGATTCCGAGTGATAGCAATGTAGCAGTAGTAGTAGTGTCGTACTGAGTGGATATTGAGTTCGTGATTATGTTAGCAAATCCTATGTTATAACCACCCAATTGTGGAATTGTGGAACGCATTGGTAATAATTTGCCTTATATATATATATATATATATATATATATATGCTGATAACCACAAGGAAAGAAGAAAACACGAAGTTCCCAAGCGCTTTCGTGTAATTACACGAAAGCGCTTGGGAACTCCGTGTTTTCTTCTTTCCTTGTGGTTATCAGCATATACCTAGATCACGCGCACCTACAGTGATTTACTTGTATATATATATATATATATATATATATATATATATATATATATATATATATATATATATATATATATATATATATATATATATATATATAAAACTTATATTTATATATATTTGAGTGTGTGTGTGTGTGCGTTTCAAAAGTGATAAAACATACATTTTTTATGTTTATTTAAAGGGAAAGTACGAAGCTTCTTTATACTTTATTGAATTTTAAGTATACTGTAATACACCGGAAGTGCATCATAATGTTGTCTAAACTTATATGAATTTTAAAATCATCGAAAATTTGATGTTTTATATCCCAGTTGGCAGTACATAATGGTTGTATAATCATATACGTTTCAATAACAAAACAATGTTAAAGGAATATCTGACAAAGTTTGATGGTACATTGTGAGTTTGTACTTTTGAAATTTAATAATGGACTACCCTTTAGATTATGAATCACACTGAATAAAAAACTTGCGTGCTCCTTTTGTATTAACCCTCTAGTTAGCCGAATAAAATCATCTGGCGTTAGCCAGAATAAAATACCTAAGGGATAATTTATCCTCTAACGGGTTAAAGATCATAAACATTGTTAACTGTATTATGCGCGCCCTTCTACTTCCTCCAGCTCCTGCTGGGCCTTACGGAACTTGGCCAAGTTCAGGGCAGCGATCTCTTCGGCCTCCTCGATCTGGCGCTTATAGGTCTTAATCTTCTGTTGCAGCTTGTCAACAAGATCCTGCATCCTCTCATGGTTCTTCTTGTCTTCATCAGCCTGGAAGGTAAGTTCCTTGATGCGTCTTTCGCATTTCCTAAGATTCTTTTGAGCATCTGAGTGGCGGCGAGTTTCATCGTCCAGATGGCTCTCAAGTTCACGAACGCGACTTTCTAGTTTTCCAAGTGCTTTTTTGCCAGTTTTCAAAGTGTTGCTTTCGACTTCCTCAAGGCGAACTTGGAGTTCCTTAACAGACACTTCCAGACCCTTGCGCATCTTCTCCTGGGTCTGGGCGTGTTCCTGCTCAGCGCGAAGTTCATCAGCCAGGCGGGCGGCGTCAACCATGGCCTTCTTAGCCTTGTCCTCAGAGTTCTTGGCTTCGTTCAGCATCTCCTCCAAGTCAGCCTATGGAAAATGGAAAAGAAATGGTGCATAGTTATTAATTGAGCGTTTTCTCACTGACTAAACACAATGAACCTAACTAAAAATGCACAATTAATAGTCACTGCCAACACCGTTTAAAGTAAGAAACTTACATGAAGAGTTTGCATCTCGCCTTCAAGCTTCCTCTTGGCTACGGTAAGAGAACCATTTTGGGCTGTGAGGTCGTTGATCTGTTCATTTGCTTCAGCGAGCTCGGCTTCAGCTTGGCGGCGACCGCGATCAGACTGTTCAAGAAGAGTTCGCGACTCCTCCAGCTCTCCGTTGAGGGCATTCGCACGACGTTCAGAAATTCCATATTGTTCACGGTATTCTGAAGCAAGACGTTGTTCTTCTTCAGTGCGGGCTTGCATTTCCTTCATTTCCCCTTGCATTTTCTTGATATGCTTTTGGAGATCAGCATTGGCCTTATTAGTATGATCAAGAGCAATTTCGAGTTCATTGATGTCAGACTCAAGTTTTTTCTTCATACGAAGAGCCTCTGCCTTGCTCTTTGCCTCTGCCTCGAGTGAAGCTTGCATCGAGTCAATTGCACGCTGGTGGCATTTGCTGTAAATAAAAATAATATTTGATTCTAAGAGTAGAAACAGGATATACACCTGTATATATATATTTATATATATATATATATATATATATATATATATATATATATATATATATATATATATATATATATATATATATAAAGATTAGTTAGGAACCTAATAAGAAAAGACCACCCCAAAAGTATCAGCTTGATAGATGAGCCAATTTCACATATGTGTAATTGCTTACATAGTGACAGCATTATAAGCAACAAATTATTCCAACTCCCCACAATATAGTGCTATACAGTAAGTTTTAATTAGATGATTATCCTTAAAACAAATGTCATATTATAACGCTCAACGTTATAGCTACTATGTGTAGCCATTTAAACAACTTACCGAGTATTATCAAATTCTTCTTCCTTCTCCTGGATGCGTCTATCGATTTCCTGTCTAACTTGGCTGAGCTCCAGCTGGGCACGGAGCACCTTATTCTCTTCTTGTTCCAGAGCGGCCTCAGCCTCCTCCAGTGCAGCCTGCAGTTCTTCCTTCTCAATTTCAAGACGCTTAGCGGTCTTCTGGAACTCGTGGAGGGATCGTCCGCCTTCTCCAATCTGATCCATCAAGTCTTTTATCTCATCTGCTAGGTTCTTGTTCTCACGTCGTACGGTGTCAAGCTGGTCAAGATTCTCTTCATAGGCAGCCTTCACTCGGAAAAGCTCTGTTGAGTAGTTACGACATTCCTTTTGTGAAGCATCAAGTTCTGCAGCCAAGTCATCAACCTTCATCTTCCATTCTGATATAATCCTATCAAAGTTCTTCTGTTTCTTTTCTGCAGCATTTGCCAAAGTCTGTGCACGTTCGACCTGAATTTGCATGTCCTCTAGCTCGGTGGAGATGCGTTGCTTGGTCTTTTCTAAATGCATATTCTTAACATTCAGCTGTTCTATTTGCTGTTCAGCTTCTTCAAGGCGTGCAGAAAGTTTCAAGCGAGCAGCTTCAAGCTCCTCCGCACGAGCAACTCCCTCAGATTCGTATTTTGCACGCCACATTTGAGCTTCAGCATTAGCTTTGGAAAGCTGGCGTTGCACATCGGCCTTACCTTCACTCTCTTCATCAAGTTGCTCTCGAAGACCATCGATATCATGTTCCAAGTTTCGGAACTTTCCAAGAAGTGTAGCTCGCTCCTGTTGGTATTGTTATTGTTAGATATAAATGTACAACGTAAAGGTATATTTAATCCTATTAAGATCACATGAATTTTAGACTGCTAGTATATTAGCAAATAATAATTTTCACAACCAAAAACCTTCTAAACAAAGATCATGACTCACCCTGCATTCATCATCTGCAAGTTTCCTGGTATCGTCCAGCTGATTTGTCAGAGAAAGCTTCAATTTTGAAAGTTGGCTAATATGGCTCTCTGCTTCTTCAACTTGGCGTAAAAGATCTGAATTCTCAACAGCCAGCTTCTTTTTGGCAGCATCAAAATCGTTAAGAGTGCGGTTGGCTTCATCCAATTTAGCCTGGAGTTCAGTCATCTGGTGCTGAATTTGCTTATTGGTTTTCTCAGCTACAGCCTGAAGTTCAAGAAAAAACGTTACGTTTGTCTGTCAAGAGTTGTTTGGCTATTAAGAGAGACTTCGGATCTGGGAGCAATATTACTATTTGGCCTTAAATTTCGTTTTATTTCGTCCCTATTAATCTTACTCTAAATATTTTCGGGGTTGTCTTAAAAGGTTATAAAAAGGTATAAATATGGTTCACCTCAGTCTCCTTAATAACCTACTAAATTTAGTTTTGGATAAACAGTCACACACACACACACACACACACACACACACACACACACACACACACACACACACACACACACACTCCATTTCCATTTTCCCGTGTGATTTTATCAAGATTTATCTTATCCACGTTTTCATTGTGGATTTTCATAAAATATATATATATATATATATATACATATATATATATATATATATATATATATATATATATATATATATATATATATATATATATATATATATATATTTATATATATATATATATATATATATATATATTTATTTATTTATATATATATATATATATATATATATATATAATCCGCACACGGATTAGTGAATGTCATGTTAATGACCTGACCTCATGTTTAGTAAGGTCACCCTATGTACTTAAGCCTCTCTCGGTCCTTGTAATTCATTTGCATCTGAAGATGTCTTGAACAAAGACGAAAGCTTAGGTGCTCCATTGTTTCCCTTTTTCCTGTGTGATTTTATCAATATATATATATACACATATATATATATATATATACATATATATATATATATATATATATATATATATATATATATATATATATATATATATATATATATATATATATATATATATGTGTGTGTGTTGGTGTGGGGATTAGTGGATGTCATCATTTTGACCTGACCTCATGTTTTTAGGTCACCCTGTATATTTAAGCCTTTCTCTGTCCATGTAATCCAGTTGCCTCTGAAGATGTCTTGAATAAAGACGAAAGCTAAGGTACTCCGTTGTTTCCATTTTCCCGTGTGATTTTATCAAGATATATATATATATATATATACTAAATTCACTAAGCATATAAAGTGAATATCAGGACTATACCATTAATTATTAGTAATTCAGGTGTTAATAAGACTCTTATTGCTACCCGTGTCTTTCAAGAATATCTGACAAATAAGGACACAATCATTCTAAGTGTATTACTGTGAATTAAAGTGTTTTGCACTTTTTCCCAACTACGTATTAGTATCTATTACTTTGATGAATATTAGTGTCCGTGTTCTGTTATAATGGAGTGAAGAGCAACACACCTTATCGCGAGTGAGGCCGTCCATGGCCGACTTCGCATCATCTGCATCACGTTTAAGAGAATCCTTATCTTTTTCCATCCTGTAGAAAAATTTAATGTTAATTCAGTAAGTGTATAACTTCTATCTGCGTTTTGTCAAATTAGAATGTAACATCAATTTTTAGTCCAGACATATAATAAGAAAATAGATTTATCTGAAAAATACATATAATTAAGAAGTAAAAAAATTTGGGATTTTATGATCCAATAAGACTGCTTACCTGGCCTTCATTTTGTTAAGGTGGTCAATCTGTTCAGACATTTCAGCGACGGCATCGTTGTGTTTCTTACGAAGGCTGGCCAAAGCAGTTTCGTGCTGGATGTTAGACTCTTCAAGGTCGCGACGAAGTTTAACCAGTTCAGCCTCACGTTTCTTATTGAGTTCAATTTGTGCAGCAGTGGCACCACCCGCTTCATCTAAACGTTCCCCGAGCTCCTCGAGCTCACGACCAAGGTGAGTCTTGTTTTTCTCTGCTTTAGCACGAGCCTGGCGTTCGTGTTCAACCTCCTCTTCAAGTTCTTCAATTCTTGATTGCAATTCTTTCACCTGTCTCTGAACCTTCATAACACAGCCTTGTTCATCTTCTAATTTACTGGCAAGTGATGAAATTTCCTTATCTTTACGCTGTATTGTCTGTTCCAGCTCTTTGTGATTACGTTCCAAGTCTGCAACAGATTCTTGAGTTAGTTTAAGATCACCTTCGACCTTCCGTTTAGCCTTTTCAATTTCAGAACGAAGTTTCTTCTCGCGCTCAAGTGAGTCCTCGAGCTCGTCAAGTGTCTGCTCGAGCTTGGTCTTTACCTTGCTCAGGTGGTTACATTTATCTTCAATACCTTGAAGGTCTTCGGCGGTCTTTTGATTACATTCCTGAAGATGTTTTTTCTCCTTGTTAATTTTATTGATAAGTTCATCTTGGTGAGCAATTTCATCGTTTAAGTTACGTATTTGGTGATCCTTCGTAGCTTTATCCTGCTCACCTTTCTGTATGGTGAGCTCGAGGTCTTCAAGATCCTTTTTCAAGCCAGTAACTTCTTGCTCTACTTTTCTCTTACCCTGGAATAGTTGGTTTCTGGCTTCCTCTTCTTGGTGCAGACGTTCAGAAGTTTCCTGAAGGAGGGTTAATTTTGATAAATCACGGCATAAAATTGCAATAAAAAAAACCTGCTGATTTTTATGTAGTTCGACTGACTTTCCTGCTCTTCCCCGGCTTTCCATTCCTCTGCTATTTGTACCTCCATAAATGTGAGGCTCTCACCTATCTGTTTTAAATAAAATTTAATTATTTATTTTCATGTTTCCAAACCCAGCGTGTACTAGTCACACTCAGCTCTAGTAAAGGTTAATCTGTAGGTGTTATCGCTCCTCCCTTTATCCATTAAAGTAAAATTAGTAATGATAATAAACTTGAATTAAATATCTTCCCTATGCAATGGATTAATTTATCATCGATACCATTAAAAATAAAACTACACAAGATATCCATCATCAAAATAAGTAATGTCTTAAACATACAAGACAAGGATCCTCAACAAAAACATTTCCGCATTATACTCGAGATCCCTGATTAATGTTACGTATGACATACCATTTTTACGCTAAACATTGATTTTGTTTCTTATAGTTTGCTTATGTTTTTTTTTTTGTACGTATTTTGTTTGTATTTATTTACGTGGTTACATTTGTGTGAAAAGATTATGGCGTGTGTAAATCTTATGTTAGTTTGTGTATATTATTATGTGCGTAAATGTGTTTTAGTGGAACTATTCGCCGTAAGTGGCGGTAGATTTAGTCTATAACTGATATTCCCTCCCAAATACTTACATTGAGTTGACCTTCAAGATCTGCTTTTTGGCTCTGCAGCTTGGATTGTTTGTCCAGAAATTCGGACACGTTACCCTTGGTCGATTCAAGAGCAACCAAGAGATTATTCTTTTCTTCGAGAAGAGCGACGTTGGCAGCCTCAAGCTCCTGACGGAGTTTGGACTCACGCTCAAAGTCTTCCTGGGCCTTGGCAGCCTTCTCCTCCAGGGCACGAATTTCATCCTCAACGCGGGAGACATTAAGAAGAGGCTTAACCTTTTGCCACATGCGATACCAAGCCCAGTTACGGAGTTGCATGAATTTTCTAATGTTACGCTGAACAACGATGAGAGCGACGCGCTGCTCCTGAAGCTTTTTGAAGTTTCTGCGGCTGTTGAAGCCACGGATCCATGCCTGAAGCCAGGAAATAACCTTGGCCAACCTGTCATCACGGATCTCCTCCAACTGACCCAGGACTCCTGCACGGAAGAACACCTGTAGCCCAGAAATTAGAAACAAAAGATTATGAATTGGATTTAGTAATCTTCAGACCCTGACTCACTTCTCTGACATTTAATTATAATGCCGTATATATATATATATATATATATATATATATATATATATATATATATATATATATATATATATATATATATATACGGCATGTGTAGGTGGGTCTGAAGATTTATGGATGTAGTCACATAAACTTATAAAGTTGAAAAATTATGTCAAAAGTTATTTCCTTTTATTGCTGCATGCGTATAGATAATACAGTCAGTTGATGTTAAGTGGTACAACCATGGGTAAAGTTTGTTGACACTAAGGAGAAGCACTATAAAATAAGTCTAACGTTTATACAGTATTGGTAAACTTGCTCTCTCTTAATTTAAATTCAAACATACATACCTTCTGATCAACTGTAAGTAACATATGGATAAATTGCTTACGAATAACATGCTACAGGAACAGTTGCAACATCAAACACAACATCACAAAAGAGAAAGAAGGTAGGAATCGTTGAAATAATTTGATAACGAAGGGACAAAGGCAACTTAGTGTTACAAATAAATGTTGCAGGCCGTGAAAAATAGGCTTGGGGTCTTGTATTGATAATAATTAGAGGATCAGTCAAATATACCTGGAAATAGATTATGTACTGTATTGTTACTGTAGAGGATAAACACCGCAAAACGAACAGAAAAAGAACCAAACAAAAAGACTGTAATGAAATGACTGATGAGAGGATTCAGAGGTAAAGGAAAATCCAATTGCGACGATTGGTAAAAGGGTCAAATTAGAAAGGTCAATTGTAAAGAAATAAAAACTTGTGGGGATTTTGTTTTCATTCAATGGTAGTAGCAGTGAGTTGTGGCAGTTCAATTTGGTAACCATTAATAATCGGAGAAATAATAATAATTGATAATGGGTTATCGTCGAGAAGCAAAAAATCCAGGAGAGTTGAGGGATAACGAAAAGTGACTCTAAAGACCTGTTCGTTCTACTATACAGTACAGCTGCCCATCCTTATTAGCGGCCAGAACGTTGTCGCACTGACATCTCATTGAAGACCAGATCTTGTAGCTACAGGAGGGGGAATTTTGATGAAAGAATAATGAATAGCTGCCACACAGAAGCCATGGCCAAAGTATAGCATTAAGACATCTAAATATCTTCACTAAAACAGAAAAAAATTAATACTATGGTACTGACAGTCGGTGAAAGTGTAAATTACACAAAAATATAAGCAAGACTATGACAGCAAAGTACTAAACAATGAGGCGACAGTAAAAAATTAAAACTTTGAAGTTTAAACCTAGAGAACAACTAATTGCATTAGAATTCGTCTCAGAAATGAATGATCTTTCAATTTACTCACACCCATTTGGAATCACCTCTCTTTCTTTCTTTCATTCGTGTTTCTAATTAACTACTATGTTGACGGGAAACATCGAGCTAAAAATGCTTAAAGCTACTAATAAGCCAATGCGTTTCTGAAGAATAGTGCCATTAGCTTAGAATGCAACGCACACCGTCACATGCCTTTGTGTGGCCCAGCCGATACTTGTCTTTTTCCATCTCAGCAACTTCCAGACAGATCCCACAGGCTTCCTTTCCGTTGCTAGCCTCACCCATAAGTTTAGAAGCCAGAATCATGTAACTGTAGAGAGCATGCAAGAATCAGTAGACTAAAGAAAATATCACTGTAATGGTCAATTGGGGCGTGATAATTATCTGTAATGGATAACCTTAGGAACTAATACATTGTTCTGTAAATGTTGGGAGGGAAATCTAATAAGGGGAAAATGTGCGGTAATACTGCAGTTGGGGGAGGGAGGGGATTTACAGGTTACAACGAGTCTTACAGGGAACCAGAGTTTTCAGAGGTAGTACCATGCTTGTTTTTGTCTACTTGTTTTACATTTACTTACGTAACTTCGGTCACATCATATCTTAACTTATAACTAACTACGTGTTCATTAATATCTAAAATTCCGTTACACTCTGGTGAACGGAATCTACAAAACTTCTCAGTACAATAATAAACTATTGGTCTACTTTTATTCAGAAGATACTACGTGCAACTCTGTTGGGTAAGACGTGCCTTGGTATGACCAACACGGTATGATTCCTTGTTCAGCTCAACTGACTCTAAACAAATTCTGGCTGCTTCCTTTTCACCTGAGGCCTCAGCCATAGCTCTAGAGGCTAAAATGCAGTATCTTTTTGGGGAAATAATAGAAAATTTTTGTTAACATTCACATTTTGGTGGGGGAAGTAGAAATCCATAATATACTTTGTAGAGGCTGAAAAATAATTGTTTTCGTTAAGTTGGAGAATTACTCTCATCAATAAGAAACATATTTGAATAAAAATTATACAGATGCTACAGCACATTCATTATACGTGAAGGCAAACCTCTAAACTTGGGCTTCAGTAATAAGATAAGAGATTATTTTTTTTACGGTTTTGAATATACTATTCTCATCTGGATAAAATGCAATCTTTTTTTTTCAAGATATAATTGCAATGACTCTTTTGGATTATATACTCATATCTTAAGTTGCATTTCATATTATTAATGCAATCTGAATTCTGAATAAGGATACAGCAAGAATAATTGTCTCCTCACCGGTGCTTGAAGTCAGGGTACAGCATCCTGTTGGGGAAGCCCTTACGACAGATACGGATACCCTCAAGTACACCGTTACAAGTCAGCTGGTGCATGATCAAGGCAGCGTCAGTTACACCTGACAGGGAAAGATACTGTACCTTTACTCAGAACGTTATTATAGGTTTAAGAATCCTGGATGTCTCGCAACTACTTTACTTGCTAGGAAAGTACTAATGTGATTAAAATTCAGAATGTAAATTACTCTATATGACTTCAGTGCCTTTAACATTATACTCAGAGAGGAAAGTAAATACGAATTACCAAGAATTTTATGCTATGGATGTTCTCCGGTTTGCTTTTAAAATATATACTTTAAGCAGGTTTACTTACCAGGGGACTTGGTCTCGTTGGGCACGATGCAACGAATGAAGTGAGGCGAGGTGGCGTTAAGGGTCCTCATCAAGTTGCCCAACTGCTCCTGTCAGTGTAAGAACGTTGTGCGTGAGCTGGCATTCTATGAAGACATGAGCGTCCCCTTTAGGAACTTTGATTCTAACCCCCTAACATAATTCCTCTGGTTGTATCTAACACACACCTTAGCCCCGATTTTACCCATCTAACCAGCAATAACCAAGAAATGTTACAAGAGCCAATTCTAAAAGTAATCTGAGCAACAGATGAGTATTAACCGATTAATTTCTGAATGCCAAGTTGTCCCCGAGTTATAATGAAAGCAACCCTTGTTACATTAGAAGTGGCTAATGACATTGCTGCTAAAAATTTACTCGAAATTCTCACTGGCACCAAGAAAAACACAAAAAGGTGTTAAGAGATAACTTGACCCATCATAAAGCATATAATTAGCTTAAATTGGGTAAAATTCCCGAGTTATATGAACATTCGAAAATAAGTATCCGCTTCTGCTGCTGACCAAATAATAACTACATATACTGTACTTACCCTGTATGCAGAAGATACAGTAGAGAAACCACCAGACTTCTTACCACGGCCGCCTGAAAGGAACAAATAAGAACACAGTGAAATTGTAACACTGCAGGAACAAAAGAAACGAAGGCTGATATATTTTTGTGAATAAGAAGATAATGATTTATCAAATGTGATGAACTATCAGGTAATTTTTACGCTGCTCTTCAAATATTGACAGTAATTAATATTTGTTTCACTAGATTATCGAAATACAATTGTTGATGCAATATATGATACCTCACATTATCTTGTAAATAGCAATTTAATCATGAGTCAGCTATAGATGGCAAAACATGATGTTTTACGTGCGAAATTCACAATTCATTATGAATCATTCTTTCTTGAACATAAATGTAAATGGTAAATAAGTTACACTGTGTTTTACACAGATTACTAATATCACATGTAAATATTTAGGAATTTAAATTTGTAATGAATGATTACAAACACTTCTACATAACGCCTATGCAAGTAAGTATTAGGATTACACGAACTTATCAAGTGACTCTAACAGATGACGTAATCGAGACGAAAGAAATATATGTTACTCTTTTAATTTAGATTTTATTTTCCAAGAAAAAAAAATCAGAATGGAAGAGTAAGAATCATTCTAGGTTCTCCTGATATGTCTGATTGGCAGGAGCCTCTGCTGGAGGACAGCATCAGCACGGACTCTGTGGAGGGAACAGGCACATATCAGTGGTGTAGCACAGGTTATCCATACACGGTGCCAAGAAAAATATTGCAAGTTGCACTTTACAGAACTTAGTAAATATCAACATTGACTAGAAAAGCAATTTGTCAGACAACTGTACATCCGTGCACATACTTACCACCTTTGCCACCGTCAGGGCCACCAGACTGACCAGGGTGATCTGAGAAGACCTCGACAGCGAGAGCATTGGAAGACTTCTTGAGCTGGTCAACAACAGTGTCGTTGAGGGGATCCTTGTTCTTCTCGAGCCAGCCAGCCAGATTGTACGGTACAGTGCCGGCGTAGTGAACAATGGCGAAGTGAGCCTCAGCCTGGCCGGGCTTTGGAGGTTTAGGCTTGATGAAGTTGGGTGATTTGCCAAGGTGGTTGGCCTTCAACTTCTCCTCAAAGGACTTGTCGGTAGCCTTGGGGAACATGGACTCTTCTTCGAGGATTGAAAGAAGACCCAGTGGCTGTTTATCGGCAAAATATATCGGTCAGTTTAGAGGATAAAGACAAACACATTGTGGCATAAAGCTATTTTTCGTAGCAAATCACTAACATGTATTTAAACTATATTACTAAAAGTGATCAAATGAGGAACTTATTTTTATTTTTCAACCACTAAAGCAATTTTTTTTATTCATTCAGCGAATTCTGTTTAACAAACTTATTTGAAAAAGGGTCCTAATGAATAAACTTTTGAAAACAACAACTAAATAAATTTACTTGATTTTTCGTTTTATCTTGAGTAAAGTGAAATACATCAGTTACAAAGGGAGGTTCTGCACTGACCCTGACATCAGACGAAAGGAATCTACCAAACTTGACTTAATTGAACCTAATTAAAAAAATATATATTTCCAAATCATTCAGGTGAAAACAATGTTGTACTGTCTGCTCTCCTTATATGGTAACCGTTAACAGACTTGGCGTCCATCACCGCCCAGCCCATATTTAAATGTTCAAGTTCATCTTAGCTAATGAAAAACATTACTTTATACATCAGTAGTTATTTTTATCAAATAATTTAGTGAAACAGGGTGCGTTACACTCAGCAGATACCAATAATTTTAATCTTACTAATTGATATTCAATATATTTAGCAAAATTACTTACCGAAAATGTTGAGGAAACATGCAGTGACGATGTCTTTTATTTCCTAACATTATTTTAGAACATCAGGAAACGTGCAAATAGGTGTAAGTTATGAGAAGTCTAAAAGGTGCATGGTTAGGTACAGAGGTTACTTGTCGCAGAAGTAAGACAAGAACAGTGTGCCAGATCTTGCTTCAATACCTTAAGTATGGCATATTTATTTCTTGAAGTATTAAGGATAGCAAAGAGCTCCGAGGTTAGATATATATTATGCATAGGATCTTGACACGAGGCTGTAGATATCTCGGTGACATAGAGCAATAGCATACTGTGTTTTACCTTTTTAAATGGTTCAGTGAAGAACTGGGATTCAGGTCACAATCAAAGATAGTGCCTCGCTTATGTTCTTCCTCCAGGACTAATATGTAGGTGAAGAACTTCTCGCAATTTCTCTTTGGTGAAATAGGTGCAAGCTTGTCATTGCCAGTGTTACTGCCGGGGAACGATTAAGACAGATGAGCACTGAGTTAAAACACACATTTAACAACACAGATTAGATCTGCTCGTAGGGGTGGGGTGGGTAGCTGGTGGAGGCATACCGAGTTATTATGCTCTTTTGGTGAGTTTTATTAAAATGCATTTTGGTGACTTAAACAGTATTGTCATATAAGGAATGTTTATATAGGAGTACTTGAAATTTGTGGGTCAGGTATTACGTCAGTGAGGACATTCTTGGAAAAACGTGAAAACTTTAAAAAAAATGATCTCAGGAAATATGGAGATGGTGGAAGGAGCGACAAGGTGTAGAGAGCAACACACACCGCTGCTTCTTGTTGGCGAGTCACGCGCATCTGTCCACGAACAGTTAGGATCTATTAAGTAAGGGGTAAGAGTGTCTCTTTATGGACACTGAAAAACACATTTTGTTCCTACACAGAAGCCTGAAGGACAGATAATTTTTATGTAGTTACGAGAATAGCGGAAGTTTCTTGATAATAACTCTGAAGGTCAAATTTTACCGGACCACTGAGCCTGAGGGAAACATTTTCCAGATAAACTTCAGACCTTCAGACCTATTCTTCAAAATTTGTAAGCCATTTTAATTAGAAAATCCTTTTGGGGGGGGGGGTAAGTGGGTAGGGGGATTTGTTATCATGAAAATCTTCTCTGCCTGATTTTATTTTCAAGAAAACTTATGTCCTACTTTTTTATTCGTTCAGTTATGAAGAAGTTGTCCTCCCAGACGATGTTAGTATAAAATACCTGGATTAAACATGCAATCTCCGTCGGGGAGATGGGAAGAGAACACTCACTTTGAAAGGAAGAACTGAAGCTATTTATTTGTAATATTTGTAAATATTTCTTGATAAACATCATAAATTCTTTTTAGCAGTCATGCATAAAGGATGGGAATGGGGGAAAACACTACAGAATATAAAAAGTTCATTTAAGTGAAATGTGCATCGTGTTTTAAGAGTTGGTAAGGTGGAAGAGGATTAGTTCCATGTTTAATATCATCTCGTATGAAATAACTGATGTCACATAACTATTACGGTCCTCTGATCAGCAAGTATTGTAAAAATTCCTTTTTCACATTACCAAATATATGTAGAAAAGCTTAAATCTGTTCAGCTGTTATTGATATATACTATGAGGCAGGGAAGAAGATAAATTCTCAGTTGTGTCCTGGCCAAATCGAAAACCAATAGGGGAAATAACTAGGGGTGGTGGGATACATGTGTGCATACAGGAAATTTAAAACACAAGGGAGACCCTCGGACCTGTAAGAGAAGGGCAGGTTTGGTGAACCAGGATTCTGACGCAGAACTTTGAGGTCATTGCCTGGGAGAGTAAATCAAATCTTTTTACAAACTACAATATCAGAAAAAGATAATATAGTTGCAGCAACTGCAGTGATGGGGAGATCAACCCTGATAGTTACTGCAATATTGAAAGACAACAGGGATACATATAAAACATAAATTGCATTCCTGAAGAAGAGTTTTCAACTGTTGCAAAACTTCAGCATTGGAGGGTCGCATACAATCGTCAGTCATGATGAAAGACTCTCCGCTTACAATGATTTACCTTCTCGAATAGCTCGATGCAGGCCTGCAGATCCATACCGAAGTCCACAAAAGTCCAGTCGATGCCTTCCCTCTTGTATTCCTCCTGCTCCAGCACAAACATGTGATGGTTGAAGAACTGCTGCAGCTTCTCGTTACAGAAGTTGATGCAGATCTGCTCAAAGCCGTTGAACTGTTGAAGTTGAAATTTAAATATTATGAGTAAGTGATTACAGCAGGATGCATATTAGAACACAAAATATGATGACATATTTAGTAAATTCATTAGTATACAATATATGAAAGGAATACAAAATTAAAGACTCCATAACTTACGTCAAAAATCTCGAAACCAGCGATATCGAGTACACCAATGAATGAATGACGTTTGAGTCCTGTTTCAAGAGTGATGTTACACTTTTTCACCAGCCATTTGAACGCACGATCGAACAAGGCCTTGGAGAGCGCACCGACGGAATAAGACACTTGGTTCACATTCCTGCCCTGTGTTACGAATTCAGCACCTACTTTGATCTTGGGCTTACACAAGCCCTTGTACAGATCGAGACCGTCAACACCGAGCAGCTTTCCAACCCTTTCACCAACCTTAAGAGAAAGGAAATAAACATCTTGCATTACCTATCTAGTGTCTTGCTAAATAACTTTGTAGTTTTGCAATGATTACGATAAGCAAATGCTCAGTTAAACATCTGATCAACACGGAAGAAAATATGTAGTTGAGACTGCTAAGAGAACGTACCTCAGTACCCTCGGGTTCAGCCTGCTCCTCGCGACCCCTCTGCTTAAACTTCATTTCGCCAAAGTGCATAACAGATGCGGTGATCTTGTAAACATTTTCTTTATCTTCCTTTGAGAAACCAAGAATGTCAAAGGCTTCCTATATGGGATATACAGAAAAGAATACAGCTTGAAATTAATAATTTACGAAAAAACAAAAATATTTTTAGTTAAATCAGCAACTCTCTCAGTAGTTTCATCACTCATTCACTGACAGTAAAGTTTATTTGTTACTGATAAACAAAAATTTAAGCTTACGCTGGCTAAGTTTACTCGTAAACCCTACTTGATTGTATGTACTTAAGTTATAACATAATTAATCAAAATATATCAAATTTTATTAAGTACGGTTTATATGTTTTGTTACTATTATACAAACTGTAAATATTTAAACCGAATCTGAACGCTTAAGGGCTTCTGTGAGAAGCTAGATAAATTTTGTATTTATTGAACAGAAGATAAAGTGTCTCCCGAACAGCCTCATGATTTAACGTGAAATTTTTTTTTAAGATATTTAATCGTTTTAAAGAGAAAATAGAGTCGAATAAGTCTTATGAATATAAAATATTAAAAAATACCAGCTATCTTGTTTATATAAAGGCTAATATTAATAAAATAAGTGTTATCATACGACCCTATATTAACAAAATCCCTGCGACACAAACACTGAACTTACATCTGTGAACTGCATCTCTTCCTTGTCGTCAATAGAAGCAACGGTGATCTTGCCCTGAGACACGTAGTGGTAGTCGTAGATGTCGTTGCTAAGGAGACAAATTTCTGGAAACAGGAAAACAGGTCTTATGAGTTTAGAAAAATGTTGTATGCTTAACAATTGTTTAATTTCTTTACATGCACAGCTGAGTTCTGAAGCAATAATTATGGCGGGTGTCCAGCAGTAAGTAATCTATAGATAAACTGTACAGCTAATCTAAATGTATATAAAGTGGTTTGATGTCAAAACGTCAAAAAGAAAACAACTTACCTTTAATAAATGCAACCTGATTCGACATCATTTGATAGAAGATATGGTAGGAACGCTCGGCGGGCTGCTGGGAGATGACACGAGCCTTCTCCAACAGGTAGACCTCAATATCACCACCGGACAGCTTGCCGGAAGGCATGAAGTGGATACGGATGAACTTACCCTGTGTGGGCATAAGCCATCAGGATAAGCACTAATAATATGGTTATTGAGATATGCTTAACTTTTGTTGTAATTATTATTATTTCTTTTTTTACTAATTTAGGACTGGGAATATCAAAAGGAAAAGGCGACCGAGAATGAGACTCACGAAGCGGGAAGAGTTGTCGTTACGGGTGGTCTTGGCGTTACCGAAGGCCTCTAGGATGGGGTTGGTCTGGATGATCTGATCCTCGAGGTTCTGAGGGCCAACACCAGAGACGGATTAGTAGCGGTACTTGTTGGTTATATCTTCCAGGCAATATTAGACTTCTGCTTAAAACTTACTACAAATTATGTGAAAGGATATGATAAAAATTTAATATATTAAAAAAATATATAGTTTTACATAGGAAAAATCCCTTCTGCCTCGGCCCATTGTGTCTTACCTGTTTCTTCTCATCGCTCTTCTTCTTGGTGGTGGCGCCGACGTTGGCGAAGTAGGAGAGTACCTTCTTGGTGTTCTCTGTCTTACCAGCACCAGACTCGCCGCTGTGGTAGGAAATATATAAATGAATAACTGGAGCATCCTCAAACACAAGAGCAGGTGTACGTAGAATGAATTCTGCAACAAGGTAGTTCGTGTCTACAACTGATGAGTAAGTAACCCTAACTGATTAAGTGCAGTAGAAAAAAGTCCAGGAATCTGACATTCATTACAGTTAGGTATACGAGACACTACCAATAAGGCGGTGAAGCTGAGAAAGTGAACAACAAGACAGTGAAGGTAAAGAAGTGAACAACAAGACAGTGAAGGTAAGGAAGTGAACAGCAAGTCAGTGAAATTGAGAAAGTGAACAAGACAGTGAAGGTAAGGAAGTGAACAACAAGACAGTGAAAGTAAGGAAGTGAATAGCAAGACAGTGAAGCTGAGAAAGTGAACAATAAGACAGTGAAGGTAAGGAAGTGAACAAAAAGACAGTGAAAGTAAGGAAGTGAACAGCAAGTCAGTGAAATTGAGAAAGTGAACAAGACAGTGAAGGTAAGGAAGTGAAAAACAAGACAGTGAAGCTGAGAAAGTGAACAATAAGACAGTGAAGGTAAGGAAGTGAACAACAAGACAGTGAAAGTAAGGAAGTGAACAGCAAGTCAGTGAAATTGAGAAAGTGAACAAGACAGTGAAGGTAAGGAAGTGAACAACAAGACAGTGAAAGGAAGGAAGTGAACAGCAAGACATTGAACGTAAGACAGTGAACAACAAGACACTGCAAGTAAGGAGGTGAACAACAAGACAGTGAAACTGAGAAAGTGAACAACAAGACAGTGAAAGTAAGGAAGTGAACAGCAAGACACTGAACGTAAGACAGTGAACAATAAGACAGTGAATGTAAGGAAGCGAACAGCAAGACATTGAATGTAAGACAGTGAACAACAAGACAGTGAAGGGTAGGACGTGAACAACAAGACAGTGAAGGTTAGGAAGTGAACAACAAGACAGTGAAGGTTAGGAAGTGAACAGGAGTACAAAGAAGAAAGTAGCAAGAAATATGGTGAGAGAAAACTAAATAAACGAGACATAACTTGATTAACGAGACATAACTAGATTAACGAGACATGACTTGATTAACGAGACATAACTTGATTAACGAGACATAACTTGATTAATGAGACATAACTTGATTAAAGAGACATAACTTGATTAACGAGACATAACTTGATTAAAGGGACATAACTTACGTGATGAGCATAGACTGGTTCTCACCAACTGTAAGGAAGAGAATGTTTTGTTTTATGAGTCTGGCCAGATTTACAAAGATTCGTACTAAGAATGTTTTTCGTAAGTCAAGGTGTAAAAATGCATCAAACTAATACCCAAACACAAAATAACATTAAAAAATAGCAGTAAGGTTACACCTAAAGACTGGCTATATACGTTCATGTAATACCATTTAAAGGATCAATATTACCTCTTATTCATTTTAATTTGTTGGTGTTTTTTTATTTTATTTTGTTATTCAGATTAGTGTGTTGCCATTTACTCAGGCTCGACAAAATTCGGATTTTGGCCTTTATACTGTACATACTTCATACACACCACCAAAAGAATTATATGCATCAATTTCTGATTGTGATATCACTTAAGAATACCATCAACTCTAAGTGGTTAATGACAAAGCTAGAAAATATAAAAACAGAATCTATGACAAACACAAGTTGTTCAAGAGAAGAAGGTTTGCGTAATGTTTCATGACAGGTGGAGGATCACCTGGCGGAGGGTGGGGCTGTTGGCCCGAGTGATGGTGGTGACTCAGTCTATTTATAACTTAAGCCAGTCAGATGATGCTACATCACTATAACACTCTAACCATATAAGGAAAGGGAGGTAACGTTATTATTTCTCCAGCTCGATTTCTTTTCTGTGAACATATACTAAACTCTTTATTTTTTTTTTTTGTTCTTTCAGGTAACACAAGATTTATTTTTTAAATGAATTACAGATTATTGAGGTTTTGATACTCACGCTGTAACATGGCCATGTAGGCACCGTCGGAGATAGCGAAAATATGAGGAGGGACTTCATTACGCCTCTTGCCCTGGTAGATCTTGACCACACGGTTGGTGTAGATGGGGTACCGCTTGTAGGGGTTGACGGCGATACAGAAGAGACCGGAGTAGGTGTAGATGAGCTTGGTAACATAGCGGGTTTTCAAGTTGTGCAGGACGGAGGCATCGTTAAGGTAAGTCAAGTTGGACATGTCCTCGCATTTCTCGTACTTTGGAGGATTGACCTGTGCCACGAGGTCTTTCTTGAAATTCTTCGTTTCACCCTTCGCCAGAACGGTCACAAGATCGCCCTTAGTGCCTTGAATCTCACCCTCGATGAAGCCATCTTTCTCATCTGGGATCCAACAAGACTTCTTTGCATCGTAAGGTTTGGTCTGATCCATTCGTTTCTGTTCCATGGAAACGAACAGGAACTCGGTGGGGTCGGGGTCAGGACCAGTGCTCTTCACGATGTGGCCTGGCATGTTGGTGGTAGAGATTCACAAGCTGTTGAAGTCAGACTCACGGGTACGGCTCTGGACTTACCTGAAAAAGGAACATTCTATATTAAGTATGGTATTACCCTAACTAGACAAAAAACTCATCATAACTAAGTACGAATATATGATAATTTAACTTGATTAAAACAGTATGTACAGAAGGAAACTAAATTTGTTTCCCAAATAAGAGAAAGACATTGTTTTTTCCTATTATTTCAATCTTGCAAATAGTGAACAACAGCTGTAATTCTAGGCCAAATAACCTGAAAATTGACAGCTTTTACCTTGGTCTACAACGTCCAAAAGACTTTTTTATTAGTATTTCTCTGTTGGTCTTTCTAAAGATTTATTAAGTCTAATAAATTGTGAGCAGCTGTTGGGTCATATTTAGAACAATTAAAATGAAACTTGAGTCACATGTACCTTGTTATAGATCCCCACTAATGATACCATTTACAGGAGCCCAAAGTATGTGAGATGGAATAAGGGTAAAGTGTGGCCTTCACTTAGGAATGTTACCCTTTGCAAGTGGGAATAGTGAGCCTTCAATACATGAAATAAATATTTTTATGTGAAATATATGATACTTTTCCATCAAAGCTAATTTAGCAAAAGAAAAGGTATTATTTTACTTTCGGACATCGTGCATTTTGAACCCCATATATACCAGGCGGAAATGGATAATGGCGACACAATTGAATTTAAATGATTTTACGTACTTTTCAGTCTTCGTTTCTGTGAGGTATCATTGGAGTGAAAGCGACTTAATTATGGCTCACGTATGCGCAATATTGACTGACGTCATCCAGTAATGACCAAATATTTATTGATGGTGTAATGGTCAGCATCTTCGCCTCGCAAGCGAGCGGACTCGAGTTCGATCCTCGGGCAGGGTGAAACTATGTGCAAGTTTCTTTACGCCATTTGCCTCTGTCTACCCAGCAGTAATTGGGAACCTGGATGTTAATCAATTTGCGGATCGTATTCCGGGGTAATGGTTAGCCAGTGCAGTTGGCGAGCTGTCCAGTCTTCTCGGACTATTCCGTGACACTCGGTCATGCAGCTCGTTAACTTAGGGTGTGGTTGTTGTGTTGGCGACAGCTTCTACTACCTTAACAAATTCACGCCTAGGAGGCCCTTGGGCCGGCCATCCTCGATTTCGAGGGGCTTCCTTTATTATTATTACCGATATCATCACGGGATTTTTTTTTTCGACCAATCACATTGAAATTTTTTCAAAGGAAGCAGCCTGGGTACGATTTGAATTTCATTGACCAGTCTGACAATGGCGTGGTGGAGGTTGGTTGTCATTCGTGCTCCTACGATTATTTTAAGTTCATTGCTGAGTTTTACGAGAAAGACGATCATTCTATCCACTTCTAACTAAGGTATTAGACTTTCGGACATGGTGCGCCCAAAGTTTTAAACTACTGAAACATTTAGGTTCGGTTAGGTTAGTTTAAGCTAGGCCTACCGGGGTCAGTGAGTGGAGCCCCCGGCTATGGGTTTGGTTAGGTTAGGTTACGTTAGGTTAGGTTAGATGACTCGTTTTCGTTTTATCTCCCACCCAAAAACCTCGATTTCCCAGGCTCTCCCCCATTATTGTTTGGGAGGGAGGGGGGGAGCAAAAACGAGCAATTTCCACCAAAAATTAAGGTCAGATTCGTTTAAAACACACCAAAATAAACTGGAAAAACATATTGGTCAACCCCTAAGGATTCATGTCCGAAAGTAAAAATATAAACAATTGAAATTGAAATTGAACTGAAGAAAAAATCAGAAAGAGGCATTTGTTTGAAGTTAAAAGTATAATAAGAGTTTGAATAATTCACTTACGAAACATGAGCAGTATAGGCTTGGGGACACCAAACTAGCTACCACACCTTGATGGCCCCCACACCTAGATGGCCCCCACACCTAGATGACTCCCACACCTCGATGACTACCACACCTAGATGACTCCCACACCTCGATGACTCCCACACCTCGATGACTACCACACCTAGATGACTCCCACACCTAGTTGACTCCCACACCTCGATGACTCCCACACCTAGATGACTCCCACACCTAGTTGACTCCCACACCTCGAAGACTCCCACATCAAGATGACTCCCACACCTAAATAACTCCCACACATACATGACTCCCACACCTACATGACTCCCAGACCTCGATGACTCCCACACTTAGATGGCCCCACACCAAGATGACTCCCACACCTACATGACTCCCACACCTACATGACTCTCGCACCTAGATGAATCCCACACCTATAAGACTCCCACACCTAGATGGCCCCCACACCTAGATGGCGGGATGGGAAGAGAGAGAGGCCCAGAAATTATTGCTCGAGAGGCAATGATTTTGATATAATGGAATTCAAATAAAATCCGCTAAAAAAGCTCTTGCAGTTTTTTAAATTTTTGTTTCTCCCAACACACAAACACACTCTCTCTCTCTCTCTCTCTCTCTCTCTCTCTCTCTCTCTCTCTGTATGAACCAACTGAATCAACACTGAAGGAGCTCCACCAGTCACTTGCGATAGTAAACGAATTGTCACTCCTCCCTCGGCCTCCCACACCTCTTACACAACAAATTCAAAGAAGCATAGAAAAATAAAAGAAAGTCAAAAGTTATATCAATGAGTGTTGGGTCTTCGAAAATAGACTTATATCCGAGGAATATCAAAGTAAACTCAGGTATGTTGCCCCCCATCACTAATGCTGACACAAATAAGGCCACCCTCGCTCCTCTCGCAAATTCATTTGCTTCAAAAGCACTTCCTCCCAAAGTTATTATTCTTAGAAAATATGGAATAAGAGACACTTTAATGTGATGTGCGATGTGCTTCATGCTTTGGTTTAAATGTTTGTTTGCTTTCATATTGTTTCATGTTAGTTATCATAATCATTGTAATACTTGAGATTCTGGCTAATGGAAATTAAAAAAAAATAAAGAAACAAAACTTAAATGATGCAAACAAGAATAATTTAATTATGAATGAACTGAGAGTAAACGATATAAATTATATTGAATGAAAATATGAAAAAAGAAACTTGGCAAGTTGTCTGTCTGTCTCTTGTTAACGAAACCAGACTAATAGCGTGGCTCTTGTGCATTCCCCTGTCACCAGTCCTCGTAATGAGTGCTTATTATCTATATGTTCACTGTCGTTGGTTTATCATAATAAGAACATAAATTTTCACAAAATGAATTTCCCCTTCGTATCGTGCAAAGTAATTATATTTCAGTAATAACAAAGGCTATTAAAATAATGTCGAATAAGTAATAGTTAAATAAGTACTTTCCGTACCAAACGAAACTGGAAAATTATAGAATAATCACGAATTCAAAGGTGTTTCTTCATAATTTAAACAATATCGCTGTGGTCTAGTATCTTATGCCTCTAAATAAAAGGTTAGACCCAAATAACAACATGTCGTAGGCAGGAAAACACTCGCGCCACGCTGAGGTAGACAACGTCTCTCAACCACAAGTGACGTCACGGAGGACCAAAGGGTTTTCCACGAAAGTACAAATATATCAATCGGTCAGTAATCAAGAGGGGGTCCCATATTATCTAGAGCAGAGTCAGCCAATATCTTAAGCATGGTTAGCTAAAACCGGTTCTTAAAATACACTTAATTTTATAACATTCACACCCGAGACGATATCCAAGACTTGGTGGTAATTATGGTCGACTAGTTCCACACCTGTGCGATGCCGTCTGCTTTTTACATATTTTTTTTCGTGTTCGCAAAACCTCACACTTCCAACGTCCTTGTCAATTAGATATCCAGGTAAGGTGCACAGGGTGAACACATGAAGATGGTTGAACAGTTCTTACTTACAACAACCTTCCCAGTTCTGCCACGAGCACACCACCTTCACGATCACCGTTTGGAGGGCACCTGCGGGCAGGGAGTGGGAGGAAGGTCTTCATATACCCACCCACCATGGCAGTGGGAGGTAGGGGAGTAGGCAAGGAATGTATAATAATAGAGTTGAGTTTGACAGGATGGGAGCCGGCAGTTCATCTACGGGACCCTTGGCTCATGTTACACGCTTGGTATGAGCACCTGCCCAGGTATGATAAGTTGAAACACGGTAAGTGAACATAGAAAAGACGGTCCCATATGTGGACAATTATAAAAATATATGTATTATCTACAGTAATGTAATGATTTCTAAAATACGTCCTCCATGTGCTTTTAGATTAAGATTTTCAACTGAGTAGTTATTACTGAGAGTCAATAATGGTCTAACTAAACAAAATACTTATATTATGTTTCTTTTTTTTTAGAAAACAGAAAAGTTAGAGTATTATCTCTATTGATGATTAAATTTGATTACACCATGGTAGAAAACAAGTTCCTGATACATGCACGATGTTGTAATAAAAGTGATGCCATGGATAGAGAGAACGTGTATAGTTCATAATATTGAACCATTTACAAGTATTTTGAAGTTACATAAAAGTTTTAAATAATAGGACAAAATTTAATCATAAAAAGGGAATCTTCACTCCAATGAACACTGGCACGAAGCACGACATATGCATCAGTTAGTCTTCTCTTTACATTATGACTACGATTTGGGAAAAATACTTACAATGTGACGACGAATTAAGGAACATAAATCGATTTAAAATGCAATCATTTACTATATAGTTTAAATATAGTAAAAACGATAAATCAATAGAAAACAATACCCACGAAGTACCTATCACTCCGTCGCCTACCAGAGCATGTGTCAACATCAGCGTCATAAATCACACACTCGCCAGCCAGCCTTCGTTGTGAATGGACGTCTCTCTAGACCCCTCACTGCCAAGCCAGCCAGCCTATCTCTTACCCTTGACGAACTGAACTTAAACGACCACCTCACTAACCATCACTTTGACACGTGGGAAGCTTGTTCCAGACAACGCCCTTTCTGTGCCTCCCCACCGATCAGGGGTGACTCCTGATCAGAGGCGGCCCTGATTGGGTGCTCTGCAACGGCTTCTTGCAGCGGACTTGTGCCGCGACCCCACCCGTGCTACTTACACCAGTGGCTATTCTTCCTCTTTTCTTCCTTCTTTTTCGCTCTGGCCTGGGGACCTGCACCCTAAGGTGTATTCGTCCTTGGGTCCCCCCTGTAACTGTTCACCTCCCTCCCAGGAGTTTGTGAACAAGAAAGGGGGCAGGAGCACTACCCATCCCTCCGCCGAGCCTTCCTAGGTAACCGTGATCGTGCGGGTCCACCTGGGAAGGGGGTCGCAATCCTGAATCCCTACCCCCCCCCCCTAATTAGGTACACTAGCTCACGTCTATAAGTGAGCATTCATTAACACTAGGGAAGTAGGATCCCCTGACGGGGCTTCCGGGACAGAGTTGCGGGAACCACTCTACGACCACTCGACCAACAAGAGGCGGTGGGGAGTGTTGTAATTCCTGTAACAAACTCCTGTCCTGGAATAGGTAGGTCTCCAATCTGAAATCGCGCAAGGGTGGCATGTCCACCACATACTCTCTGGAATGAGGGCACACCGGATACGGATACGCTCCCATGAAGGGGGCGTGACTGACGAGAGAAAAACCGAATTGGCAAGACTCCTTACTGCAACACTACTTATCAAAATATCCAACCTCATCACGACCAAGGACTCCTTCGTCGCCCTGTGCCTGACTGAGAATGATGTCGACTTACTCATATCGAACGACAGCACAAGGAAACTCAAGTCCGCGAAATTTGAAGTTGCAGTCCCTCCTCAACTCCGAGCGAGGAAATCAATTGTGGTCAAACGACTAGATAAAGCAATCACCGAAGAATCAAGTGAACAGCAATTGGTATCTGATATAGAAGACAAAAACGAATGGGCCAAGGTGGAGGAAATGGTCAAGCTGCCCAGACTGCCATCCATGCTGAAAATACGATTCACGGAAATAGCCATGGCCCAAAGAGCAATCCAGGAGGGACTTTGTCTCTCCTACTACCATGTCAGCAGCAGCCAGGTGGAGCAGGAGGAATTCTTCCCCATCATTCCATGCTGGAATTGTTACCAATATTCACACATGGCAACAGACTGCCCTAACAAGGACACCAAGCACTGCTCAGAATGCGGGAATAAGGGGCACACCTTCAGAGAGTGCAAAAACAAAGATAATCCCAAATGCCAAGACTGCGAAGGAGATCATAGAACACTGGCTACTCGCTGCCCCATACGAAAAGCAATAGTCAACCAAAAGAAGGAGAAGGAGAGGGAGAAGACACAGGAACAGCAAAACAAGACATACTCAGCTGTGACAAAACTAACCAGAGAAACGACAAAGATCCTCGAAAAAGTCGCCACACCACCCCCCGCAAACCAACCTATTTTGCTTCAGCTTGGAAATAATCTTTCCGTAAAAATAATGACCTCCATAATCCACGCCCACATCATGAATATAGCCAGACCTGGAACTTTTGCCAAGGCAGCAAGGGACATGTTCGCCGCCAACAACCTGCCAGACATGGAATTCCCAAACGATGTGCCCTCTACTGAAATTTTCAACTTAATTTACAAATCAGAGAACACTGCAACTCAAATACCAACAACTCACGAACCATCAACTCACGAACCATCAACTCAAGAACAGACTACCTCAGGCATACAACCCGAGCCAGCAAGCGAGGAAGAATCGATGGAAGACGCAAGCGAAGATGAAACCACCACAATAACAGAACAAGCCACCAGAGTCAACACCCAAAAAAGAATCAAGCAGGAACTAAGGCACCACCTGCCACGGAGAACAAAGACCTAGGGCATGAAACTGGTATTCGATTTTACTCCACTACAGCTCCACCCATAGTCTCAACAGAAAGACTATTGGCAGAAATAAGGCAAGGCAAGATTAAATACACATACTCAGACAAAAACCTAGATGACACACATATTGAAACACTAATCAAGAAGGGAAGAATACTCACAAGACACAACAGAATAGAGAGAGTCGATCAGACAACATATACAAAGATCCGCCTGGGCCTGGACAGGAAGGTGTCAGGGGAGCACCGGTCAGCAAAAATGGCGCAAACCAGCTCTAGGCACCAGCCTTCATAATAAATAAGCTTAAAATAATCCAACATAATGTCTTAGCATGGATCCCACAAAGAGCAAGCGAATTATATAACTCATACCGTAAAATAGACCCAGATATTATTCTCATCAATTCGCATGGTAAGAAAAACTCAGAAAAAATAAAACTATTTAACTACACAGTCTACCAAAAAAACAACCAAGACACACCACATGATGGAATAGCCATAGCCATCAAACGAAACATACAACACAAGATACACGACTCATTTCAAGAAAACTTTCTGGCGATCGAAATTAACTGCCCAACAGGACCTATTATAATCGGCACCTGTTTCCTCCCTCCGAGAAGATCCATATTCCCACTAGCAGACATGCTCAAACTCCTGAGAAGAAACATACCAGCATATTTCTTGGGTGATTTAAATGCACGACATCGCGTCTTAGGGCACCAGGACAACAACGCCGTGGGCAAGATTTTAAACACATTACTGAGTCACGGCAACGCAATACACCTTGGCCCGGAATTCCCCACATACATCAGAGCAGGTCAAATCGGACATCCAGACATAGTACTAACAAACCAGCATCACCATCTTAACCTGCAAATGGAACCCGGCCCAATAACCACCAGTGACCATCTCCCTATCGTAGCCACACTCTCCACGTCGCCAATACAGATCCCTGCTAGGATGAGATACAGCTACAGCCGGTCCAACTGGGAGGAATTCCAAAAGGAGTTAAGCAACCACCAAATAACCCAACTAAACAACAAACACACCTCCCAAATAGACAGCACACTGGAGATATGGTACGGAAACGTGATCCAAGCAATGGAACACCACATACCCACGACCACTCACCGCACATTACCACACCCCCAATACTCACATCAATCAAGAATTCTACAGACACAGTTCAGTAATTTATTCAAATTAATCCTAGAACAAGGATGGACGCCAGAATACAGAATACAATATTACACCATACACGAACAACTAAGAAACATGTCCAAAGAAGCATACGTGAATAACTGGGAGAAATTAATAGCAGACACAGAAGCAATTTACCACAACCCGAAAGAATTCTGGCGAAAAATTAAAAACCTAATGGGAATCTCCAGCAACGAGTCAAACTACATTTTAAATAGCAACCAAATCACATTAACTGAACCCAAAGAACAAGAACCTGAATTCAGGAAATACTGGAGCAAAATTTTTCAAATAAGCCAGGAAGACAACCTGAACTTCTGTATGAACACCGAGCAACAAGTAACCAATCACATGACACACACAACCCACATCTGGCAACCAAGTCCCAGCATAGACATAAATGCTCTCGACGATCTTTCCACAGATCATGATCACCCTAGCCCAGGCGAAGGTTGTGAGACTGATTCCGGTCGAGCACCCTTCGCGCAAGAAACTCAATCTTCTTGTGATTAAGGATTTTTTTGACCACATTGGACTAGAGGGGGTGACAGGGGTCGTCCGGAGTAGCGGTGGTACCCTTGTCATCACGTTCGAAGAATGGGGGCAGGCCCACAAATTACCCCATCGAACCATCATCAATAGAGTTGACGTCATGTTTGACGCCCTACTTCAGGATAACTTGATTTTGGGAGTCATTTCCCACTCTGAGATTGAGTATCTCGAAAGAGATGAACTTGGCGAGCTGATTGGAGATCAGCTCGCAGTACTTAGGAAGCTGACCAGCACAACTGCCCTGGTTGGTTCTCCTAAGGAACTTCCCAGCTCCGTTATACTGGGTTGGGAGAAAATCCCAGTGAAACCTCAACAGCCAAAACCCACTCGTTGCTACAATTGCCAGAAATATGGCCATCTGGCAAGGAAGTGTCGCGCTCCCAAGGTGTGCTCTAGCTGCGGGGCACCCGGCCACACCGACGCTGACTGCCAGGCGGCCGTTAAGAAGTGCGCGGCTTGTGGTGGCCCTCACTCCTCCTCCGACCGGCTTTGTCCCAAGTGGAGGGAGGAGTGCAGGGTGGCCAGGCTGCGGTCCAAGGAAAAGTTGACTTACAAGGAGGCTCTCCTTGCAGTCAAGACTCTAGAAAAAAACAACCAAGACCGAAACAAACAAGAAAAGAACAAACAAGACAAAAACGTACAAGAAAAGAACAATCAAGATATCAACAAAGAAGAACCTTATAATATTATCGAAGACCAGACAGAACAAGACCAAAAAGAAGAAGACGAAGAACAAGAAGTAGAATGGAAAGTTAAAACTAAAAGAAGAACAAAGAGAAAAAAGAAGACCAACCAATCAGCTTCGGCCGAAATAGCCTAACGGCGAAGAGGCCAGAAATCCCAAACAACTTGAACTTTCCACACTAACCATTCTACCATTAACTAACCACACCCTATCACTCCTCCCAAAACAAATACTTAACTTACCCATCCCATACTAACACAGATGACGTGTACGTCTCCCTTAGCCAATAAGGTCGGGGAGAGGTGCACAGTACCTGTACACAAGCCCTCTCCCTCAAGGAAGTTACCAACACCGTTGACATTGGCACCTCCCTTAGCCAATAAGGTCGGAGAGGTGTACCTAACAAAGAATGGAACCAACATACAGATGACATGAACGCCTCCCTTAGCCAATAAGGTCGGGGAGGGGTGCATTGTACCTGTACACAAACCCTCTCCCTCAAGAATGGGACCAGGAACTCACAATACCTGCAAAAGCCCACCACGCAAATTGCAGAAGTCCTTTACAAGCCAAAGGAAAGAAAGAAAGCAATAATAACCCAACTCTGCCAACTACTAATTCACCTACATTCCTCCCAAAAGAAAAACTTAACCCACCCAATCTTACTCACAATCCCTCCTTAAAAAAAAAAAAAAAAAAAAAAAAAAAAAAAATATATATACTAACTCAACTTATCCAACCACTAATCAACACCTACAATCCTCCCAAAACAAAAACTTAATATACCCGACCTTTCTAACAATCCCCTTCGACTCAGTACAACTATTCATATCACCCCTAAGAAATCCTACCATACTATAAATTAACCCAACAACCTCCAAAGCCCCCCTCTCCTCGCCTCTCCTCCCTCTCCTCTCCTCTCCTCCCCCCTCCTCCCAACAACTGAACCATACCTGACCTTACTAACAATTATCTTAACCCTCCCCCTCTCCCATTACTATATTGACACACAAACACATACACACTCACACAACAACCCCCCTTAAGCAATTCTAATTCAGCTCAAATCAACATACAACCGCCAATCCCCAAACACAAACTCCCTCAGCCAATCTCCAAACACAACCCCCCCCCCTGCCAGTCAAAGCATCTCATAATACTACAACTCTCCAGAACCAAATCAAACATACCCAACCTCTATGACAGCCACTGTCAACTAAATCGACCTAACTCAAGACTGAAACCAAACAACCTATATCTCACTCTCATCTCCGTTCACAATTTGACATAGCTCAAATCTGTCTCCTACTATTACTAAAAACTTTCCTACGATACACTCATCCTTCCTCACTACGAATACTTTGACATTTCAAGCTCAAAGATTCAAAACTCTTCCTCCAACTCTCTCCATTTCACTCTGACATAACTCAAAGACCCACAACTCTCAGAACCAAATCAAACATACCCAACCTCTATGACATCCAATCTCACTAAAATCGACCTAACTCAAGACTGAAACCAATCAACCAATATCTCATTCTCGTCTCCGTTCATAATTTGACAAAAAAGCTCAAATCTGTCTCCTGCTATTACTAAAAACTCTCCTACGATACGCTCATCCTTCCTTACTATGAATACTTTGACATTTCAAGCTCAAAGAGTCAAAACCCTTCCTCCAACTCGCTCCGTTCCTCTTTGACATAGCTCAAAGACTTTACCTTCATCCTTCTCCAAACAACCCTACGACTAGCTACACTTCCATTTTTTCACCTTCTCTGTTACTTTGATCGTGTGTTGCCTGTGCGTCCGTCCACCTGCGCTTCTCGGCTTGCGCCGCCGCCGTGGCGGGGCGGTTCTTCCTCCGCTTTGCCAACACTGCCTAAGCTAAGACGACAACCAGAGCACCCGCGTTGGCCCTTTGCTTGCCCGATCCTGCTCCCGCCCTCCCTCTGCCTCGTCCTGATCGTGATTGTTACACCTACAGGGCACATTGCCTACCCTCTCACGCAAGCGGTGTTTAGCCACTGCACCTGTTCTCTCCTCCTAAAATTCACTTCAATCCTCCCTTTATTCTTCCCCTGAACCTCCTTCCCCCCTGTCACTAGCATTTATTCATTCATTCATTCCACACTGATCAAACCAATCACCGCAGAGGATATTCAGAAAACAATAATCAGTTTCAAGAACAAGGCCCCGGGCATCAGTAAAATAAACAAACCCATACTCCAGCATCTACCAATCAACATGATACTCCAACTCAGAAACATTTATAATGCAGCACTTGCCTCTGGCTACTTCCCAAGGAAATTTAAAACAGCAAGCATCAGACTTATACCAAAACAAGGTAAATCCCCAATCCAAGTATCAAATTACAGACCAATCTCTCTTCTAGAAACACCGGGAAAAGTCCTAGAAAAAATAATTAACCACCCACTGAGAACACACCTCGAATTTGAAGAGAAGTACAACCCCAGGCAGCACGGATTTAGAAAACATAGAGGAACCCATACAGCCTTAGCCCTAATTTACGAAAACATAGCAAACGCGATGCACAACAAGGAGCAATGTAACGTAGTGTTAAGGGACGTAGCAAAATCATTCGACAAGGTCTGGCACCTAGGGCTCAAATACAAAATTACCACCCAGGAACTTCCCAACAACTTTACTTCCTTTCTTTGCAACTTCCTCGACAATAGAGAGGCCAAAATTATCATAGGTAACCACATAGGCCCAAGCTTCAAATTATACAGCGGAGTACCACAGGGAAGTAACCTCTCGCCCATACTCTACACAATATATACGGCGGACATGCCACCTCCTATACACGGAGAATACGTAGCGTATGCTGATGACGTCACCCAAATCATCCGACATCCAGGCAAGGGCAAAGAGATGATGGCACGGAAAACAGCCCACACCATTGAGCAAATCAACGAATATGAAAAAAAGTGGAAAATTCAAACCAATACACAGAAACTAATGATAATACACATTGCCAAAATAAACCCTGCACCAATCACAGTCAACAACGTACCTATACAATACTCCAACGAAGGCAAAATTTTGGAACTCACAATAACAAGAACAGGCATAGCAAAACACGTAAAACAACGCAAACAGACTGCCCAATCACAACTCACGAAACTACGACGATTCAGCAAAATGGACACCAAAATTCAACTACATCTATACAAAGCACTTGTCCGCCCTCACCTAGAATATCCACCAATACCACTCAACACGATCAGCAAATCCAGCCAACTTAAACTTCAAGCAGTACAAAACAAAGCTATCCGTAGAGCATCAAAGCAACTCCCGCCATACACCACCAAAATACAAGAACTTCACGAATTATACAATATCGAACCACTGAACATACGTACACACAGCCAAGCACAGAGAATATGGATCAAACTTGAAGAGATGGAGGACCCATTATTCTCCCAGTTAAAAGAAGAAGGAACTACTAAAACACACAGCTGGTGGCCCAAGAGCCTCCATGCTGACATAGCAGAACAAGACCCACTTTACACATATATGTGAACAAATAACACCACCATCGGACAAACAAAAATTAACACCCATTACAATAATGAATACCTAGCTAGCTTAGCTTCCCCCCCCCCCCCCCCCCTTCCACCTCCCTTCCTTGAGCGGGCGGGCGTGTGCTGCGTGCGGCCACCACCCCATCATTTCAACTCGTCTCCGCTAGGTGGACAGCCCACCTGCTATCTACCCCTCCCACTTTTCTTCCCGTTTCCATGCTTTACTTCTCTCTCTCTCTCCTCTCCTTCCCCAGTGCAAAGTCATTTGCCACATTACTTCATTATCATCATCATCATCATATTAGTTAAAACTCAGTTGTGTTTTGTTTATTTACTGTGAATTTTCACCTCCGATCCCCAAGGAAAACCTGCAAACCAGAGTGAAAAAACAAATAATAAAAATATATATAGCTTCCTGTGTGAGTGAGTGTGTGTGTGTGTGTGTGTGTGTGTGTGTGTGTGTGTGTTATGCTAAACAAGGATAATTACGAAATTACAATAACTTTCTTCTATTTTTTTTTTTTGGGGGGGGGGGAGAAATATCTGACCGTCAATACATACAACTGTATACATAGTGTACTGTATACTGTGTAGCCCAGGAACTTTAGGGTTTAACCTGAAATAGTTAGATAAAAGCTAAAAATTGGTACAAATGTAGAGTTATACATCCCTATTAGAAATTGTTTAAAAGCTAAATAACTACTGAAGTATTGGTTTTATCGTAAAATAATATTTAATAAAATTCGTTCTTTATCATATCTAGTAACTTATTGCTATTTCTTTTAAATACTGTAGAAATACAAAAATTTCGATTTTTTCAAACTTGATTTTCAAAGAACACTTTGCCCCAATGAAGAAATATGCTTCAATAAAATATGTAGTAAAAATATTCAGCTTTCCGAATATATTTCTAACTTTATATTTATATTAAGAACTGCAGTAGTAAAAAGGATATACCAAAAAACATGCATTCCAAGTTATAGCAGCATGACCTAAGGCAATAAGAAAACTTAGATCTCCATAGTTGTAGTCTCCTCATCGATGTCGTTTTCAACTGTAAACACCACGACATTGACTACACACGGATGAACAGGATAGTCCAGCTCGTCGACATTCACAGTGATGGCGGCATCCTCTATGACAGTTGCTACTCACTAAATGAAGGCGGTCATCAGGAGCTGGAGGTCTCATTGTGAATGTTGGCCGAAGTCCCATTCCATATTTCTCCCACTCCGAGTGGATAGGTGAGAGGAAGTTGCCAAGCCAATTTTACACTTGAAGGAAAGTTCTCAAAGAGTGTAAGCGAGCTGCATCAGATGTCGGTGTCAATGTGGCAAGGTCAAACTTTATTTTATAGACATCCGAGTTACAACTCTTTTGTAAACTTAAAAACTATTATTATTTGTCCAAGGATTCAGTTGTGCAAACTCAATACATACGAATGATAAAGGTTTGGTCAGCCTTAGCCACGTCATCTGCTGATGCTTTTGGATTATTAGCTTGGTGAATCATTATGCTACTAGCCTGTACTGTAGGTGTCTCTTCTATCTGTCTATCAACTGTGCCTTGTTTCTTCCATTACCAAGAAAATTTGCATGTGGTATTGTTGTGACTACATTTTTTTCAACTGTAACTTCAACAGAGCAATGTTTGGAAACTCGACGAATTTGTTCCTGATTTTTAATCGTTGGTGTTTCTGGATAGCATAATGCTTGATGACTTAATTTGTGTGGGATTCCAGGATGACATTAATCATTGTAGGTCGAGGTCACACTACTTTATGAAGAAGGTGACCGCCATCCACGACATATCGGTAGTCCTCGGTGACTGTACCTTCCCAAGGTCCACATGTTCAGGTACAGTTGTGAGTGCTGCCTTGTTTCATTTCCTCATTGAAACATCATCAAAGAGTGGGGGGAGGGCTTAGGAGCTAACTCATAAGTCATGTAACTGGCCAGTTGATCACCCTCTTGTAAAACACATATTATTTTGTTGAAAAGCTGTCGGAGCTTACTAGAATAAATTCCTCTCGAACTTTAACTCCTCGAGTCATCATCGCAATGGACTGTACTTTGTTTTTTCGCTTCAGATGTAGATCTGAAAAATTTCTCCCTTCCATATCAGGCATTTCTATCAGATTGAGATCGCAACCAGTCATCCAATACTTGTACATCTTTATCTTCGCGAATTTGGAGTGATTCCCGCAGTTCAACATGCTGCTCTGTTGTTGTGGATGAGACACCAGAAAATCCCTCGACAGCTCCGCTTAGCTGTGTACAGCCCACGCCACTTATAAGTCCGCAAACTGGCGGCCTCGAAATTCCTAAATGGCATCTTTGCTGGGTGCATCTCTCCACCACCTCAAGAAAAGCACAAACCAGGCAATTAATCTGTGGTCATCCAAGGTGTAAAGTTAACTCTTACCCCCGAACAAATTAGCGTGGCTATACAATTTTTTAAACATATATTTTCTTTGTTTCTAAAATCGATCCATGCATTTGTTTTAGTTACGAACATAATAAAATAATAACAAGATGTTGGAGCTTAGAAACAGGCCACTGCTCAGTCACATAGGATATTCCACCAATGAGAGTTAACTAGAGAGGTTTGACAAATACCCACCGTGCCTCGAGGCTCGCCTTCGCTGGACAGTATGCAGACAAGGCGTAGGAGTTTGGAGCAAGGGTTGTGTTCACCGACGAAAAGAAAATTTCGTCCAACAGCTATGGCCGTATTCATGTGTGGCGCCCAAACAACACAAGGTAGCATACTCAGAAAGTTAGGTTTGCAACCTATAACATGGTTAATTTTAGTATATCGTATATCATATTACTTTAAGAAATCCCGCATATCTTTCAGTAAATAACAAATCATAATTTGAAATGAAAGTGAAGAATATTTAGCAAAGTGATAAGGTCTACATTACCTTACGGAGATATGATCGGCTCAATATGTAATGAAGAATAACAGAGTGGCCCAGTCAGGGGTAATGTGTGGGGGTGGATGACTCTCCACGGCGTCGAGGGTGTCACAGAGATTCGGGGACAGTTTAGTTCTGAAATTTATGTTGACATCCTTAATGATTTTTTTCTCCCCTCTCTCCGGGAGATGAATTTTCCCTTTCCTCCCAGCAACTGCTACAAACTGCGATCACAGTTGTTAATAGTTTGATTAATTACACAAGTAAGCTAAGAAGCTCCTAACATCTTGCCTTCGCATAACTTTCATCAATTAAGTTTAAGGTGATTAACTTTCTTTGGTTTGTTTGTAGTCTGTCTAAAATATTAAACCACACAATATAACAGACAAATATGTGGAGAGTGTTGGTAGCTTTGGTTTAACCGTGGTTTGGGTTATTCGTCCAGAGATAACATACACGTCTCCGAAAGCGTTGACTTTTGAAATAAGAAAATAATTTTAAATGTGTTTTATAGCTATTTTTTGTTTTATGTTTTATACAGATTATCTTAATTCCATTTATTTCCTGTTTGTGTGTGTGTTTTTAATGAGCAAATAAAGTGGGATAAATAATTAATATAAACAATTCTGGATACTTTTTGTTACTAGTTGAATGACACCGCTTTGAGACATCGATGACGTAAGCATTTCCAGGGTTCAGGAACAGCTTTCCAAAACATCAGTCTCAATCATCCAAAAATGTGACTCGTAATTCAGAGTTCACTCGTACTACAGTGTTCACTTGTACTACAGTAGCTAAAACAACTATCTGTACAGGTGGGGGTCGATATGCTCCCTAATTTTACGTGTGACTTGTGACAGCCCTCATATACCAAAATTTATCTTCCATGGACTCATATTGTTTCCCACAAAGTATGCACAGACAGTTGTTTTAGCTACTACCTCTCATTCTCTGAACGCTGGCCGTACTAGTCGGACGTGTCTGCTTTGTACACTTCGACAACACTGCTGATTTTCACTGGCTGTCTAAGCTTTGCACCATGCATGGGGCAAGTGGTGGGCAGAACCATGTGAAGGCTTTGGCTAAAGAAAAGATTGTTCTATTGAACAGCATAGAAGACGACCTGCGGCTTTCAAGTAGCGAATCGGAAGCAGATGATCTGCGGCCAACAACAATGGAGGTGACAGCCAGTTTGCAAGAGGAGATTAGTAAGAAAGTTGCCGAAGAAAAGTGAAGGAAGTGATAGTGATGAGATCATGACTGATAGGAAGAAAAGGACAACACGCACAGAAGAAAGCAGAAAGAATTCAACTGGGAATAAAACACAGCAGGTTGGTAGAATGAATCATCGTGACAGTACCAATGTGATGAGCAACCCGGGTGGTGGAAAGAGCACAGGTAGGAGGAGGTTGAACTTTCCAAGTGATTTACGGATGTCAATCTATGAGCGGTAGCTTTAGGCTGGGATACTGGGAAGATGGTATTAAAAGTTTAAACCCCTACTTAAGGAGGGTCGCAGTGATTCCTATTTGACTGTAGCTAAGGTTGAAGCGGTAAAGTTTTTGACGATGATGTAACAATAATGTTTATTTTCCTTTTAATTTCCTTTATTTAGTTCTTACTTGTTAACTGTTTATTTTCCTCTTTATTTTCTTTTTTCAGTCTCTGTATACTCGTGAGATGGAGGTGAGGTAGCAGGAAGGGAGAGTGAGGACAGAGGGAGGTGACTCGTTTGTTATTGAGGGTAGGTAGGGGTTTGTGGTCAGCCGCCGCCCTCACACCAAGAGGATAACTGGGGAGGAATAGGAGTAACATGCAATAATTGAGACACTTGGGGAAACAGGTGATATGTTATGTTATTACTAATGGGCTCACTGTATCACTGCATACCACCAACACACTTGTAACAAATCAACCTTTCTCAATAAGGGAGGGATGAATTAGGATTCTTAGTAACGGTTACTGCACTTACTTAAAACTTCCCATTAGGGTTTGACAATTACATATTCTGGTATATCATGGATCTTATCTCACACACACACATTCACACCTTGTATATCTTATTTTCTGTTGTTCAGCTGGTCTCTCACCTCACAATTGATGATGGTACACCTGGCAACAGGTTAGAGAAACAGAGTTAACACTTGCAGAAGGCGGGTCGTCCACAGACACTTGTTTACTGTTCACTAACTTTTGGCTTCCCTCTACTATGAGTGAACAAATCGTTTCTGGAAACGTAGAGTTTCCTGACTACATTATCCACTACGTACTAACTGCCTAGAGTTACTCGTATTGACAATATCGATTGTACCAATGTACCTCCTTCTTGGTAACTGATTTCAGCGGCATAGCCTCACTCCGCAATGGGCGGCTCCCAGGAACCGGAGCTTTTCCAATAGTGGGGGGGGGGGGGGGGGGGGACCAGCTAGTCAATTTTCTACACTGGGAATGTCCATCCCACAGGACATAAGATCCTCTTCTCAACAACTCCACAGGAATCTTCTTCTTCAACTCCGATCAGGACACAGCATCGATCGTATCCATAGTGACTACCATCCCATCCGTACTAACACCTCCATGAACTGTTAGATTGCACCGTTACACGCTTCCTTCATTCCATCAGGTTCGGCATAACACATATACATTGGTAAGTGCCTTCATAGAGTTACCAACGGGACAGGGTTTTCCAGGACATTATGTGTCACTACTCTGGGATATCAACTTCTCACTTCTCTCTTCCTCCTTGCTTCTACCAGCTGTCGTTCACAAGTAGCTTGGACTTTGAAAATGCTGACTGTAGCCAACACGTTGACTTTGGACCAACACAATTAAGGTCAGCCCCTACCTACCCAACCAATAATGGCAAGACCTCTGGGTCAAGAAGAGGCACCAAGTCGGCTCTGTCGTCCCTAGATACTTGCTTCTATCCTGATGACTGTGGTGCCGGCAATCCACCAGATGGTGTGGTCTGGCTGGCGGCCTGGCTGGAACAATGGTGGCAGGATCCCAGCTGGGGACATCTCTGTATCCAGCTTACCCAAGTTGACGAAAGGGTATTGTTACGAACCACGCCATCAATTGTCATGATCTACCTACCCAGCACTATGAACCACGCCATCTATTGACATGATCTACCTACCCAGCACCACGAGCAACACCATCTAGGGACGAAACCCGAGTATGACTAGTCTTAGTTACCACTCCGGGGTTTCCCTTCTCCATATCCTGGTTGCTGCGTCACCTCCTCCAAGTCTTCCTCATCAGCTCCAGATCGAGGAAAGTTCAGTTCACTCTGGGAAGTGACCACACTAGGATCACCTATCCTGGAAACTTACGGCACAGTGACTACCTACCATCTCCTTCAATACTCAGACTTACTCGTCAGCCATCTTAGCTCCGCACTTAAGTATTTGTTATCCGATATTGCCTCCCCACGTCCACTTGCTTCAAAAAAGTTGTATGTTGTATTAATTTGTATATACTGTTAATGTTTAGGTTAAGTAGGGTTAAGGGTAAATTATAGAAAGCTGAATATTTTGTTAAGGAATTTATGGTACTTTATTATACACAACAAAAATTCGCATCCTTTGTCTACCCTTTTATAGTCAGATTGTCTTTGTTTTTTTATTGTTGTTGCCTGTTGGGATCTGGGTAGACTTTTAACTATATTCTAAATCCCCAACACGTAACGAATGGCGACCGTGACAGGACGCGACCTTAAGTGCCTTTTTCTTCCCCCCTTGTTACTCCTTGTTAATTATTCCCCCCAGTCACTTCTGTTCACAATTGCTTAACAGTGGTTTAAAGTTCCTTCATATGTGTGTGCATATATTGGTATTATCGTACAGTAAGAGTGACAGATGTAGGATATTAGGTTCCAAGTGTCATAAGGCTTACCTGTTATTACACGTGGCAGTCGTGTGGTAAGTCTTATCGAGTGTAGGGAAGAATCCTGATCTGTTTAATGCTGTACCCTCACTCCAGAGTAGGCTGTTCCATAGTCACTAGTTTAGGGTGAAGTGATATCTTGAGACGCCCCCCTCTACCAGGACCCCATAATTATAAAGCCTCAATTATTGTTCTTCTCATTATCTCATTCGGGGTCAATAATAAAGTAGCTCAAGGGTTGTTTATCTGGATCTTTATATTAATGCCGTAATACGCCCTTCCTGTTTCAAGTATCTAAGGGTTGTTAATCCGGATCTTTATATTAATGCTGTACTACGCCCTTCCTCTTCCAAGTCTCTTATCCTTATTTAAGGATCTTATCAGAAGAACAATATTCATAAGTGTAATTTCCCTAGGTATAACTTGGGTAGTTTCCGGGACTTTCTGGTTATCCACTGCTGTGATATTTTCTAGGGTTATCCACTTATCACATCTTTTTGACCATTAGTTAATTTATCCTAGTTTTCTTAACAATGGCCACCTCAGGTTTTGATCTCCAGGATTTTATTGAAAATCCTTCCATAGCTAAATTACGTGTTAATATCTTGAAGGAAGAATGGAAAGAAATAGCCAACTATTACAATATCCCATATTCACAGCAAGTGACTAAGGAAATGTTAAAAAATCATGTAATTGAAATGTTGGTTCAACAAGAAGTTTTAAAAGAATCCGCTGTTGACCGATTAACGCCCATGTCCAAGAAACTTCAACCACTATCCACCACCCCTCCTCACTCAGAAGTTGCCTCAGGTCTGGCTAGCCCTCAAGAAAAAACACAAAGAGTAGACGCCTTAGAACTAGAATGAGCTAGGTTCGAGTTCCAAATCAAAATGAAAGAACTCGAGTTGGAACAGGCCAAGTTGGAGCAGGAGGAAAAGTTGGAACAGGCCAAGTTGGAGCAGGAGGAAAAGTTGGAACAGGCCAAGTTGGAGCATGAGGAAAAGTTGGAACAGGCCAAGTTGGAACAGGCCAAGTTGGAGTACAAGTTGGAGCATGAGGACAAGTTGGAGCATGAGGGAATGTTTGAACAGGCCAAGTTGGAGCATGAGGGAATGTTTGAACAGGCCAAGTTGGAGCATGAGGGAAGGTTGGAACAGGCCAAGTTGGAGCATGAGGAAAGGTTGGAACAGGCCAAGTTGGAGCAGGAGGTTAGACTGAAAGAACTACAGGTGAGAGAGACAGAAGTCACCTTAACATCGGAGTTTAAATCAAAAGAAGTGGCATTAAAAGAGAGACTAGCTGCTTTTAACCCTGCTTATGCTTCTTCCCTTGTTCCCGGGTTTGATGAATCCAATATGGACGGGTCATTTAGAACTTTTGAGAAAATAGCCGGGAAGAATGAGTGGCCTAAGGACCAGTGGGTGTCGGTGTTAGTTTCTAAATTATGTGGTAAAGCTCGTAGAGTTTATAACTGTTTAGACCAGACTGATGACTATGATAACGTAAAAAAGAATATCCTCACCTCTTATGCTATCACGCCAGATGGATACCGGCAGAAGTTTCGTAAACTAACCAAACCATTTTCACACACCTTTGTTGAGTTTGCTCAAGAAAAGCTTAGGTTTTTCAAGAAGTGGTTAGAGGCTACAGAGACCTCCACATTTCAGGATTTGTTAAACTTGGTAGTCCTGGAGGAGTGGAAGAGCAAGATACCATTTCACATCTTGAAGCATGTGGAGGAGAGTGGAGAGGTTAATTTAGGGTGTGCGGCTGAGCTGGCTCATGCGTACGCCTTGCTGGTGGAGTCACTGGGCAGTAGGGAACGTGGTACTTTCCGGCATGTTAGGTCCTCCTCTGATGATAACCTTGGGGACGTGAGTGGTAGGTCGAAAGGTCCCACACCTACCCCCCCCCCCCCCACCCCCGATGCAACCAAGTTTTATTGTTCTTACTGTAAAAAAACAGGTCATACGATCCAGTCTTGTAAACACCCAAAGTGTCGAACTTCTAAAAGTAGTTCCCTGGATCCCAAATTCAAACCAATAGCAACCACCAATGGGGAAAGGCCCCATCAGGATCTCTTCTCTTCATTCACCTATGAGGGAAAAATTTCAATCATAGAGGAGTCTCGTTCTTTCCCTATTCGTATACTACGTGATACGGGCGCAGCACAATCTATCCTCCTGTTTAACGTCATTCCTGATATATCTACCGCATTTACTAATGAGAGTGTTCTAATTTCAGATCTCTCATCCTATTCTTCCTATCCCTTAGCTAAAGTACACCTCCAATGTCCCTTGATTGCTGGGAAAGTGCAAGTAGCCATTAGGAAAGATCCAATGCCTGTGAGCGGCATTCATATATTATTGGGTAATGACTTGGTAGGAGATCTAGTGGTTCCCAACATAAAGACAGTCGACTCTCCCTTACCTGTCAACTCCACCAATGACCTTGAGGAAACTACTCCTCACCTTTTCCCATCTTGTGCTGTCACCCGGTCACAGAGTGTGCGAAATGGGCCCTCTTCGTCTAAAACCACCTCCAATATCTTCCTACCCACAGAAGATCTGTACAATAAGACCATTAGTAAGGATGAGCTCATTAAAGCCCAACAATCTGATCCATCTTTGTTCAAACAGGTGATGAAAGACCTCAGTGTGGACCATTGTACACCTTCGGCTTACCACCCACAATCCCAAGGTTGCTTGGAACGGTTCCATCAAAACTTTCAAATCAATGCTAATAAACTATCTCCCCTCAACTATATAGTCCATACTCCTGATCGCAGAAAAGATTCTCAACTTGTTCACATTAATCTCATGAAACATTACCATTCCAGGCAGTCAGAGGAAGACATCCCAGAGGCTATAAGCTTACCTGTATTGCATACGGTTTTGTCAGGGCCGGAGCCGGAGACAGATGACATGGACCTATTGGAGAATTTAAACTTCCCTCTACTTAAAGAAAACCCTGCTAACAGTCATATACTCAACAACTTGGATGAGTATTTTTCTGTTCTGAATCCATCTCAAGCAAAAGATCTCACTAGGTTATTATCAACACTTCCTAAAGTCACGTCGGACCTCCCAGGGTTTTGCAATATACTTAAACATGATATTAAGCTAATCTCAGATGAGGTACAACCCATTAGGCAATCAGCATATCGACTAAATCCACAAAAAAGAGAGATGATGAAAAAGGAGGTAGATTTTTTGTTAAAACATAACTTAGCTGAGCCTAGTACCTCCCCCTGGGCTTCACCTTGCCTTCTCATTCCAAAACCCGATAGCACTTTTCGTTTCAGTACCGATTATCGTAAAGTGAACCAGGTCACTGTCTCAGACTCCTACCCTTTACCTTTGATTGAAGATATAATAGACAGCATAGGCTGTGCAAAATTTATATCTACGGTGGACATGTTGAAAGGATATTATCAAGTGGGACTCACGGATAGGGCAAAAATAATCTCAGCATTTATAACTCCATTTGGTCTTTTTCAATATTTGGTTATGGCGTTTGGCTTTTCTAATGCTCCGGCCACATTCCAGAGGGCAATCAATTACCTGATTCAGGACCTAGGTGGGACGTTCGCCTACCTGGATGACCTGGTGGTGGTGTCGGACGGCTGGGACGAACATCTGGTGCGTTTGGAGATACTGTTCGCACGACTGCAAGAGACTGCATTCACCATAAACCTGGCTAAATCTGCTTTTGGCCGGGCCTCAGCGACTTACCTGGGACATATCGTTGGGCATGGTATGGTGAGACCCAAGGGCGCAAACGTTAAAGCCATCTTGTCCTTCCCCACTCCAAGGACGAGGAAGGAACTCATGCGCTTCCTGGGGATGTGCGGCTACTACGGTCGGTTCTGCAGTATCTTCTCCAGCGTGGCCGGACCCCTCACAGACCTTACCAGTTCTGCAGTCCCTTACATCTGGAACCAGAGGTGCGACCAGTCTTTCCACCGCCTCAAAGCCTTCCTTGCCTCCAAGCCTGTAGTCCACCCCCCTGACTACACCTTGCCCTTCCATCTGCAAATCGACGCTAGCAGTGTCAGAGTGGGGGCTGTGCTCCTACAACCCGACCCAACCACTGATGTCCTTCACCCTGTGGCATACTACTCCGCCAAGTTGAAAAAACATCAGACCAACTACTCGACCATAGAGAAGGAGGCCCTGGCTCTGGTCTTGGCAATAAAGAAGTTTGAATGTTACCTCCAATCTTGCCCACAAGCAACCCTAGTCTTCACCGACCATAACCCACTCACGTTCATCCAAACCAACAAGACCTCCAACCAGCGAATCCTCCGCTGGGCTCTCCTCACCCAGCCCTATAATCTACAAGTCCGGCACATAAAGGGGGTGGACAACCTGATTGCGGACCCCTTATCCCGAGCTCCAGTGGAAATGCAGCAGCTACTCTCCAGACGCACCAGGTGATCACCTCCTTCGCGCCAGCGCTACGGAGGTCTTTGAAGGGGTGGTGTGTTACGAACCACGCCATCAATTGTCATGATCTACCTACCCAGCACTATGAACCACGCCATCTATTGACGTGATCTACCTACCCAGCACCACGAGCAACGCCATCTAGGGACGAAACCCGAGTATGACTAGTCTTAGTTACCACTCCGGGGTTTCCCTTCTCCATATCCTGGTTGTTGCGTCACCTCCTCCAAGTCTTCCTCATCAGCTCCAGATCGAGGAAAGTTCAGTTCACTCTGGGAAGTGACCACACTAGGATCACCTTTCCTGGAAACCTACGGCACAGTGACTACCTACCATCTCCTTCAATACTCAGCCTTACTCGTCAGCCATCTCAGCTCCGCACTTAAGTACTTGTTATCCTATATTGCCTCCCCACGTCCACTTGCTTCAAAATTGTTGTATGTTGTATTAATATGTATATACTGTTAATGTTTAGGTTAAGTATGGTTAAGGGTAAATTATAGAAAGCTGAATATTTTGTTAAGGAATTTATGGTACTTTATTATACACAACAAAAACTCTCATCCTTTGTCTACCCTTTTATAGTCCGATTGTCTTTGTTTTTTTATTGTTGTTGCCTGTTGGGATCTGGGTAGACTTTTAACTATATTCTAAATCCCCATCTCGTAATAGTATGCTGGCAGCGACACTATGTCATTCTCTCCATCGGGTTTCTCTGCATCAAGCTCCACAGGAATGAACCGGCTGAGGGTGCATTGTTGTCGCCACTCTTGACAGGCTTTGCTGCTTTGTGGCTGCTTACTGACCACTATGGTTGTCTGGTCTCCTTTGAGTGTGTGAGCTATAGAGGTATGACTCAAGTAGATAAATTCAACTGGGATTTTGCTAGACTTGCAAATGCTGGTTTACATCTGGTTTACGTCATTAGGCCGGAGGCGGTGTACACACCCTTTAGATTACAGTTACCCATAATCCTCAGGTATCTCAGGTAAATCCGAACTCGATCATTTATTTGAGACAATGTGACATCCAACAAGGGGAGTCTAATTATTCCTTAATCTGAATGTCTAGAAGTGACTATCATTTACTTTAACATTATTACGTCTCTAAATGCCTTTATGATATTATGCAACACAGTGTTAATTCGAAAGTATCCCAGGCAGGATAGCGAGAGAAAGCTAGAGGTGGTTATGTCATGGAACAAGTGTCATTACCTTCAAACACATGCTACGGTGTAATAGGGGTGGACAGGTTACTAGGGAAGGTCTTTACAGAAAGCCATCTCTATATGTCATTACAACACTAAATTCTAATAACTAAATATGAACAGAAAACAGGGGAGGCAGAGTGATTTTTCTTAAGTTTAATTTTTTTTTTGGACAAAGCTTGGAGTACAGTTTGCCTATTCTGAGTATTTCAGTCAGGTCTTGACACTGAGGGTGGTATCACTTCTCACCGCCACGCAGGACAGAGGTTCATACACAAAGGAATAGATCTTATTCATTAACAGGATATAAAGGACAGATTCATGTGGGTTGATGTCGCTGTTCACTGAGTAGGGGAAGTCTGGTTAGCGGCGGGTGGGTGGAGGTAGGAAGAGGGCTGGCCGGGAGTTGCTGAGCTGGGTAAGGTGTTTTTGTTTGTTTTTGTTTTTTGGCTTTTTTGTAGAAAAAGGAGGGGTGAAAGAAAATTAAAGGTGGGAGAAGAAAGCTATAGTTCGGAAATTGAAGAAATTTAGGAGGAGGTAAGAGAGGGCGGGCTGACCGCCTAGCTAAGCTAATGGTGCGTTAGGGTTGTGTCATTATCTGTCGGTACAGATACTAGACATCCTACCCTATCCCATATATGGGTGTTTTGAGGGCCTTATTTCATATTCCGCCGACCCTACTGGTGGATGCTGGTCTAGGGAGGTTGTCTATTGCCTGGCCGTATAGATCGGGGGTGGTAATGGACCTTTTGAGATTTGGTAACTTTTGGGGAACCATGTATGGTTGTTGTCGTTATCTGGTGAGAGTCTTTGAAGGAATTCTTTTTCTGATTGTTCTATCTTTTGCCAGACTCTGCTGGTCAGGGTGTTCAGCTGTTGGTTGATGGGTTTTATTCTCAGGTCTCTATGTATCTCGGCTGTGGTTCTGGTGAAGGGGTATCTTTCACCTATGACGAGTCTTAGGGCTTCATTTTGGACCACCTGTATATTTAATATTTGAGTGGTGCTCATAGTATGAAGAGGTACTGCTGGGTAAGTTAATATCGGTATGATAAATGATGTCACCAGGCGGAGTTTTATTTTCTCAGGAAGCGCTTTAAAGTGGTATGGTTTTCTCAGCTATCTTCTTGCCTTTTCCTTCCTGGTGTGGACATGATGAGAGTAACCTGTCGTGGATATGAGAACATACTACAAAGTTGCTAAGCTTGTTTTACTCGTCCACCACCCTATTTGTGAACCAGTTCCTTCCTATCTCCCTTCTAAACCTAAACTTATCCAACTTAAATCCTGCTCGGATATTATAAGAACTTTATCTATATCCCCTTTATTGATTCCTTTCACCCACTTAAATACTTCTATCATATCTCCCCGCACTCTTCGTCTTTCTAGGGAATGCAAGTTTAGTTTCTTTAACATATCCTGATATGGAAGGTTTGTAGGTCCCGGAATCATTTTCGCCATTCTTCGCTGCACCGACTCTAGTGAATTGATATCCATTCTATAATAAGGGCACCAGAACTGAACCGCATAATCGAGGTGCGGCCTGACTAGCGCTAGATATAGTTGCAATAAGACCTCTGCACTCTTATTACTTACACTTCTAGATATAAAACCCAATACTCTGTTTGCCTTATTTCGAACATTAACGCACTGTTTTCTAGGCCGTAGGTCCGGGCTTACAAGTACCCCTAGGTCTCTTTCACAAGTCGACTTCTCTAGGTTGATGTTGTTAAGGCTGTATACATTGACAGTATTTGTTCTTCCAATATGCAGGCCCAGGAGGGTGCCTCTGCTTTTGTTTTCTATCTGGGCATCATTGGTTACTAATGGATGGGTTTTCCTTCTGCATAAGGGTATTACTGTGAATTTCGGGAGACTAGTTTGGATTTTCCATTGTTTTTCGTAATTATTTACCCTTTCTAATTCCCGTCTGGTGTTGTCGACCTGTAGCGCTCTCGATTTTCCATGATGTGATGTCTTCGTTACCTATTCTAGTGGGAGGCGGGGTGTCACTTGTGTAGATAATCTATAGGGTGGGAGAGAGGACGCTCCCCTGTGGTACTCTGTTCATGAGTGGGAAGGTCTCTCCTGTTTGTTGTCCTACCCTCAAGGTGTGGTGGCCAGGGTGGCCTCTTCAGCCCAATAGCTGACTGTTTAACCTACTTCATCTCACAGTATATTCGTCAAAGAGTAGGATAAGCATCAAGACACATAAACATCAAATTCAACCTCAAGATTCTCTCAGTAAACTCAACAGGAGGAAAAAGATTTCCACTTTCTAGCACTTATTATCTACCAACAAAATAAACATAAATTAAAACGATGTAGCACAGGATATAACTGAGAAAAAGTAAGGCAATAGAATTCAGAAAATACAATAATATATATGAAGCAAGTATATAAGTATAGAAAAAAAGAATAATGAAATAAATATGAAGTAAGGAAAAACAGAACCTTACAAATGGTACGTTACCCCCCCCCCCCTCCCCCCCCCCCACTATTATAATTTTCATAGATCTCCCTTTTTCATACCTCAGTGACCCTGAGTTTTTTAATTTACTGTTCCTTAATCAGTATCAATGTTCGCACAATGATGATGCTAGAGTCATTCCCTTAGATGTGCTAGATCGTATGTGTTACACCCCATTTCCCCATGGTGTCGACACAATACTCCCTCATATCGATCCTGATGTCTTTCTACAAAACTCACTGGGTTACACCAACCCCAACTGTAACTATTACTTTCCTGCTCCCGAGTTTAGTTCTAGTCTCCTACGACCTCATTCCTTCTCCTTGATTAGCAGTATTCCCCTTCATCTAGAAACCTTTTTAGATCAATGTTTATCTTCTATTGCCCACAAATTTGATGTACTTGGGTTCTGTGAGACCAAACTCACTAACGATATTAACCATTTGCATAACATTCCTAATTATGATAGACACTGCGTCAACACTTCACGACACAGTGGTGGTGTCTTCTTATATGTTGATATCAAGTATAAGACTTCTGTAAAAGATGATTTAAAGGTTCAGGAGGAGTACATGGAGAGTGTTTTCATTGAATTACGTAACGACACACGAAATATCTGAGTAGGGGTAATCTACAGAAGACCCCACACTAATGTAAGGAATTTTCTTGATAAATTTTCGGAGCTTATCACTATCATAAGTTCAGAGAGGAAACATTGCTTCATTTCAGGAGATTTCAACCTTGAACTATTAAAATAAAAAACCGACACCTCAGTATTAGACCTTTGTGCTACCTGTCATTCTAAACTCTTCTTCAACACTATAACCAAACCAACTAGAGTAACTGCCACCTCTGCCACTGTGATAGATCATATCTGGACTAACAACACTCGTGCAAGTGGAGTCATTTATAACAATATATCAGATCACTTCCCAGTTTTTGCCATGTATAAATCAGCCACAAGACCTGAAAGGTCTAGTAGAGTCTCAATGCGATACAACCTAATGAATGCTAACTGGGATCTTGTCTATGCCTCCGACAACCCTAACGTGAACAGCTGCAACTTCTCTTGCATCTTCAATGCTTGCTTTGATAAATGCTTCCCGCTCAAGACTAAGTCAGTGAAAACTGTATCTATTTCCAAACCCTATATCACAAGCGAAATTAAGATAATGATAAAAGAAAAACACAAACTCCAAAGGAAATTTGCAAAAAGACCAATAACTTTCGGTGATGCTTACCGAAGTATCAGAAATAGAGTAACTCAAGCAGTTAGAAGTGCCAGACGTAGCTATTATACAAATAAGCTCCAGTCAGCATCAGGCGACAGTAATAAAACCTGGAATGTCATAAATTCTATTCAGAACAGGAACATTCAGCCTTCGCCCTCCCACTCAGCTTTTATGATATATGATTCAGTTGTAACGGAACCCTCCCCCATTGCCAACCACTTCCTTGAATATTTTAATAATGTTGGCAAAAATCTTGCAGAGAGCATCCCTGATCACCATGAGGAATTTAAAACCTACCTGCAAAACGGACAGCAAAATGAGCTGTTCTTATCCCCTGTCACAGCAGATGAATTACTGGCCATCATAAAAATGTCCAAAGATGCAGCAACAGTCGAAGACAATATACCAATGAGCATCATTAAGAAAGTAGCCCACTTATTATTACCTGTTCTCCTACACATTTGTAACCCCTCTTTCACTAGTGGTGTCTTTCCGGATAAACTAAAAATTGCTAAAGCCCACCAAGCATATAAAAAATCTGAGGACAAAGATCTCTTCAACAATTACCGCACCAAATCAGTCCTCCCAGCCTTGAGTAAGATACTGGAAAAGCTAGCATGTAGTAGACTAAATTCCTTCTGCAATGCCAATGACATCTTTACAGACTCTCAGTTTGGATTTAAAGCTAGAAGGTCGGCTGAGAGTGCTCTGCTATCCTTTACTGATGACATCTTAAATTCCTTGATGACAGTCAGTTCACAGTCATTATATTCTTGGACCTCTCTAAAACCTTCGATACTGTCGACCATACCATCCTCCTTTCAAAGATTGAACATTACAGCATTAGGGGCCTGTCCCACAACTGGTTTACTTCAAATCTGTCCAACATGATGCAGTATGTCTGCTATAATAATCACCAATCTGACTCCTCGCCAATCTTGTATGGCGCCCCCCAAGGTTTCATTCTCGGCCAGTACTGTTTTTGTTGTATATAAACGACATAGTCCACGCCAGTACACTCATAAAGTACAACTTATTTGCAGACGATAGTAATCTCTATGCCAGCAACTCAAACCTCCATTCCTTGATGAGAACTATGAACACTGAATTGACTAAAGTCAGGACCTGGGTAATACGTAATAAACTGACCTTAAACCTTGAGAAAACCCCACTACACGATCTTTCACAGAAGGAAAAACTTACCCCCAGACTTGGACCCATGTACCTTGGTAATACAGTCGTCAAACGCTAACAAAATACTAAATTCCTTGGAGTTATTGTTGATGAGAAACTTAATTGGAGAAACCACATACAAGCCATTCACAGTAAAGTCATTAAACAGTGTGGTACCATGTATCACACTCAACATTCACTCACTCCCACAGCACTGAAAGAAATAAATCATGATCTTGTTTACCAACACCTGATGCACTGTCACACACTATGGGGGGCCTCTGGCTCTTCAAAAATACAATCTTGTTTGACAATAATTATTTGCAGTTCCGGAATAGTTAGAGACACAACTTAAAGCACCCAGAGCTATTAAGACCACCCCCCATGCACTCCTCTCAGTCTCAGACCTCCATAAAATATCACAGTGTGAAGGTGTGGAACAACTTACCCCCACCCATCAGAGCAAAGACCAAGCTCTCTTAAAAGCTATATATTGTCTAGGTATTGTTACGAACCCCTCCACCGATTGTCTTCATCTACCTACCCAGCACCACGAGCAACGCCATCTAGGGAAGAAACACGAGTATGGCTCGTCTTAGTTACCACTCCCGGGTTTCCCTTCTCCATATCCTGGTTGTTGCGTCACTTCCGCCTCAGTCTACTTTGTCAGCTCCAATTCGAGGAGAGAACACTTCACTCTGGGAAGCGACCACAAGATCACCTATCCTGGAAACCTACGGCACAGTGACTATTTACCGTCTTCTACCATACTCAGCCTTGCCCGTCAGCCATCTCAGCTCCTTACTTAAGTATTTGTAATCTTGTATTGCCTCTCCCCCCTCCACATTGCTTCACTATTGTTTTATTACTATGTATATACTGTTCGTGTTTAGGTTAAGTTTGGTTAAGGGTAGTTTATAAGCTGAATATTTTGTTAAGGAATTTATGGTACTTTATTTTATACAACAAAAACTCGCATCCTTTGTCTACCCTTTTATGTCCGATTGTCTTTGTTTTTTTTTTGTTGTTACCTGTTGGGATCTGGGTAGACGTGTAACTATATTCTAAATCCCCAACTCGTAACAAATGGCGACCGTGACAGGACACGACCTTAAGTACCATATTCCTTCCTCCCTTGTTACTCAGTGTTAATTACCCCTTCCAGTCACTTCTGCTTACAATTGCTTTACGGTGGTTTAAAGTTTCCTTCATATGTGTGTGCATATATTGGTATTACCGTATAGTAAGAGTGACAGACGTAGGATAATAGGTTCCAAGTGTCATAAGGCTTACCTGTTATTACACGTGGCAGTCGTGTGGTAAGTCTTATCGAGTGTAGGGAAGAATCGGGATCTGTTTAATGCCGTACCCTCACTCCAGAGTAGGCTGTTCCATAGTTACTAGTTTAGAGTGAAGTGATATCTTGGGACGCCCCGCTCTACCAGGACCCCATAATTATAAAGCCTCCATTTTTGTTCTTCTCATTATCTCATTCAGGGTTGTTAATCCGGATCTTTATATAAATGCCGTAATACGCCCTACCTCTTTCAAGTATATCAGGGTTGTTAATCCGGATCTTTATATAAATGCCGTGATACGCCCTACCTCTTTCAAGTATATCAGGGTTGTTAATCCGGATCTTTATATTAATGCCGTAATACGCCCTACCTCTTTCAAGTCTCTTGTCCTTATCTAAGGATCTTCTCGGAAGAACAATAATCATAAGTGTAATTTCCCTAGGTATAACTTGGTTAGTTTCCGGGACTTTCTGGTTATCCACTGCCGTGATATTTTCTAGGGTTATCCACTTATCTTATCTTTTGACCATTAGTTAATTTATCCTACTTTTATTAACAATGGCCACCTCAGGTTTTGATCTCCAGGATTTTATTGAAAATCCTTCCGTAGCTAAATTACGTGTTAATATCCTGAAGAAAGAATGGAAAGAAATAGCCAACTATTACAATATCCCATTTTCACAGCAACTGACTAAGGAAATGTTAAAAAATCATGTGATTGAAGTGTTGGTTCAACAAGAAGTTTTAAAAGAATCCGCTGTTGACAGATTAACGCCCATGTCCAAGAAACTTCAACCACTATCCACCACCCCTCCTCACCCAGAAGTTGCCTCAGGTCTGGCTAGCCCTCAAGAAGAAACATAACGAATAGACCCCTTAGAACTAGAACGAGCTAGGTTCGAGTTCCAAATCAAAATGAAAGAACTCGAGTTGGAACAGGCCAAGTTGGAGCAGGAGGCCAAGTTGGACCCTGAAGAAAGGATGGAACAGGCCAAGTTGGACCATGAAGAAAGGATGGAACAGGCCAAGTTGGAACAGGCCAAGTTGGACCATGAAGAAAGGGTGGAACAGGCCAAGTTGGTGCAGGCGGTTAAACTGAAAGAACTACAGGTGAGAGAGACAGAAGTCACTTTAACATCGGAGTTTAAATCAAAAGAAGTGGCATTAAGAGAGAAACTCGCTGCTTTTAACCCTGCTACTGCTTCTTCCCTTGTTCCCGGGTTTGATGAATCCGATATGGACGGGTCATTTAGGACTTTTGAGAAAATAGCCGCGAAGAATGAGTGGCCAAAGGACCAGTGGGTGTCAGTGTTAGTTCCTAAATTATATGGTAAGGCTCATAGAGTATATAACTGTTTAGACCAGACTGATGACTATGATAACGTAAAAAAGAATATCCTCACCTCTTATGCTATCACGCCAGATGGATACCGGCAGAAGTTTCGTAAACTAACCAAACCATTTTCACACACATTTGTTGAGTTTGCTCAAGAAAAGCTTAGGTTTTTTAAGAAGTGGTTAGAGGCTACAGAGACCTCCACATTTCAGGATTTGTTAAATTTGGTAGTCCTGGAGGAGTGGAAAAGCAAGATACCATTTCACATCTTGAAGCATGTGGAGGAGCGTGGAGAGGTTAATTTAGGGCGTGCTGCTGAGCTGGCTGATGCGTATGCTTTGTTGGTGGAGTCACTGGGCAGTAGAGAACGTGGTACTTCCCGACATGTTAGGTCCTCCTCTGATGATAACCTTGGGGACGTGAGTGGTAGGTCGAAAGGTCCCACACCTACTCCCCCCGATGCAACCAAGCTTACTTGTTCTTACTGTAAAAACCCAGGCCATACGATCCAGAATTGTAAACACCCAAAGTGTCGAATTGCTAAAAGTAGTTCCCTGAATCCCAAATCCAAACCAATAGCAAATGCCAATGTGGAAAGGCCCCATCAGGATGTCTTCTCTTCATTCACCTATGAGGGAAAAATTTCGATCATAGAGGGGTCTCGTTCTTTCCCTATTCGTATACTACGTGATACGGGCGCAGCACAATCTATCCTCCTGTTTAACGTCATTCCTGATATATCTACCGCATTTACAAATGAGTGTTCTAATTTCAGATCTCTCGTCCCATTCTTCCTATCCTTTAGCTAAAGTGCACCTCCAATGTCCCTTGATTACTGGGGAAGTGCAAATAGCCATTAGGAAAGACCCAATGCCTGTGTGCGGCATTCATTTATTATTGGGTAATGACTTGGTAGGAGATCTAGTGGTTCCTAACATACAGTCGACTCTCCCTTACCTGTCAACTCCACCACTGACCTTAAAGAAACTATTCCTCATCTTTTCCCATCTTGTGCTGTCACCCGGTCACAGAGTGTGCGGAATGGGCCCTCTTCATCTAAAACCACCTCCAATATCTTCCTACCCACAGAAGATCTGTACAATAAGACGATAAGTAAGGATGAGCTCATTAAAGCCCAACAATCTGATCCATCTTTGAATAAACTTCATCATGCAGCAGTTGAGGGTAAAGATTTTAACACCCTTCCGTGTTTTTATTATCATGAAGGGGTTTTGATGAGGGCCTATAGGCCCCCTGAGCTTGCCCATCTAGACACGTGGTCTGAAATACATCAAGTGGTAATTCCAGCTTCAGTCAGACCAGCATTAATTGCCCTTGCCCATGATGGTATTTCAGGACATTTGGGAATCCTGAAAACATATAAAAAGCTCCTCCAACACTATTACTGGCCTGGACTTAGGAAGGATGTGTCACAATACCTAAAATCTTGTCATATTTGTCAAATGGTAGGAAAACCAAATGAAAGTATACCAGCAGCTCCCATTAAGCCCATCCCAGTATTTTCTACCCCATTTGAAAAGATTGTTGTGGATTGTGTGGGCCCATTACCAAAGACTAAGAAGGGAAATCAATTCCTGCTCACAGTTATGGATACCAGTACACGTTATCCTGAGGCTTTTCCCCTTAAAAGCATCACTTCAAAAAACGTAATCAAACATCTTTTGCATCTTTTCACTTCAGTGGGCATTCCTAAAGAGATCCAATCCGATCAGGGCACCAATTTTACGAGCAATCTTTTCAAACAGGTGACGAAAGACCTCAGTGTGGACCATTGTACATCTTCGGCTTACCACCCACAATCCCAAGGTTGCTTGGAACGGTTCCATCAAACTTTCAAATCAATGCTAAAAAAATACTGTATAGAACACCAAAAGGAATGGGATGAAAGCATAGACTTATTACTCTTTGCCATCAGGGAATGTCCCCAAGAGTCATTGGGATTCTCCCCGTTCGAGTTACTATATGGGAGACAAATTAGGGGACCCCTTAAAATAGTAAAGGAGCAGTGGTTTGACACTCCATCTATTAAGCCCGCAACAGTTTCCCAATACATTGACACTTTACGGGACAAATTAACTGAAGTCCGAACCATTGCTCAGTCAAACTTAAAAAAAGTCCAAGAGAAAATGGTGAAGTCCCAACCTAAATTAGTTAAAAGATCATTTTCTCCAGGTGACAAAGTGTTACTCTTTCTACCCATTCCAGGCTCTCCCCTTAAAAGCAAGTTTACTGGTCCCTATATAGTTGCTAATAAACTATCTCCTCTCAACTATATAGTCCATACTCCTGATCGCAGAAAAGATTCACAACTTGTTCACATTAATCTCATGAAACTTTACCATTCCAGGCAGTCAGAGGAAGACATCCCCGAGGCTGTAAGCCTACCTGTATTGCATACGGTTTTGTCAGGGCCGGAGACAGATGACGTGGACCTATTGGAGAATTTAGACTTCCCTCTACCTAAAGAGAACCCTGCTAACAGTCACATACTCAACAATTTGGATGAGTATTTTTCTGTTCTGAATCCATCTCAAGCAAAAGATCTCACTAAGTTATTATCAACATTTCCTAAAGTCACATCAGACCTCCCAGGGTTTTGCAATATACTTAAACATGATATTAAACTAATCTCAGATGATGTACAACCCATTAGGCAATCAGCATATCGTCTAAGTCCACAAAAAAAATCGATTGTGAAAAAGGAGGTAGACTTCTTGTTAAAACATAACTTAGCTGAGCCTAGTACCTCCCCCTGGGCTTCACCTTGCCTTCTCATTCCAAAACCCGATGGCACCTTTCGTTTCTGTACAGATTATCGTAAAGTGAACCAGGTCACTGTCTCTGACTCCTACCCTTTACCTTTGATTGAAGATATAATAGACAGCATAGGCTGTGTCCAATTTATCAGTACCATAGACCTGTTGAAAGGCTATTATCAAGTAGGACTCACGGATAGGGCAAAAATAATCTCGGCATTTATAACTCCATTTGGTCTTTTTCAATATTTGGTTATGGCGTTTGGCTTTTCTAATGCTCCGGCCACATTCCAGAGGGCCATCAACTTCCTAATTCAAGACCTAGGTGGGACGTTCGCCTACCTGGATGACCTGGTGGTGGTGTCGGACAGCTGGGACGAACATCTGGTGCGTTTGGAGATAGTGTTTGCACGACTGCAAGAGACTGGATTCACCATAAACCTGGCTAAATCTGCTTTTGGCCGGGCCTCGGTGACTTACCTGGGACATATCGTTGGGCATGGTATGGTGAGACCCAAGGACGCAAACGTTGAAGCCATCTTGTCCTTCCCCACTCCAAGGACGAGGAAGGAACTCATGCGCTTCCTGGGGATGTGCGGCTACTACCGTCGGTTCTGCAGTAACTTCTCCAGCGTGGCCGGACCCCTCACAGACCTTACCAGTTCTGCGGTCCCTTACATCTGGAACCAGAAGTGCGACCAGTTTTTCCACCGCCTCAAAGCCTTCCTTGCCTATAAGCCTGTAGTCCACCCCCCTGACTACACCTTGCCCTTCCATCTGCAAATCGACGCTAGTGGTGTCGGAGTGGGGGCTGTGCTCCTACAACCCGACCCAACCACTGATGTCCTTCACCCTGTGGCATATTACTCCGCCAAGTTGAAAAAACATCAGACCAACTACTCGACCATAGAGAAGGAGGCTCTGGTGTTGGCAATAAAGAAGTTTGAATGTTTCCTCCAGTCTTGCCCACAAACAACCCTGGTCTTCACCGACCATAACCCACTCACGTTCATCCAAACCAACAAGACCTCCAACCAGCGAATCCTCCGCTGGGCTCTCCTCACCCAGCCGTATAATCTACAAGTCCGGCACATAAAGGGGGTGGAAAACCTGATTGCAGACTCCTTATCCCGAGCTCCAGTGGAAATGTAGCAGCTACTCTCCAGACGCACCAGGTGATCACCTCCTTCGCGCCCGCGCTACGAAGGTCTTTGGAGGGGGGGTGTGTTACGAACCCCTCCACCGATTGTCTTCATCTACCTACCCAGCACCACGAGCAACGCCATCTAGGGACGAAACACGAGTATGGCTCGTCTTAGTTACCACTCCCGGGTTTCCCTTCTCCATATCCTGGTTGTTGCGTCACTTCCGCCTCAGTCTACTTTGTCAGCTCCAATTCGAGGAGAGGACACTTCACTCTGGGAAGCGACCACAGGATCACCTATCCTGGAAACCTACGGCACAGTGACTATTTACCGTCTTCTACCATACTCAGCCTTGCCCGTCAGCCATCTCAGCTCCTCACTTAAGTATTTGTAATCTTGTATTGCCTCTCCCCCCTCCACATTGCTTCACTATTGTTTTATGTTTTATTACTATGTATATACTGTTCGTGTTTAGGTTAAGTTTGGTTAAGGGTAGTTTATAAGCTGAATATTTTGTTAAGGAATTTATGGTACTTTATTTTATACAACAAAAACTCGCATCCTTTGTCTACCCTTTTATGTCCGATTGTCTTTGTTTTTTTTTTTGTTGTTACCTGTTGGGATCTGGGTAGACGTATAACTATATTCTAAATCCCCAACTCGTAACAGTATTAATATTTCTTGTAACACCTACTATATTTACAGTATCTGCTTTTATTGTACCATCAAAACCGTTTTATCGGAAATTATTATGTAAATAGATAAGTAATTACCATTGCAATAAACATAAATGCCAACTAAACATAATCCTGACAGCTCTGTCCTCTTGTTCAACCTTATTACTGTACATCCCATGTTGTACCGCTCCCCCATTATACACATCCCTAAAAGAAAATTCAGAGCGATACGGAACCAACCAAAATGGATGAATAATAGACTCTTAGATCTTCTAGGGAAAAAGAAAGGAGTATATAGAAAAGTTAAGAAAGGCGAAAATCACTTACTTGGTTACTATCAGAACCTAACAAGACAGGTAAAAACAGAAATTAGGAAAGCAAAGAGAAATTATGAAATCAAGATAGCAAATGAATCGAAAAATAACCCCAAAGCTTTTTATCAACTGTATAAATCAAAGGTTAGAGATACAATAGGTCCCCTTAAAACTACGACAGGAGAAATGACTGATGATGAGTTAGAAATGTGCAGTACGTTAAATAGTCATTTTCGCTCCGTATTCACAAATGAAAACCTAGCACAGTTTCCAGAAGTTCATAAGGTATATAACGACAGTATAGAAAATATGTTGATGAATATCAATATTACTAGTAACGATGTGCTTAAAGTAATTAACAAACTGAAGCCTCATAAATCGCCTGGTCCTGACGAGGTATATGCTAGAATATTAAAAGAATGTAGAGATGAGTTGAGTAATCCATTAGCAGTTTTATTTAATAAGTCATTAGAATCGGGCCTAGTGCCAGAAGCTTGGAAACTTGCAAATGTAGTTCCGATTTTCAAAAAGGGTGATAAATCAATTGCATCAAATTACCGTCCCATTAGTCTCACGTCAATCATAGGCAAGTTGCTAGAGTCAATTATTGCTACAAAAATCAGGAGCCACTTTGAAACATTCAACTTAATTCATTCTTCTCAGCACGGGTTCACCCAGGGACGTTCTTGTCTCACAAATTTGCTTAGCTTTTTCTCAGAAGTATGTGAAGCGGTAGATAATGATAAGTCATATGATATAATTTATTTAGATTTCAGTAAAGCATTCGATAGTCCCTCATGAAAGATTGATAAGGAAGGTAGAAGCACATGGAATAGGTGGATCATTAGGTCATGGTTAACTGGTAGGAAACAAAGAGTCAGCATAAATGGATTAAAGTCAGACTGGGGTGCGGTCAAAAGCGGAGTTCCCCAGGGATCTGTATTGGGCCCTCTGCTGTTTGTTATATTCATTAATGATCTTGATTTAGACATAACTAGTAGGATTAGTAAATTTGCAGATGATACCAAAATGGGGAGAGTGATAAATTCAGACAGTGTCTTTGAACACCTTCAAAGAGATCTAGATACCTTACATGAGTGGTCAGTAGACTGGCAAATGAATTTTAATACTGATAAATGCAAGGTACTACAGATAGGGAAGACGAATACAAACGTTAAGTATAAACTAGGTAACACGGAAATAGAAAACTCAGTTTGTGAAAAAGATCTAGGTGTATTTGTTAGCAACGACTTGAAACCTAGAAAACAATGTATTAACGTTTGCAACAAGGCAAACAGGATTCTAGGGTTCATATCTAGGTCTGTGAGTAACAGAACTGCTGACGTTATCTTGAAACTTTACCTTGCATTAGTGAGGCCACACATGGATTATGCGGTTCAGTTCTGGTGTCCTTATTATAGAATGGACATAGATTCTTTGGAGAGAGTACAAAGAAGAATGACAAAAATGATCCATAATATTAGAAACCTTACTATGAAGAAAGACTGAAAAGCTTAGGCTTGCATTCATTAGAGAGGCGTAGAGTTAGGGGAGATATGATAGAGGTGTACAAGTGGGTGAGTGGGATTAACAAGGGTAAAATGGAAGATGTTCTGAAGCTCAGTAATAACGAAATAACTAGAACAAATGGCTTTAAATTAGATAAATTCCGATTCAGAAAGGATATAGGCAAGCACTGGTTTGGTATTAGAGTTGTGGATATGTGGAATAGGCTACCGAGTGCTATAGTAGGATCGGGGACGCTAGGGAGCTTCAAGACGAAGTTGGATAGGCACATGAATGCTGGGATGGGTTGTGAAAGGGATCTGCCCTGTATGGGCCAGTCGGCCTCCTGCAGTATCCCACTTTCTTATGTTCTTATGTTATGTTTTTCAATTCCATGTGAATTACACGAAAGCGCTTGGGAACTTCGTGTTTTCTTCTTTCCTTGTGGTTATCAGCATATACCTAGATCACGCGCACCTACAGTGATTTACTTGCATGTATATATATATATATATGCTGATAACCACAAGGAAAGAAGAAAACACGAAGTTCCCAAGCGCTTTCGTGTAATTCACATCTTCAGGGGTGAGTACAGACTAAAGAGAAATACAAACCAAGGTGTATATATACAGAGGAGGGTGAGACCAGGTTCATAATGGTCAGGTATTAGGTAATGACCCTGCTAATCATTAAATAGCACACAACGGTTGGTGGTCAGGTCAGAGAGTAAGGTGTCATGGTTTTTGGGGTGGTTCGGTCCACCAAGAAGAATCGGTGGTAGTAGGAGTGGATTATATTATATAAAGATAATAATATGTCGTATTTCTTATTTTTTACCGTAGAGTTTGTTACCTTCACACTGATTACTTACAGGAGATTATGGCGTATCTACGTAGAAGTTCACTCCACCACTCGACATTCCATGATTTATACTTGATAAATGATGATTTAATGGATTCATTTAATTTTCAACATCTATCTAAGTTACTGGTTATACTTTGTCATAACCAATCAGTCAATACCTTCAGTAATAATAAGATAGGATCACAGATACGGGCAGATAATTGCACTTACATTTATTTGTCAAGCTTCCATACAATGATTTACAATTTGCATGGATATATGATTCACTCACGTGCACGCTGTAATAAAATTAATCTTCTAAAAGAGAATTTTAACTTGGGGACACATGTGATTACTCTACTATGGGTATAACTTAACAGAGCCTTAATTCTTCAAGTAATACATTTACTGCCAGCCTGGATTGCTTTGTTGCAACCAGGCTTCCGCACAAGGACTTCTTTCCACGGGCCACAGCAACAAAAAGTACTCTTGGGTTACCACACATGGTGTCGTGCAGGAGAACTCTGTAAGCGTGACTTGAATTAACCATCTAGGTGCAATAGACCAGCCTGGATTGCTTTTGTCGCAACCAGGCTTCCACACGTGATATTTCCACGGGGATAACAAACCTAGGTTAACACGCTTAGTCTCGTGTCGACCTTCCACGGCCATAACAACAAAAGGTACTCTTGGTTTACCACACATAGTCTCGCGTCACTGACAGTCACGGTAGACGGTTGTCGCGGCAAGGAGAACTGGTAAGCGTGAACTGAATTAACCATTTAGGTGCAATAGACCAGCCTGGATTGCTTTTGTCGCAACCAGGCTTCCACACGTGATATTTCCACGGGGATAACAAACCTAGGTTAACACACTTAGTCTCGTGTCGATCACGGTCACAGTAGACGGGTGTCGTGCAGGAGAACTCTGTAAGCGTGAATTAATCAACCATTTACTGTAGGTTTGATAGGCCAGCCTGGATTGCTCTTGTCGCAACCAGGCATCCACACGTGATATTTCCACGGGAATAACAACCTAGGTTAACACGCTTAGTCTCGTGTCGACGACGGTTCACAGGACGGAGTGCGGTGGAGGACTCTGTGTGGTGTGGTGTCCCGCCCCCTTTCAGGAGGGAGAGGATGTAGGCGACGTCTTAACTAACCCATGGCTCAGGGGGTACTACTTAAAATGAGGTTTTTGGGTGTGAAGCGATGAACAGTACAACACTGTTTCACTGCCCACCCCCTAAAGGCTAGCTGACATACACTAATTGAAAAATACATGTCCCAGTTATGCCTCGCCGGGCGTCTTATCTCTGGTAAAACAAACTTTGGAGTTGGTTGCGTGGGTAAGCCTAACGCAACCCATGACATAAGGTGACCCAACTTCTCACTTGGTTACAAATCTTCTTAATTACAAAATTGTCCAGTTTGTACAGGCCATTACTCAAATTCATGTTGAATGCTTTGGTATGTTTAATAAGACTAGATTCTATGATGTTCCTACTATCAATTGAATTACAAGGTAATATTGAGGAGGCATTATCCCAGTCAATGCAATGCTTGTTATCCCTCAAATGAACAAACAGAGCATTGGATTCCTGGCCTGTCCTAACACTGTATTTGTGTTGTTTAATTCTAGTTGCAAGATCTTTACCTGTCTGGCCTAAGTAAAACATATTACATTCCTTGCAAGGAACTTTATAAATGCAACCAATTGTGCAACTAGAATTAAACAACACAAATACAGTGTTAGGACAGGCCAGGAATTACTTAGATAGAACATCAACTCAGTTTGAGCTGTAGTTTGAGAGCCATTGTTCATCAAAACTTTGACACAAAACATGGTATTAAGTAGAGCTATCCTCTCAGATAGGGAGGGCAGTCCAAGCTCTTTCCTCATGTTTACAATTCTGGCTGATTTTGGGCAACCTAGGATGATGGGCATGGCTTCATTTTGCACTACCTCAAGGCTGTTGAGTTGTTTAGGCGGAATAGTCACAAGATGGAGAGCATGATAGTCAACTACAGAACGAATGAAGTGAAGATAGAAAGTACGAGCATAGGTGATGTTAGTTCCATAGCCCTTGCCAACAAGGGTTCTGAGGGGTTTAATGCTCTGCATTAGTTTGTCACGAAGGTTGGTGACAAAGTTTGCATCATTCACACAAATTCCAAGATATTTATAGGAGCTACATAGTTCCAAGGGCATGCTGTTAATGTTATAGTCAAGAGGCAGAGGGTGAGCAGGACGAGGATTGAGGACCCTCGTCTTGTCAACAGATATTATGAGACCGCATTCAACAGTTCTCCGAGCAAATACATCCAGCAAGGCTTGGAGCCTGAGTTTGGTTTGTGTCATAATGCAGATATCATCAGCATAGCATATTACGGCTTCGTTTGGCTGAACTGGAATGTCAGCAATAAGCTTGTGCATCAGTATATTAAAGAGCATAGGACTTAACACTCCTCCCTGAGGCGTGCCCAGCTCAAATGATCTCATTCTGGTACTTTTAACTCCCCTAAACAGAACACTGGCATACCTGTTGGACAGATAACCCTTTATCCATATCAGGAGGTTACCTTGTATGCCAAAATTAGCTAGTTCCTCAAGTATAATGTCTCTATTAGCTACATCAAAGGCTGATTTAAGGTCTATGAAGGCTGTTTGTGTTTTATCTTTTGAGTGAACAAGATATTCTGCAAAGCATGTCTGTGTGCTACGCCCGGGCATGAACCCGTACAGATTAGGGGCGAGTTTGTCTCTGACTTGAAACATGAGACGGTTTAGAACAACTCTTTCAAGGACTTTACACATACAGGATGTAAGTGAAATTGGCCTGAAGTTTTGAGAATTAGCTTTAAGGATTGGAACTATGTTTCCATGAGTCCATGTCTTAGGCAGAATACCCTGTGTGAGGCTCATTTGATACAGGTCAAGTAGTGGATGGTTAGGGATCTCATTCAACAATCTCAGGGTGTTATAGGTTATGCCATCCTCACCAGGGGAGGATGACTCACCTTTCATCAGTGCTGTTGTTAGTTCGTGGTGCGGTAAGGTCTGGTAAGGAACAGGCTATTTCAATATTGAAACCCCTATTAAAGTGTGAGGTGTAAAGATATTGTTGTATGTCAGGAGGCAGGGAAGTGATTTGTGACACACTAGACCATTGGTCTAATAGCATGTCAGCATATTCTGCAGGGTTGTGATGAAGCTTGACTGGGGTGGGTGACTTGGTAATGGCTCTTATTTTGTTCCACATTTCTGCTAGAGTGGTTGTTCTATTAATCCCCTGTAAGAATTGTTCCCAATAGGTGTTTCTCACCTGACCTTTGAGTTCACGAAATTCTCTGTTAGCTTTGAGAAATGCCAAAAGGTTATCACTAGTTTTATTTTGCTTATAAGTGTTGGCAAGCTGTTTAACATTCTCTCCTTCTTTGGTGAGGGTAGGGTCATGTGTCCACAGAGGTGGTTTAGTGCTGCCCCCCTTCCTCCTTGACTTAACCCAGGTGGTATAGTATGTGGTAATGACATTTACAAGATCACAGCAAAATTCATCCACTGACCCAGGTGTATATCCAGCATACCATCTGTGGATGTAGGCCTTGAAGTGCAGTTTAAGATTATCTGGGATATTAATTCTGAGCTTAGGATGGGGTTCACACTTGACATCAGCAACAGTGTACTAAGTAAGTATTGCATAATGATCACTGACTAGGTGGTCTGAGATGACCTTAGCCTTGACATTACTGACTACTAGGTTATACCCAATCACATAATCAAGTCTGCCCCCCATCAGATGTGTCACTTTGTCTGTGTCGTATACAGTGATATTATGATTATTGATGTAATTCACGAACACCCTCCCATTAGAGTTACACTGGACATCACCGAGGACAGTGTGACGAGAGTTAAAGTCACCCATACACAGCATAGCATTGTTACCTGATGGCTTTGGTAACACGTCCGCTCGCAGTTCATGACACCGAACATAGATGTTATACAGCGAAAATTTATTGTTTGCTGTCTTTACTGTAAATTGTTGATAGTGAATACTTTCATCATTGTGAGTTTTAATCCATTTACAGACCAGACCATTCTTTACATAAGTGAGCAGGCCACTTCCTGCTCCACTATTATATGCTGTAAACCCAGGTATCCGGGGTGCAACTTTCTTCTGGGTGCTGGACGTGTAAGGTTCTTGTAAACCAATTACATCAATGTCAAAAACTTTAACAAACCATTGTAGATCATTAATTCTGCGATTAACACTCCGGATGTTCCATGAAATGAACCTAAGCGTTCGTGTTACTTTTCCCACCTTGAATTTAGCGTAGAGAGTCGCACGCTGGCTTCATAGATCAGCCTGACCAATAAGCTGACCATTCCAATTTTTGTACCTCTGGATTTCCTGATAATGTTCTTCACAGCCCTTATTCCAGTAGGATTTTTATACGCGGGTTCCTTCATCAGTCCCGCGAGTTCCTCCTCCGTAAACGATGGAAAACTTACAGGGTCATGAACAGTCTTCAGACCTGGGACTATTATAGAGACCACGCTGGCAGTCTGGGGCTCATTCTCCCCATTCATGCTTCCATCACTATCGGTCTCGCTCTGGCTACTCACCCTCAAGTTGGCATCATTATGAGAGGAGGCACGAGCTCCTTCAGAAGCTCCACTAACACTATCACTGTCATTGTTCACTGGTACACTTACTTGGCAGGCTTTAACCTGACCTGCATTGGCTAACGAAGGAGAGTCACTGTGCCTGCTGACTTCAGGTGGTGGAGGCGATCCGGCCGCATTGGCATCACTGAGTGGGACTGCTATTGTGGATGGAGGCGACCTCCCAGGACAACTGGGGTGCAAGGCCGTCACACTCTCCTCCCTGGACCTGGGACACTGCCCCCTGGGCGGGGAGGTGTTGCTGTTGATTTCAGGTGCTGGAGGCGACCCCGCAGTGTTGCTGTTGGCATCACTGAGTGGGACCGCTTTTGTGGGTGGCGGCGGGTTCCCAAGGCAACCTGGATGCCAGGCCGTCACACCCTTCTTCCTGCATCTGGCACACTGCCACTCAAGTGGGGAGTCCTGCTCTCTCCCCTCCTGAGAGGCACCTTCCTTGATGGGGCAGCTGCTTGTGCTATGCATTCCTGCGCAGAAGCCGCAGGTGGCTGGCTTGTGACAGTATTTCGCCAAATGATTGACCCCAAAGCAGTTGTAGCACACCACAGGGTGAGGAGTCCACCGACTGATGTTACTAGGGGTACCGTAAGTGCTACCAAAGAAGCGGTACTCCTCGGGAGGTGGTTCCTTCCTTTTCCAAACAATGATGATCCTACTAAGTTGTGCGCCATCTTTATAAAGTCTTCTTGCACTGTGGACGTCCTGAAGTGACAGAGCTCTCTTGGGGGAATACCCTTGGGGAGTTGGGTGACAAGGTATTCCTTCATTTTTTGGGGTCGAACAGGTTCATCTCGCTTAATAAGCTGTATTGAGCCGACCTTTCCATCAATGAAGCGTTGGATAGCTTCCGTCTCCTTTCGGCCTACATAGACAAAACTAGGGGTGTTACCTAGCACAACAACATTCAGCTTAGCCTTGCTGTAATAGGCCCCTGTCTCATCAACAGAACGTATTATATAAATGGGTCAATACATCTGATATTATATTCAGATTCACCACCCGGTAACTTTCCACTGTCTATGAGTAAGACATGATATGGACACGTGAGCGGGCAACTCACCCAAGAGGGCGAGACCCATTGCTCAGCATTTCTGTAAGCACGCACTGCGATGCCCTTAAGCTTCAGTAGCTCACCTCAACTCTTATCGTAAGGACGTGACCTAACGTTTATTATACATAAACGCCGTCCCCTTCTCATTCACTCCTAGACAGTGAGACTTACGGTTGATATACACTCAGGAATTATATATACAACCTTTCATAATAATACAAAGGAACTACCGTTTGGGTTTCGTTACTTAAAACCCAAATATAAATATATGTGAACGGACTGGTTAATTGGACAACCAGCCGATTCATATAGGTGGCAAGCTGTGTGTACGGATTCTTCAAACTGGTAGTCGTATCATCAGTCTGTGTTTTGTGAAAAACAAGAAAACACACAGCAGTGATGCTTTACATAATCCTAGTGTTTAAAACTATATCCGGTATTGAGACGATATTTAGTGAGCGCTCCTTATCTCTGTTACATACAAATACGTGCAGAATTCGAAATATACATATATTACAGCCTGTTGGTACATATCCAGATTGAGCCCGTTGAAGTAGACCCCACTCAGCATTTTCTAGTTACAGTGTTGCATTGTTGAAGAAAAGTTTCATAACCTGGACTAACAATTGGTATCTCACTAGCAGGTGAACAGTATTGTTGTGTCGTCAGCGTGAATTACGAAGTTCCTGTGTCATGCCAAGTTGTTGTTTGGGATTACTGGCCTCTTCGCCGTTAGGCTATTTCGGCCGAAGCTGATTGGTTGGACTTCTTTTTTCTCTTTGTTCTTCTTTTAGTTTTTACTTTCCATTCTTCTTCTTGTTCTTCGTCTTCTTCTTTTTGGTCTTGTTCAGTCTGGTCTTCTATTATGATAATATTATCAGGTTCTTCGTTGTTCATATCTTGATTGTTCTTTTCTTGTTCGTTTTTGTCTTGTTTGTTCTTTTCTTGTTTGTTTTGGTCTTGGTTGTTTTTTTCTCGATTCTTGACTGCAAGGAGAGCCTCCCTGTAAGTCAATTTTTCCTTAGCCCGCAGCCTGGCCACCCTGCACTCCTCCCTCCACTTGGGACAAAGCCGGTCGGAGGAGGAGTGAGGGCCACCACAAGCCGCGCACTTCTTAACGGCCGCCTGGCAGTCAGCGTCGGTGTGGCCGGGTGCCCCGCAGCTAGAGCACACCTCGCGAGCACGACACTTCCTCGCCAGATGGCCATATTTCTGGCAATTGTAGCAGCGAGTGGGTTTTTGCTGTTGAGGTTTTACCGGGATTTTCTCCCAACCCAGTATAACGGAGCTAGGAAGTTCCCTAGGAAAACCAACCAGGGCAGTTGTGCTGGTCAGCTTCCTAAGTACTGAGAGCTGATCTCCAATCAGCTCGGCAAGTTCGTCTTTTTCGAGATACTCAATTTCAGAGTGGGAAATGACTCCCAAAACTAAGTTATCCTGAAGTAAGGCGTCAAACATGACGTCGACTCCATTGATAATCGTTCGGTAGGGTAATTTGTGGGCCTGCCCCCATTCCTCGAAGGTGATGACAAGGGTACCGCCGCTACTCCGGACGACCCCTGTCACCCCCTTGAGTCCGATGTGGTCAAAAAAATCTTTTATAACAAGAAGATTGAGTTTCTTGCGCGAAGGGTGCTCGACAGGAATCAGTCTCACAACCTTCGCCTGGGCTAGGGTGATCATGGTCACGCGGTACCTCGGGGGGAAGGAGCGGGGAGCCGGGAGAACCTACCTCGCCGAGGTTCAGTTCTCAAGTGACTGTGTCATCATACAGATCTCCATATATAGGTGGACTGTGAAGACTTGGCACACCACGGTTTCGCTAGCGACCCAGCAACGACCAGAGTGATAACCAATCATCAGTAGTTTCTGATCCCCGGAGAAGGAAATCCCCTAGTTCAAGTGGATTCGTCTCTCACCAAAGCAGCAGCAGCAGGGCACTCATCCTAGGAAGAGGCCCCGCCCACACTCCACCCACCACTCGACTCAGAACTCTTGAAGGATCACATTTTCTATACAGACGTACTACTCTGTATAAATAGGTATTTAAATTACATAAGTCAACACACATGAACACGTTCGAGAGATATCTTCACACCCATAGGTTCATCCGATAGGATTATTTCAATGATAAAGTGTCGAATGTGAGATTAATGTATTGAAATCCTATAATTTACAGTGGTTTGTAAGTGTCTGTCTTCTTATTGATAGTTTAATAATAAACTACAATTCATATTCATTTGTCTTGTAAATGAGAGGCAAGTGATCTGCTTACTGTTAAGTATTCATTGACCCAAGGGGGCTAATAGATAATTTCTAAGTTTCCCATGTCTAATGTAGATGAAATCTAACGCTTAGAGCAACTGTTTGCTCATAACCAACTCATCGATCATCAAGCCCAGACTGACATAGATTTTGAGTATGGAACGCAGTTAAATGAGTCGGTAGGAAGTAGTGAGAAAGTTATAAACGAATCATTTGACGACTTAAACTGTCGTACCCTACGGTCTGGTAATCACTATAGTACCTCACCTAAGTATACTAAAGCAGTTACCCCTGTTACAGGTGATAGTGTGTCTGTTGCTAAATCAGTAACAACCTTATTAACCCAGCCTTCTGTTGAGAGTAAGAATACTAACTTGCTTAATACTAACACTACAATGGCGTCCTCTAACCCTCACACCAGTACTACTACCACCACACCTAAAGCTGATAATGTTATTAATATCATGCAGCACGGCGACTATGTTCGAAATTTCACGGGACATGTGAAGATAGCATGCCCAATAGTCACATAATGACTGACGAAGAAAAGAAAGCATATGTACGTTCCCATATAACGCAGGGTTCCTATGCAGGCAGTCGTTTAAATGCGTTTGGTTTGCAAAGCCCTGACTATGAAAAGTTTAAGCGAACGTTAATTGGGATTTTTGGGGGTAGGTCACAGCTGGGCCAACTGCAATGGATATTCAGATGGTTGGATCGCTGTATTCCAGGTATACGAAATGAAACGCCTGTCCACGCTGTTGACATTGCAGGCGAGGTTCGCCAGGACATGTAAGCGACCTTCCGGTCCTCAGGCTGGTACAACTCACGGGGTGATTTGCCACCGGACAATGTGGAAACATTGATAGAACTAATAAGTTTTCTTCTTTCCGTTCGTGGTCCCTTATATAGCCGGGCACAGGAAGTACAGTATGAACCACCCTTGGATATGGTGGAATACGCAAACAAGCTCTGTCCCCAGGCTACGGGCCCCTTACTGTCGCAGTAGGGTGTGTCATAGGAGGGAAGATCAGCTAACACTAATGGCCCATCACTTTTTTGGTAGATTTTAGTGTATATAAACAGAAAATAATTTCAGTTTCAATATTTTGCAACCTTTTGCTCGGTAAATTTTAGCGTGAAATTTATCGAAAATCTAACGTACAGCTGCATTAGTGCATTACAATTAAAGAGTGAACATTGCTTTCTGGCTTCATTCTTTAACAACCCAACTAACAATATTTTTTTCTGTTTCAGATTCTGATGCATTTATAAGTTGATAATATTTGCGATGGCTGCTTGTGTCAGGACGAGGAATCAAAAATCCAGCCATCTCAGTCACTATCTTGGGTCTGGGAGAGAGCTCCTGAAGTCGGAGTTGCCTACATTGAGAGATGCTTTGAGATACGGTGTTTTAATCAGGCAAATCAGTGAAAAGAACCAAAGAATTTACACAAACAAAGACATTGCCAGTGATATGACCAAAGCTGTCTTGGCACAGTACACTCTGGCTAACGCTCAGTTCAAGCCTCCAGTCATAACAAGTCAGAAGAAGATTAGTGAGAGACTGCTAGCCAGTTGGGAAAAGGCAAGAGATATCTCTCTTGGGAGAGGAAAACTTGCAGTTAAGGACAGCTTTGCCAAGCAACTGGACCAGTTATTTGACATAATTACTTGCAAGTGCCCAATTGTTCTCTGTCCTGAGTTTGGATGCGATCGTGACTGTAAATCCGAGGCCCACATCTCCTGTATTTGCAAGCGTGAACTGAAGATTCCTGTGATCGAACTGGCATTTGTCAAAGCACAGAGAGAGAAGACTGGCAGTATAGGGGCTCTCATGATTTCTAGCCAAGATATTCCGGAGTCCAAGAGACAGGAGGCTGCCACAGAGAGACAGAAGAGGAGAAGAGTTGCCGAGGAAAAGAGACTTGAGAAGGCCCAAGGTGAGGTAAAAAAGGCCGATGATTGGAGTCAAGCTGATTCAGAGTTTAATGACTTCCCCATGGCTGATCCGAGTGCTGACCAGGAGAATGGTGACTTTGTCCCTAACCCAGAAAATAATGATCCCAAACCTTCCAGGCATAAGATTCGAAATAGGAAAGATATCCCGAGCATAGCTCTGGCCAGCATGCGACACCACACTGGTCTCAGAGAAACTGCAGAGATAGCAACAGCTGCCTGGATTGACGGTGGTTTGATAACACCTGATGATGTTCACCTGGTGATAGATCATAACAAAGTAAGGAGAGCTCAGGAGAAACTTGTCAGAAACCTAGAAGAGGAGTTTGATAAGGGGATAAGAAAAAATGGAATCAATTGTTTGTTCTTTGATGGGAGAAGGGATGACACTAAAGTGTTCATGAAAGTTGGAGATTCTGACAAGTTGTTCCCTGCCATGGTGAAGGAGGAACACTACTCCTGCTGCAGTGAACCAGGAGGGAAGTATTTGTGGCATTTCACTCCAGAGAAAGATGACACCAGGAAACCAGCTGAGATAGTGGCAGATAACATTGTGAACTGGCTCAGAGAGAGGAACGTAGACCAGACCCTGCAGGCCATTGGAGGGGACAGCACCAACACGAACACAGGGTGGCAAGGGGGGGTCATACAGTGGATAGAGCGGAAGATTGGAGGAAGCTGGTCTGGATTGTTTGTGACCTCCACACCAACGAGTTGCCACTCAGACATCTGATCCAGGAGCTGGATGGCAAGACTCTTTCAAACAACAGATGGTCTGGTCCTCTTGGCAAGATGCTGGACTCTGCCACTGAGTTAGAAATAAATCCGAGCTTTGAAAAAATCACAGTTGGCCCTCCACTCGTTGAGCTTGCACATACTGTCATTGACGACCTGAGTACTGACCAGTACTATGGTTACGTGATTTGCAGTGCCATCAAAACTGGGGTCATGCCCGATAGACTTGCTTACCTGCAGATAGGTCCAGTCTCACATTCTAGGTGGCTCACAACGGCTCTCAGGTTCTGCAGAATTTGGGTCGCTCATCATAAACTGAAAGGGAACCAGCTTCACAACCTGAGACTTATTGTCCAATTCATCGTGAGTGTCTACTTGCCAAATTGGTTCAACACCAAGGTCAAGTCATCGTTCTCCGAAGGTCCGAGGCATGTTCTCTTCCAGCTTGAGCTCCTGAGGAGTCAGCCAAGGAAGGTTGTTCAGATTGTGGAGCAGACTGTGAGGAGATCTTCCTGGTATGCTCATCCCGAGGCAGTTCTGCAGACAATGCTCTGCAGTAAGGATGAGGAGGAGAGAAGAGTGGCAGTCAAAAAGATTTTGGATATGAGACTTATGAGAGGATCTGGGCATGACGAATCAGTTGGTGACGATTCCTTCAGGGTCAGGAAGACTCCTGAAGTCAATCTGGGTGCCAAGACCCTCACTGATCTCATAGATCTGGATAACATCCAGGCTGGCAGTGAGCCCCCTCTTACCTGCGGCCTCACCAATGTTCAAGTCAGAGCTTTCCTGGACAACCCCATGCATGTCCCTGCCTGGCCCTCGCACACCCAGAGTATAGAGCGTTGTGTACAGCAAGTGAGCGAGGCCAGCAGTCACGTGTACAGCCAGGAGAGGAGGGAAGGCTACATTCGAGCTCAGGTGGTCAGCAGGGAGGTGATGAGTAGAAACAGAAGCAAGAAAGATATGTTCTCTATGGTGTGCAGCAACACCGGGTCGTAGTAGTAAAACCGGTTTTTGTATTTGATGATTTTGTTTTCTAAAGGAATTTTAAATTTAATAAATGTGTCAAGATCATTCGTTTCACTATTCTGGATCATTTTCATCCTAATAAATTCACCTGATACATTTACTTTACTTTAAATAAGCTATTTAGTGGTGTTGGTAAAAGGGTGGGAATACTGAATTTTCATAAGATTTCAAGTTAAAATTTACCTAGCAAAAAATGAAAACTTTTCAAATCTGAAGATATCACATGATTCTGCACATAGAACTACATCATTAATACCATGGGCCGATTTTTCAAACTCAAAAAAAAAAAATTCGCCTCCGGATGACACACCCTACTGTCGCAGTCCTCAGTGACGTCACCACAACCCCAGCCGTCTCAGATGCCACAGATGCCTCACTCCCAGACTCCTTATGCGACACACTTAGCTCCGATTGCTCTTCCCCGCCTAACATATAAACAGAAAACATCGTTGCGATGCTCACATTGTAATAAACGTGGCCACGTAATGGAAGATTGTTTTCAGCTCCGAGGTAATAGTGCAAATAAAGCCACGCCCGGTGCAAAGCCATTCTCAAGGTCAAACAGTGAGGGAGCCAAAGCAGCACCTCCTCCTACCCAGAAAGCGCGCAAATGGTGCCCTCTTCACAAATCGACATCTCATAGTTCACATGAGTGCGATGTGCTAATAAGGGCTAGGGGAGTGGACCTAAGTGAAACGGAGGTGTCGTATAGGCGCAAGCAGAAACGTCCCCAGGACAAGTCATCTGGGGAAGACCAGCGCACACCACAACAAGGAGAGGGATAGATAGGGTAGTCCCCACCCCTCCTCACAGCACTTCTGTAGCGGCCTCGTTAATAGCGGCCTCGTTAGTAGCGGCGCTTAGCAAAGTGGAAGTGTTGTCAGTGCCTGTGAGAGTGGATAATACCAGATTGGCTCTTGATATAGACACAGGTGCTTGCGCTAATGTATTGGCCTTGACATCATATCACGAGTTACAACGTAAATTCCCTCACCGCAAATTCAAATGGAGGCCTAGTAACGCTGAGCTCGAAGGAGTTTCAGGTACTCAGCTGAGCATCAAAGGAATGGTGAACGTTACCACTCAGATTCTCAAGACGTGGTTCTCCCTTCTACGTGGACTTCTATATAGTCCAGCAGTTTAATTTGCCAGCCGACGGGTTACTTGGTCTACCAACTCTTCAAAAGAATATGATAGATGTTCATCCACGTAATAATAGTGTTACGTTTAAAGGTGTTTCCTACACAGCAATGAGTCATTCTGAACCTATGCTCACCGCTAGGACGAAAGTGTTGTCTACCAATCCTATTAAGAGGAAGGCGGATCATGCGTCAGAGATACCTCTCGACCTCAACCACACACCTTCCCAGCGTGATTACAGCAGCAAGAGTTGGACGATCGTACCAGCAGTGTTGAAGAGTACTCTCCATTACCAAAATGAGGAAATCACCAAAGCAACTGTCGAACTACCCAACGTGTACACGGGCACAGATATTGTGTGTCTCCCGGAAACATGCAAGGTAAAAGGGCTGTCATGTGAATCTACCCTGAGCACTATACGCCCTGGTGGTTTGACCGACGTACTGATTCTAAATCGAACAGGCGTTCAACGAATCTTAAAGAAAGGATGTTATTTGTGTGATTTTCTAGTATATCACAACAATGTCGAAGTGCAACCAAATAAATTCCCAATTCGAGGTATTGTTGCGAATTGCCAACAGACTCGACTGGCCAGGATAGATCAAATAGCACCACATGTTAAGGTGATCGATCATCCACAGAGCAAGACACGCCTTTTAGAGCTGCTTAGCGACTACAGAAATATAGTAGCCTTGCCAGGGGAAACGCTAGGTCAGACAGATTTAACATCCCATCATATAGCATTAAAGGAAGGAACCAACCCTATTTACGTACCAGCTTATAGACTACCTCACAGCCAGCGCGCTGTAGTGCAAGATATGGTGCAGGGTATGTTAGATGAGAATGTCATTAAACACTCAAAATCCCCCTTTAATAGCCCATTATTCCTCGTCCCGAAAAAGGATGGTGGATGGCGCTCTGTCATAGATTTCAGGCGCGAAAATGATCAAACAATCCCTGATAGGTACCCTATGCCTATCTTGAGTGACATATTGCAATCCTTAGGCAAGGATAATGCGGTATTTAGCAACTTAGATTTGCTTAGTGGGTATTGGCAAATACCACTCGATGAAAAATCACGAGAAATCACGGCATTTAGCACGCCTCTAGGCCACTTTGAGTTTCTACGAATGCCATTTGGTCTCAGAAATGCCCCACTAACATTTCAAAGAATGATCAACACCCTGTTTGCCGGACTAATTGGTAACACAGTCTGCGCTTATTTGGATGATCTAATAGTAGTCAGTAAGGACGTCGATTCCCATCTGATTAAACTGCGTGAAGTTTTGGCCAAACTTTCCACAGCAGGACTCAAATAAAACTCTCGAAGTGCGAGTTTTTAAAATCCAGAATCCATTTCCTTGGTCATGTAGTCGACGGTGAGGGCATACACACAGTTAATGATAAAGTAAAAGCTGTATCTCAGTTCCCGCGTCCTACCTCAAATGATCATGTGCGTAGCCTTCTCGGATTATCTGGTTATTATCGTTCCTTTATCAAGGACTATGCAACATTAGCATCGCCCCTAACGAGGTTGCTCAAAAAAGATGCAGTGTTTATATGGGATACTGAACACGAGGAAAGTTTTACGGCATTGAAGACAGCGCTAACCAATGCCCCGGTTCTAGCATTCCCAGACTACACTCAACCTTTCACTCTCTGTACTGACGCTTCCGGAATTGGAGTCGGAGCAGTGCTCATGCAAGAGGACACGCGTGGGAAGTTTAGAGTGATAGCATTTGCAAGTCGCAAACTAATCGATGCTGAAACACGTTATTCGGTGACGCATTTAGAAAGGTTAGCCGTTGTGTGGGCACTTAAGAAGTTCAAAGACATTATCTTTGGCTACAAGATAACTGTTTTTACTGATCATGCGGCAGTCACCGAACTGTTCCATGGCAGAAACTTATCAGGCAGATTAGCACGCTGGTATCTGACAATTCAAGAGTTTGACCCCGAATTTAGGTATTTACCTGGGAGGGCGAATGTTGTCGCCGACGCTGTGTCAAGAAATATAGCACCAGTAATGCCTGTATCAGCATTCACTCTTTCGCAGCTGGAAGATGAGCAACGACGCGACCCATATTAGTCAGCTGTTATTTTTGCTATCGAATCGGGTGAGGATGTTAAACTCCCTAAGTTATTCCTTCCCTTAAGTCAGTTTGAATTACGACATAACATACTCAATAGGACGAGTAAATCTCCTGAGGGTAATGTGTCTCAAATAGTCGTACCTGACACGTTGCGCAAAGCAGTAATGACATTGTTCCACGATGTCCCACAGGCAGATCACCAAGGTCGTGATAAATGCTTAGCGGATTTACGAAAGAAGTATTTCTGGAACACTATGAAGAAAGACATAGAATTACATATAGCTAATTGTTTGGCATGTGCTCAACATAAAGGATCAACAGGATCACCTGCCCCGATTCTACAATATCCTACACCAGACCGTCCGTTTGACACAGTCACTATTGACTTGTTACAAGTCCCAATGAGTCATCAGGGATCAGGATACGTCTTAGTGTGTGTAGATCATTTTTCCAGGTTCGTGGTCTTGGTCCCACTAAAAAGCAAAACGGCCGAAGCAGTAGCCTATGCATTAGTGATGAATCTCATATGTCCATATACTACGCCTAAAGTTCTACTCTCTGACAATGGAACAGAGTTCAAGAATGAGCTAATAGAGCATATATGTGCAAAATATGGAATTAAACAAATTATGACAGCTTATCATCCACAGGCTAATGGCCTTGTTGAAAGAACCAATCGTAAAATCCTAGAAATACTGCGTCCAATTGTTAGTGGTTTTCAATACGATACGCATGGGAGGATTGGTTACCGCAGGTTGCAGCGTCTATTAATGGGTCAGTTAAGAGCTCTACGGGCAAAACACCCTACTACATTGTCTATGGTACAGATAAACGTCTGCCTTACGACATCCTTACAGATGCGCCATACCCGGTATATAATACGGATGATTTTGCGGCAAAACAAATTCATGTCTTTACAGAAATTCATAACCAAGTACGATCACAGCTAGCGGCGTCACGCGCCGAAATGATCATCAAACAACATAAACATGCTAAACCTATCTCACTGAACGTTGGGGACGCTGTTATGTTAAGAGAACCTGAAAGGAACTCCAAACTTTCGGCAAAATTTTCTGGTCCATTCCGCATAATCTCAAAAGAAGCAGGCAACAAATTCAAAATATGGAAGCCTAATGCACAGATCGCAGATATCGTGCACGCGGATCGTCTGAAGAAGACCCAGATAAATGTACCTCCAGTTGATGATGACGTGATTGATACATCCTTACAGACTGTTCAGAAGCAAAATGTTCCAAATGACTATTGTATGAAACTACGTTCTGCGAGTAGAAGTTAACTCGTACTTTCGCGTCAGATGGAAAACGTCGACGGCCAACTACAATCAACATTGGATAACCTTCATAGTCTCAGCACAGCTTCGATGAATTCGACAATAGTTTCACGAACGTTGTCGTTCAAGCTGTATCTCAACAGAATCGTGTTATTTCTCAAACCTTTCACGCGATTACTGCTATAGAATCAAAGGTTAATGCAATCATAATGGAGTCTAACCAAGTTTCGAGGATTGTTACTAGGTTACAGAAAGCAATCCCGACGTTAGAATGGCTCCTTTACTTCACAGAATATTTGCATGCTGCTGAAATTTCAGTTTATAAAATTGTAACCTCTAAAAATGAACTAATAGACAGCATTGTAGATGCCGGGATAGGACGTGTGGACGCGAAGCTTGTGCCTGTGCAGACGCTTCTTGAAGCTTTAAAAATAGCCAAGTTGCAGTATCATTTAACTCCGATTTTCAATGACAATGAGGTTCAATATTATTACCCACTGTTGGAGTCAACCCTCACCCACAATGCAATTCTCATCCACATTCCTATGCGAGGGCAACATGAGTTTAATGCATGGCATTTAGAACCCTTCCCCTGGTTTGTGAACGACACACTGTATACCCTAGATAGGCCTAAAGAACTTTTCTTAGTAGATGAAGAATATTCGTTGCTATCAATAGAGGATTCTGAGGTACTGTCATGGTGTAAGTCGTCTTATCTACACCTACACGTATGTCCAGCCTACATGTTTGCATTTATTCCTGCTGCAGAGGGAATATGTGAATTGGCAGTCATACAACCAAATGTACGCACAGCGTTAGCGCAATGCAGTTATAGGCCAGTTAGTTTAAAGACTGTGTTCCACGCTCACCTTCACAATGTGCAGTATTTGTTCTTTCCAAATCTCACTACTGTAATTTTAAAAATGCCAAAATGGTGTTAAGCAGCTAGTTGTGAAAGGGCATTACAAGGCTCCGGATTACTGTGAAATCACTTGTAGTACATTACGGACCTTGCCTACTCATCAGCATTTTGCGTTAAATCGAAAACTCAAGTCTGCGTTAATTCACCTTCCTGTAATAAATTTCACTATCAAGGATATTCAAATAGTATCAGAGAAATTTAAAGTTTTAGCCTTCTTGAACGAGACACATTTTGCTGATTTGAAAAATAAATTGCCATTTTACTTATCACGGGAATTTGCACTACCAAGTCTTACGATTCCCTCTATTTTGTTAATTCTGGCAATTATGTTCCTGTTCTGTTATTACCGGGCAGTATCATCCAAGTTCAACATTGTTCATAACCCATACGACACTAAAGTCTAGGTCCCCTGTAGTAGAGAATACCCTACAGTAATATCCCCAGCTTAGTGTCTACATATCTGTTTATAACATGGTTAGGGTTGTTTAGGATGTACTGTACTCTGTGAGTTATTTAGGCCTCACGGAGCTCAGCTGGTAGGTGACTGAGCGATGTAATAGGCCCCTGTCTCATCAACAGAACGTATTATATAAATGGGTCAATACATCTGATATTATATTCAGATTCACCACCGGGTAACTTTCCACTGTTTATGAGTAAGACATGATATGGACACGTGAGCGGGCAACTCACCCAAGAGGGCGAGACCCATAGCTCAGCATTTCTGTAAGCACGCACTGCGATGCCCTTAAGCTTCAGTAGCTCACCTCAACTCATATCGTAAGGACGTGACCTAACGTTTATTATACATAAACGCCGTCCCTTTCTCATTCACTCCTAGACAGTGAGACTTACGGTTGATATACACTCAGGAATTATATATACAACCTTTTATAATAAAACAAAGGAACTACCGTTTGGGTTTCGTTACTTAAAACCCAAATATAAATATATGTGAAAGGACTGGTTAATTGGACAACCAGCCGATTCAGTGCCATAATCCTTATTCAGGGCAGTCAACCAATTAATCTTCATCAAATTGGTTGCGTTCTCGGGGAAGTCAAGGCGCATGGACTTAGCCCGGGGAGCAATGGGAGGGGGGGGGGCATGCCCCTATCGGCTCTCCTCTGCTTCCTTCCCTGGGTCCTCATTTTGCGTTTCTGCTGACGTGTCTTTAACTTCTGAAAGCCAGCTTCAGTGTCGCCATGACTGTCCTCTTCATCTTCTTCATCAAGGACATAGGCAGAGCGCCGCCCAGCGATGACTCCTGCCATGGTTAGATTTAGATGGAATCTAAGTCATATACACTGGGGCAGAGAGGCGATGTGTAGGCCACCGATGTCCTTGAGGCGTAAACCCTCTTATAGGACAAGGGGAGAGGGGAGCCTGACATCAACTGTGTGAGGGTAGGAGGGCCTCCTGGGAGCGGAGGGAGTGTGGTTTCGGGGGGGGGGGGGGGACTAAGGTAACAGGAGTATTCTCAGTTTACAAGCACTTTTATTACACTACACTTGTTCTTAATAGTATCTTTGTTTTTCTGGTTAGATACAGTATAAAAGTCAATTTTAGTTTCAAAAGAACTATCCAGCGTGGCACCATATAAGGGGGGGGGGGGTTGTTTATACAGACCTTCACCACATGGCAGGGGGTGACCGCTCGAGTAGGCCTGCCTGGCTGGGGTCTTACACACCCACTCCCCAGTACTCAACCCACGAGGCGTTAGTTCACTTGTTATACAGGGAACATATTTGCAGTTGTTGACCTATCGGTTAAGGTAATCCTCCAAGTCATAATGTTAGGAAGAACACCTAATATTCAGTAACACCCTGTGAGAATACTGTACCTCTAATCCCAGTGAGTACCACTTTAATCTTAAAAAGATCACAGGTGGTCCACCACACCCCCACCCTACACACTCGCTGAGGGGAGACCGGAAACGTGGACATTAGGGAAGAGATAACCCGCAAGTGGGGTGACATACCCGAAGTATTACATGATAAAGTATTAGCTCGAGTGAAAGAAGTAATGGAACGGTTTGTGAATGAGAGAATGAGGATAGTTTATGTTGTTAATAGGGAAAATGAAGGACACTAGTTTAAGTTTACTTTCATGGAATGTAAATATCTTACGTTCTAGAACCACAGATGTGTATGCTTATTAGGGGGCAGGGAAAAAACACTTTTATTTGAGTTGCAGGCTGCACTTTTCAGGCATCGTTTGTATGGCTGTAACAAACACCTGTGCAAAATTTCATGCCATTTCATGCATACTTACCCTGCCGCATCGCGAACGACTTTTTGTCAACTTTTAGTGTATACCAAAAATTAGGTGTCATTTAATGTTTTCCAGGATAATGATAAATTTTACATGGGTGACATCGATTTAATTCACATGTTATTTTACAGGTACACCGTATAGAAAATCATTACAAGTTCATATTGAAATTCTTTTTTGTGCGGAACCTTGGCATCATTTTCCTAGACAATAATCTTTGCCTAATATATCCATCTCTCGATTCGTATCCCGTCGCTTCAGTGCAAGCTTCAGTCATCACTTTTATGCCTCTCTCGACCGCCTGAGTGCTGTTTGGCCACTTGGGCACAACTAATGGTGTCTCAAGAATGTCATTAACCTGTAGATTTGACAGAGAAGCAATGTAAGGAGGCTCAGTCTTGAGTTCATTCCTCCAGTTAATCATGGAATGATAGTTTTTTGCTTGCCACTTTAGTTTCGGAGTCACCACCTTTCTCATGTTGACTACAGGAGGCACATCCTCATTCCCATCTCCATCTTTACCCTCCTCATCAGTATAGTTTAACAAATTCTCGTCAACAGCAGCATCAGAATCTTCCTCCTCCTCTTCAGATCTGCCAGTGCATTCTTCCTTTTGCTGATTCTCCTCTCTAATTTTTCTTATCATTGAGACAGCTTTTTCTCTAACAGTCATGTCCTCATCTGCACACATACCAAGAAGAAGTTGATCTGTGTGGGCGAAGTATGCATTTCTCTGGACAGCCTTCTTCACTATCGTCTCCTCCTCACTATTCAGGTGTTTCATATATAGCAGGGACTGGAATACGTTCCTTGAGCCGTGTGTTACGTAAGGGTGTATCTTGATGCAAAACCACATTGGAACACTGAACTTTATTATTGTAATGACAATTCTTTTCAACTCATGGCTGGGTCTTGATGTTGCTACATACAGCCTGAGGATTCTACTCCAAAGGTGTTCCACCTTGACACACAGGGAGGACCTGGCTCAATAGCAGCCAAGTCATCTTCAACAACACCTGTGATAACTCCTTTACAAATCCTATACAGGTATTTCTGATCCCAGGACAGATCTTTCTCCACTTCATCATTAAACACAGGGAAATCAGGGAAACTGACTGGCTGGAAGGCGACAACTGGAAGCTCAGACAAAGACTCCTTGATCTGCTTTCCAATGGGACCACGCCAATGCTCAGGACCACTTGGTTTACCATCATAGTGATAAAAAACTGCGCGGAAAGGCAGCTCATTTCCGTGAAGCTGACATATGAAATAATGGAGCGGGTGACCAAGTAACATTTCAAGATGATGAATGACTCCATTTTCTGATCCTACATTTACATTGGTTCCATCACAACCAACACACACAGTGGGCTGCTGGGTTAGATTTTTCTCCACCAGAAACTCGTGAATAGTTTTGGCAATCTGCTTTCCGTGTCCAGTCTTGGGAGTCACATGTGTGAGATATTCATTGCCAGGCTCAACCATGATGACATAATGATCTTTCACCATCATCCTCGAACTCCATTTCTCGGTCTTCTCATTCTTTATCATCACACGAGTGGCGGTCTTCTTACCATCAAAATAGAGTGACGTCAAATTATCTAAACTAGCCATCTCAATTTCTTGCCTCTTAAATCGGTATTTTTGTCTCGCATCCCGCAGCTTATGTGGTCCAATAACCTGACTCTTGTCATCCTTTGTGATAATGCCATAGTCGGTTAAGGTGGCAGTAGCAATGGCAGCTCCAGCATAATCACTAATCAAGTATCGGTCACAAGCGGCAGCCAGTGTAGGGAGTCTTGTCCGGTTCTGTGAACTGGTGTCTGTCAGAGCCCTTGGATCAGGGACAAAATCAGCATCAGTATTGACGAGAGGAATATCTCTTGAATCATCTGAATTATCCTCAACATAAGGAATATCTCCAGCTACCAGATATCTATGTTTTTGCTCAAGCTGTCTCCTAACTCTGTCCGCATCATGCTTCTCTCTTGCCGTCACTCTGTCCCACATTGAGAAATGAAATGAGAAAAGGCTGATAATCAATACAGACATAGCACCATACTCATCTGCAACAAGACAACTTAAATGAAATAAGAGATATGAAAAAAAAGTTGATAAACACTGAACAGAACATTGCACCGCCACAGCGGCTGTTTGGCTAGCACTGTAGGCAAATTTAAAAATTTCAGTAGAAAATGCGGCAGACTAAACCTCGACATATCAGCTTCAAATTTGGCATGGAGTCTTAGATATGTATAAGGAACAATGCCTGAAGAGTGCAGCTTTGAGCAAAATTTCACTGCCCCCTAATGCTTATTCACTGTTGTATAAGGCGGATGATTATAACAACCACGACCATGATTATAACAACCACGACCATGATTATATCACCCACGACCATGATTATAACAACCACGACCATGATATAACAACCAGGAACATGATTATAACAACCACAACCATGATTATAACATGCACGACCATGATTATAACAACCACGACTATGATTATATCACCCACGACCATGATTATAACAACCACGACTATGATTATATCAACCAAGACTATGATTATAACAACCACGACCATGATTATAACAACCACGGCCATGATTATAACAACCACGACCATGATTATAACAACCACGACTATGATTATATCACCCACGACCATGATTATAACAACCACGATCATGATTATAACAACCACGACCATGATTATAAGAAGCACGACCATGATTACAACAAACACGACCATGATTATAATAACCACATCCATGATTATAACAACCACGACTATGATTATAACAACCACGACCATGCTTATAATAACCACGGCCATGATTATAACAACTACGACCATGATTATGACAACCACAACCATGATTATAACAACCACGACCATGATTACAACAACCACGACCATGATTATAAAAACAATGACTATGATCATAACAACCACGACTATGATCATAACAACCACGAACATGATTATAACAACCACAACCATGATTATAACAACCACGACTATGATCATAACAACCACGACTATGATCATAGCAACCACGGCCATGATTATAACAACCACGACCATGATTATAACAACCACGACCATGATTATAACAACCTCGTCGATGATTATAACAACCACGACTATCATTATATCACCCACGACCATGATTATAACAACCATGACTATGATTATAACAACCACTACCATGATTATAAAACCACGACCGTGAATATAACAACCACGACCATGATTATAACAACCACGACCATGATTATAACATCCACGAGTATGATTATATCACCCACGACCATGATTATAACAACCACGACTATGATTATAACAACCACGACCATGATTATAAAAAACACGACCATGATTATAACAACCACGACCATGATTATAATAACCACGTCCATGATTATAAAAACCACGACCATAATTATAACAACACAAACCATGATTATAACAATCACGACCATGATTATAACAACCACGACTACGATCATAACAACCACGACTATGATCATAACAACCACGACCATGATTATAACAACCACTACTATGATTATATCACCCACGACCATGATTATAACAACCACGACTATGATTATAACAACCACAACCATGATTATAACAACCACGACCATGGTTATAACAACCACGACCATGATTATAACAAACACGACTATGATTATATCACCCACGACCATGATTATAACAACCACGACCATGATTATAACAACCACGACCATGATTATAACAACGAGGAACATGATTATAACAACCACAACCATGATTATAACATTCACGACCATGATTATAACACCCACGACTATGATTATATCACCCACGACCATGATTATACCAACCACGACTGTGATTATAACAACCATGACCAGGATTATAACAGCCACGACCATGATTATAGCAACCACGACCATGATTATAACAATCACGACCATGATTATAACAACCACGACTATGATTATATCACCCACGACCATGATTATAACAACCACGACCATGAATACAACAACCACGACCATGATTATAACACCCACGACCATGATTATAACAAACATGACAACGATTATAATACCCACATCTATGATTATAACAACCACGACCATGATTATAACAACCACGACCATGCTTATAATAACCACGGCCATGATTATAACAACCACGACCATGATTATAATAACCACGACCATGATTATATCACCCACGACCATGATTATAAAAACCACGACTATGATTATAACAACCACGACTATGATCATAACAACCACGACCATGATTATGACAACCACAACCATGATTATAACAACCACGACCATGATTATAACAACCACGACAATGATTATAACAACGAGGAACATGATTATAACAACCACAACCATGATTATAACATTCACGACCATGATTATAACACCCACGACTATGATTATATCACCCACGACCATGATTATACCAACCACGACTGTGATTATAACAACCACGACCAGGATTATAACAGCCACGACCATTAGGGTGTGTCAATTTTGTCAACATGTTAAAAATCATTTTGGTAGTCAAAATATTGTGCCTCTTTATGTCTAAACTTGAGATTAGCAAACAAAAATGAATTGAAATAACCCTCACCTACATCAATTATACCCTAAAGTTTCAAATATCAGTATTTCAACAAATTAATGAGACTTGATTAGAATTATTCACTTGATATTAACTAATCTCATGTAAGCATATGGATTATGGAGTATTTTATGGTTCTATAGCTTGTGTACAATATGCATGTCAGAACATGAACATGAACAGGCTCTCCGTGTGGGACAGTTTAATTCTTGTTTTGACTTGTACCAAGCGTGAGGATAAGGCGCCCGGCTCACTCTCCTTCTAGATATCATAGACGGTGGTTTGCTCTCATTGCACTTGCACCTACTCTACCAGACGAATTCTACATTTTAATTATTGTAAGTAGGGCATATTGATTGTCGCAGTTACTTATATCATTGTATAAAACATTATGTTCAAAGAAATTATTATTTTATTTCTGTTACAGCATTTTTGATAAACAAATTGATATTTTTTGAAACAACAATTGAATTATGAAACATTGAAATATTTTTCTATTTGTCAGATAGTGTGAAGATGTCAAAATTGAAGACAAGAAGTCAGTTGTCAACCCACTTGAGCCTGCTAGTTGGTAAAGGGAAGGAGCTTCCTGTATCAGAACTTCCAACAGTGAGAGACATGCTAAGATTAGGGTTACTCCTTCGAGAAAAAAATGCAAAGGACAGAAGGAACTATACAGATAAAGAACTCATAAATGACATGATAGTCCCTCTTCTGCATCAATGGACAAAAGCTAATGCACTATTCAAACCACCTGTGATTAATCAGTGTCGAACTATTGAGCTAAAACTAACGAAATTATGGCACAAAGCAGTTGAAACATCACTTGGTAAAGGAAACTTGGCCAGGAAAAATGAATTTCTGCACACACTTGATACTCTGTTTGACATTTTGACCTGCAAGTGCTCCATACAATTATGTTCTGAATCCAACTGTTCTCACTCAGGTAAGAGAGAAAATAATTCCCACATTGATTGTGGTTGTCCTCGTGAAAAGAAGATCCCTGTTTTAGAGCTTGAATTTATAAAGGCACAGAGGACAAAGGCAGAAGGCCAAGGAAGTATGCAAATGGGTTCAATAGATTATTCAGAAACAAAGAAGCAGATTGCTAATGCCAAGAAGAGAGAACAAATTCGAGAGAGGGAACAAAAGAAGAAAATGAAGAGTGAAGAAGCCATCCAAAGAGAGGAAGAGCTGTGTCAAGATGTTTATCACTTCTTTGATAGTTCTTCTGATGAACAGGAAGCAACATCAGATGATAGTTCCAAAGAGCCATCTGAACCTTTACCAAAGAAAATGAAATACAACACAAGAAATATTTCAAACATTGCTTTAGCTAGTATTCGCCACCATGCTGGACTTCGTGAGGCTGCAGAAATTGCAACTGCCGCTTGGATAGATGCAGGCCTCATCAGCCGAGAGGATGTATCTTTGGTGATAGATCATAATAAAATTAGAAGAGCACAAGAAGAAATAATGAAGGAAATATCTGATCAGCATGAAAAAGATTTAAGCGAGGGAGGGCTCTCCTGTCTTTTGTTTGATGGAAGAATAGATGACACAAAAGTTTTGCTAGAAGTAGAGGGAGTGAACAGAAAGTTTCCAGGTCTCATCAAAGAAGAACACTACTCTGTCTGTTCTGAGCCTGGTGGTCGGTTTTTGTTTCACTTTGCTCCCGAAACTGAAGTAGAAGGGAAGAAACATGCAGAGGTCATTGCTGATCATATTTTATGTTGGGTTCAGGAGAGAGGACTTGGCAGTTCACTGCAGGCTGTTGGTGGAGATTCAACTGCAGTGAACACCGGATGGCAGGGGGGTGTAATGACGCATTTAGAGAAAAAACTAGGAAGAAGACTTGTTTGGATTGTATGTGATTTACATACAGGCGAGCTACCTCTTCGTCATTTCATCCAGGAACTTGATGGTCCTACAAAGAGCAACAACAAGTGGTCAGGTCCCCTTGGCATCATGCTGGATGAAGCAACACAACTAGAAATAAATACAACCTTTCCAAAGGTCGAAGTTGGCCCTCCCCTTCCGGCGTTGTCTGAAGGAGTCATCAAAGATCTCAGCACAGATCAATCCTATGCTTATCGTATTGCCCAAGCAATAAGATCAGGAGAAGTGCCTCAGTCATTGGCTCTCTTGGAGATTGGACCTGTCAGTCACAGCCGTTGGTTAACTACAGTTCTTCGTTTCTGCAGGATTTGGATTTCCAAACACGAATTGAAGGGCAAAGTGCTGAAGAATTTGAGGTTAATTGTTGAATTTATTATTGGAGTTTATCTTCCCCAGTGGTTTAGTGTGAAACTTAATCCTATGTGGGTGGATGGGCCCAATCACCTTTTGTTTCAATTGCAGCTAGTAAGAACACAGAGGAAGGTAGTGAGGGACATCGTGTTACCTGTGGCAAGAAGGTCCGCTTGGTATGCTCGATCAGAAGCAGTTTTGCAAGCAATGCTTTGCAGTCAATGTACCAATCTCCGAACCGAGGCTGTAGAAGTCATTCTAAAGATTAGAGGAACGCTAATAGATGACGACCAGTTGGGAGACTGTTCGTTTCATTCAAGAAAAGTTTCCCCAATAAACGTCAATGCCACCAAATTGTCAGAATTGGTTGACTTGAGTTTGGAAGTCTTCGAGCCACCATTGACAACAAGTCTAACTAGCCAAGAATTGAGAAACCTTAAAGAGACTCCAATGCAGGTGCCGAAGTGGCCTTCCCACACTCAAAGTGTGGAGAGATGTGTGAAAATGGTCACAGAAGCAGCGGGCCATGTTTACAGCCACGAGAGGCGAGAAGGTTACATCAAAGCACAAATAGCAAGCAGACTACTGATGACAAGAAACCAAAGCAAAGAGAGTATGAAGGCATTGGTTACTTTCAAATAGACTACGGATAATAAAATATAATAATTTGAAACTTGAAACAGTAACATGTGTGCAAACGCTGGTTATGTTATAAATTCACAAATATGTACATTTAAAAATCCATTTGATGTAGGTAGGACTTATTATAAAAAAAAATTTATGCCAGAATATTGTTTTGCATGCTTAAAGACTACAATAAATTGCTACCAAATTACTCGATTTTCAATTTAGCCAGTTCACCCCCTAAATTGACACACCCTAACGACCATGATTATAACAACCACGACCATGATTATAACAACGAGGAACATGATTATAACAACCACAACCATGATTATAACATTCACGACCATGATTATAACACCCACGACTATGATTATATCACCCACGACCATGATTATACCAACCACGAGTGTGATTATAACAACCACGACCAGGATTATAACAGCCACGACCATGATTATAACAACCACGACCATGATTATAACAACCACGACCATGATTATAACAACCACGACTATGATTATATCACCCACGACCATGATTATAACAACCACGTCCATGAATACAACAACCACGACCATGATTATAACACCCACGACCATGATTATAACAAACATGACCACGATTATAATACCCACATCTATGATTATAACAACCACGACCATGATTATAACAACCACGACCATGCTTATAATAACCACGGCCATGATTATAACAACCACGACCATGATTATAATAACCACGACCATGATTATATCACCCACGACCATGATTATAACAACCACGACTATGATTATAACAACCAGGAACATGATTATAACAACCACAACCATGATTATAACAAACACGACCATGATTATAACAAACACGACCATGATTATAATAACCACACCCTTGATTATAACAACCACGACTCTGATTATAACAACCACGACCATGATTATAACAACCACGTCAATGATTATAACAACCACGACCATGATTATAACAAACACGACCATGATTATAATAACCACATCCATAATTATAAAAACCACGACTATGATTATAACAACCACGACTATGATCATAACAACCACGACCATGATTATGACAACCACAACCATGATTATAACAACCACGACCATGATTATAACAACCACGACTATGATTATAACAACCACTACCATGATTATAACAACCTCGACCATGATTATAACAACCACGACCATGATTATAACAACCACGACCATGATTATAACAACCAACACCATGATTATAACAACCACGACTATGATTATACCAACCACGACCATGATTATAACAACCACGACCATGAATATAACAACCACGACCATGATTATAACAAACACGACTATGATTATATCACCTACGACCATGATTATAACAACCACGACCATGATTAAAACAACCACGACCATGATTATAGCAACCAGGAACATGATTATAACAACCACAACCATGATTATAACATGCACGACCATGATTATAACAACCACGACTATGATTATATTACCCACGACCATGATTATAACAACCACGACTATGATTATAACAACCACGACCACGATCATAACCACGAACATGATTATAACAACCACGACTATGATTATATCACCCACGACCATGATTATAACAACCACGACCATGATTACAACAACCACGACCATGATTATAACACCCACGACCATGATTATAACAAACATGACCACGATTATAATGCCCACATCCATGATTATAACAACCTCGACCATGATTATAACAACCACGACCATGCTTATAATAACCACGGCAATGATTATAACAACCACGACAATGATTATAATAACCACGACCATGATTATATCACCCACGACCATGATTATAACAACCACGACCATGATTATAACAACCAGGAACATGATTATAACAACCACAACCACGATTATAACATGCACGACCATGATTATAACAACCACGACTATGATTGTATCACCCACGACCATGATTATAACATGCACGACCATGATTATAACAACCACGACTATGATTGTATCACCCACGACCATGATTATAACAACCACGACTATGATTATAACAACCACGACCATGATTATAACAACCACGACCATGATTATAACAACCACGACCATGATTATAACAACCACGACTATAATTATAACAACCACGACCATGCTTATAATAACCACGGCCATGATTATAACAACCACGACCATGTTTATAACAACCACAACCATGATTATAACAACCACGACCATGATTATACCAACCACGATCATGATTATATCAACTATGACTATGATCATAACAACCACGACCATGATTATAACAACCACAACCATGATTATAACAACCACGACTATGCTCATAACAACCACGACCATGATCATAGCAACCACGGCCATGATTATAACAACCACGACCATGATTATAACAACCACGACCATGATTATAACAACCACGACCATGATTATAACAACCTCGACCATGATTATAACAACCACGACTATCATTATATCTCCCACGACCATGAATATAACAACCATGACTATGATTATAACAACCACGACCATGATTATAAAACCATTACCGTGAATATAACAACCACGACCATGATTATAACAACCACGACCATGATTATAACATCCACGAGTATGATTATATCACCCACGACCATGATTATAACAACCACGACTATGATTATAACAACCACGACCATGATTATAAAAAAACACGACCATGATTATAACAACCACGACCATGATTATAATAACCACGACTATGATTATAAAAAAACACGACCATGATTATAACAACCACGACTATGATCATAACAACCACGACTATGATTATATCACCCACGACCATGATTATAACAACCACGACTATGATTATAACAACCACGACCATGATTTTAACAACCACGACCATGATTATAACAAACACGACTATGATTATATCACCCACGACCATGATTATAACAACCACGATCATGAGTATAACAGCCACGACCATGATTATAACAACCAGGAACATGATTATAACAAACACAACCATGATTATAACATGCACGACCATGATTATAACAACCACGACTATGATTATATCACCCACGACCATGATTATAGCAACCACGACTATGATTATAACAACCACGACCATGATTATAACAGCCACGACCATGATTATAACAACCACGACCATGATTATATCAACCACGACTATGATTATATCACCCTCGACCATGATTATAACAACCACGACCATGATTGCAACAACCACGACCATGATTATAACACCCACGACCATGATTATAACAAACACGACCATGATTATAATACCCACATCCATGATTATAACAACCACGACCATGATTATAACAACCACGACCATGCTTATAATAACCACGGCCATGATTATAACAACCACGACCATAATTATAACAACCACAACCATGATTATAACAACCACGACCATGATTATAACAACCACGACCATGATTATTACAACGATGACTGTGATCATAACAACCACGACTATGATCATAACAACCACGACCATGATTATAACAACCACAACCATGATTATAACAACCACGACTCTGATCATAGCAACCACGGCCATGATTATAACAACCATGACCATGATTATTACAACCACGACCATGATTATAACAACCTCGACCATGATTATAACAACCACGACCATGATTATAACAACCACGACCATGATTATAGCAACCACGACCATTTGGAAAACAATGTCGCTGTATGCTGTCAGCCAGACAACGGTTGTGCGCTAGCCAAGCACGAGCGTTCGAACTTTGATGCCTTGGTAAACTTTACCACAGGACTCGCCACCTGGCACTATGAGCCCACGATAATTTGTCAATACTATACATTCAGTTATTGACTATGCATCTGCCATCCTTACAATGTTATTCAAAAGATACATATATTTTTGTTGATAGTAGAAGTGCATTGGAAGTCTTGCAAAGTAAAAATCCGTGTAACTTTCATATTGTTAATATTCTTAAACGACTGGTCATAGTAATGCAAGAAATGGAATGTACTGTGCAAGTTGTATGAATTCCATCACATGTGGGGATTCATTTAAATGAAATGGCTGGCAAATTGGCACAAAAAGTTACAGAAAAGATGTATATAGATATTGTTAGCAATGTAAGTATTAGAACGATAAAGAAGGAAATGAAAAGAATAAGGAATGGGAAAAGGCAAGAAGAGAAGTAATTGCCATATGTAGCGAGAGTTTTCAGCATTATTTGTTTGTTTTACAAAACACCAATGTAGCTTATGGTACTAACTTACCATCTGTTGACACTGTTATAATGAGACTAAGATTGGGAAACAAATATTACTGGCAGATAAGTGTAGGGGCGGGTCAACTGTGTCATCTGAGGGATGCACATACACTACAACATTATGTGTTAAGATGTGAAAATATCCAACCATACAGGAACAGTGAGATCACTACTTTAAAAAAAACAAGTTTGTTGGATGATTAATAATGCAAAGATTAAAATAATTCTTGCAATGTATAAAAATTTTGCTCCAAGGATATGACATTTAACTTTGTGTGAGGTTACATTATCTGTTCCATTTAATGTAGTACAGTGTTCATGTCAAAATGAACTATTTCATTTATGTAAAAATTATTATTGTATTGTTATAACATTTATAACTTTTGTAAACCCGAGAAGGGGATGGCAAAGGTGAGGGTAGGAGTAGTATACTACCCTGTCCTTTTGATGTGATAGTTTTATTGTTAATAAAGCATTTTGATTTAAATCCCAAAACGAGCCATTATAGGAATTAAAATATTGGCATATAATCTTGTGTAAAACATTGCCTTATACTTTATAATTAGAACAAAAAAGACAAAGATCTCTAAGGCTACATGTGTGGAGAAACGAATGAATAAAACACGACCAAACTCTGTCCGTTTTAGCACTGGAGCGAGGTTTGGGCGATTCCCTTGTCTTGAATGTGCCATGTTTCGCTGTTTCGATTTATGAGAATGTCAACAGTCGCTTCTAACAAAGGGATGGCAAAAGTGAGGGTGTCCTTTTGATGTGATAGCTTTTTATTGTCAATAAAATATTTAAATTTCATTTTCTAACAAGGCATATCATATACAGTGCTGTTTCTGCCTTAGTGCCGGTAAGGAAGCACACAAAGGCTTATAGACAAACAAATAGCCCGCAAAGAGACTGAAATTGACGAGGATTGCATTGTAGCGTAAAGTGTTCGTCAGTGTAGTAAAGTGTTTGTAAATTTCATGAAGTGTTTACAAGAGTCAAAAGGTGTTTTTAAGTGTCGTAATGTAATTATGAGTACACGAAGGCTTTATAGACAAGCAGATAGCCGGTGAGGTGAAGGAAATTAAATTGATGAGGACTGAAAGGTATCGTCAGGTGCTTGTCAGTATAGTAAAATGAAATGTAACAATTACCACAAAGTGTTTATAAGTGTCGTAAAATAATCATACTGTAAGTTTCTCAAAGTGGTCTTAAGTTTCAAAAAGCGATTTTAAGTGCCGTAAAATTTTCATAAGCGATCACATGTAACATAACGTGTTCGCAAGCAACAAAGTGTTTATAAGTGTTGTAAAGTGTTTGTGTTATGAAGTTTTAAAAGTTATGTGAAGTGTTTGTGTTACGAAGACTTATAAGTGTCACAAAGTATGTGAGCGCCAAAAGCACCCTTACGTGTCATGAGAATGTTACAAAGTGTAGTAAAGTGACACAAGGTGTTAGAGTGTCATAAAGTATCACGTTACATCACAGAGACTCATATAATATACAAAAGTAATATATAATGTTTTTATATGCCAGTAGGTCGGATAAAGATAAAAGTGTCATGAAGTCTAATAAGTGTCGTATAATGTCGTAAGATGTGGTGCACAATGAAAAAGTGCTATGAAGTGTCAGATGTGTGTCATGAAGTGTCCTGAAGTGTCGAAGTAACCTAAAGTGTCATGAAGTGTCTTTAAGTGTCATGAAGTTTTCTAAAGTGTCAAAGTTTCCTAAAGTGTCACGAAGTGTCCTAAAGTGCCGTAACAGGCCATATAGTTTCACAGTGTTATAAAGTGGCATAAAGTTTCATAAAGTCTTGAAGTATCGAATAGCTATAAAATGTTCAAGTAGCATGCAATATAGTGTCATACGGTGTCGAAAAGTGTCTAAGGTGCTGTCAAGTCTCACAAAGTGTTGTAAATTGCCATTGATGTCGTAAAGTGTTGCAAAGTGTCTTGAACTATCGTAAAGTGTAAAATGTGTCATGGACTACAGCAAGGTGTCGCCAAGTGTCATGAGGTGTGATAAAAGTGTCAAGACGGTGTCAGGAGGTGACCCTGTACGGCGCCAGGGCTGTCGCGACCGCCAGCACAAGGTAACTACTACTAATAATACTGCTGTGTTCTTGATTATCAAACAAGTTCTCTTAGTCATCCATTTGGCGTTAATGGCAGTCTTGACAGACATCGCAAGTCAACATCAATCCCAGTCATTGACAACCGAGACAGCTTCTTCGGCAGAAGGGACATTTATGCAAGAGTTGGAGTGCATTCATCTAGGGACTGGGTGGCAGTATAAACGATGTCGAAATTTTTAAACTGCAAAAGGAACATGTGAGCACAGGGATCGAGGAGACTGCAGTGGGCACGGGGAGATAAAAGGAAAGGTTACATAGAAATCATGCTAGGAATGATGATAAAGTTAAATTAGTCAGAGTTAAAACCTAAACGCGACAGAGAGAGGCCCCATTTCGCGACTAACAAAAATATCTACTATGCAAACATTAGTAGATATATTAGCATTCGGTGAAACATGGATAAACTTAGACTCACGCGAGTCACCTGTCGAATACCAAATTAAAGGTCAAAAATTATTCCTTACTGATATAAGGATTGTAAAAGGAGATGGGGTAGCAATCAATGTCAGGGATAATTTGAAGTGTGAAATCAATAAGGAAAACCTGAATTGAATACAGAAGCAAAGTGGATAGAATTAACCGATGGTAGGGAAAAATTAATCATAAAAGTTATATAAATGGCGACTTTAGCTTTAGTCAAATAGATTAGACCAATCTTACGGGTAACTGAGGATCAGATTTGCCTGATGAAAGAGTTCAGGACTGTTTCCTAAGTCAACATATAGCCTAACCCACCCCGGGGTAATAATATACTAGATTTAGTTTTGTCAAACACAGAAAACCTCATAATAATGTCGATGTCGGGAGCGAACTAGCTAACAACGATCACAAAGAAATGAGATTAAAAATAGAACTTAATGGCAGTCGCAAGGAATATTCCATTAAAGTCCTAGATTTAAGAAGTGCAATCTTTGACAGGTTGAAAAGACAGCTGAGAGAAACAGTGTTACGTTTGGGAGTGAAGTACATGATCTCACGAGAGGGTGTAAATAACATGACCTTACATAATGTACCCGCGGACGGTGACCTGACAATGATAACCTCACAAAACATGACCATCAGAGGTGACCTGACCACTAGATTTAAGATTGACAATTATCATAACAATATAAATAATGAGTTACTTAATGCACAAAGGCAGAATATACCATACAGAAAACTCAGATCAATTAATAACAATGACCCCAAATAGATAAATAATTATTTAAAGAATATTATTATACAAAAGAATGCTGTAGGTAGGAGAAACAATCGTGGTGAAATTTACCTCCCAGATTATTCTATAGTATTGGCCAATAGGGTTAAGACTAAAATAAGAAAAGCAAAGTGAAATAGTAAACGAAAGATACCAAGGGAGGCGAAATCAAACCCTAAGGGGTTCTTCCAAATGTATCAAACTAAAACACGAGACAAGATCGAACCAACGTAGTCAGACCGGCGAGCTATATGATAACGATAGTGAAATGTCCAATAATCTGAACAGATATTTTTCATAATTTTTCACAACCGAAAATTTAAATATGATACCCGAGGTACAGACGATTACCTACAGAGATAGTGAAGAAAGTAGATTGAACATAAAAACATAAGAATGGAGGAAACTGTAGTCCCGTTTACACCCAACCCGTTAGAACAAGTTCTTATAACTAATGCTTAAGTTCGTTGGTTCTGCCTTAATTGTTATTTGAACTTAAGTGTGAATAATCATAAAAGATGATATAGGTGTGTGTGTGTGTGTGTGTGTGCACAGAGTGGTGTAATGCATCTAATGTGGCAGCATTATATTAGTGTAAAGGTGCAATCACTGCTTGCTTCCTCCTGCTTTCAGCTACCTCCGCTGGCTATTTCTCGTGGAGAACAGGGAAGCCACTTGCATAAGTCCTCCCCTGCTAGTACACAGACTCCTCGCCATCAAGACTCCTGCTGTGCCTCCTCGTGGCAACACGCCATAACTGGGTGCTTCATGAGCCCAGGCTAGACCAGCAGGGGGATCTTGGAGCAGCAGTGCAACCCAAAGGGGCGGCGCATAGGCCCACTGGCCTGTGGACATGTCCTGGCGCCTACCAACTATCTTGGAAGGTATAAGCTACAGGAGTAAATCCCAAGCGAAAAATCTGTAGTGGAGCTTCTCATCAGGGAGACATGCTTATAGAGCTCCAACAAGACCCCAACGGTGGTACAGGCGGAAGAGGTGACCAACACGTGAACCCAATGACTACACCGGCGGACGAAGGCAGTGCATCATGGACAGGCTACTGAGGCGAAACCCAACAAACTGGGCTATCGGCAGTCCATTGCAACTCTCCCTCTCCCCAGTCGTTGCAACACTTCCACCACTAGATAAGGAAAAGGGAGAGCCAAGATGTGTGGTTGCAGCCTGTTCTCCTGCTTCACCACATAAATCAACTCACGCGCAGCCATCATCCAGCTCATCATACATCTCATCATCATCAAAATCCCTATGCCCCCCAAAACTCCTATGGCAACAGACGAGTGGTGACGGGGAAAATCAGAGATGACTGCCGGGAGTCTCTGGTCAAAACTCTGCACCTGGGCAGCATAAATAAGATGGTCGTTTATGCACTGGGATCTAAACAGCAGTGCAATACGGTCGTGTTTGTGCGACTGAGCAGCCCTTTCGAGGAGCCACTCTGCTCACCCCACATGGGGAGGGAGCTAGAAAAGGTGCCTTAAATATAGCCTGCCTAAAGAACCAACCTGGCTGGGCAACCCAGTAAGGTCATTCTTATGAGGTCGAAAACACACTTATACTCACAGATTAAAACAAAAACAAACTATACAACCTTTTATTGTCACTACATTGATTGTTAGGATCCTTCTGGATACTACAGTAGACCAAATGAACATCCTGAAAGAAGAACTGCCCTCGTGGGCAAAAGAGCTGGCTAGGTATAACATCGAAATAGTAGCCATTAGTGAGTTCCTCCTTCCAGATGAGGGTCGACTCAGAAAGGGGATCTGGCTATACCTTCTTCAAGAAGGGTAAGCCTGCTGCAGAGAGGACTGCATTATCATTTATGGAGTTGGCTTTGCCATCCGCCATTGCATCCTGCACAGGCTAACTGAAATGCCAATTGGGATCAACGAGCGCCTCATGACGCTCCGAGTCCCACTAAATCACTCACGTCCTGCCTTTTTCATCTGTGCATTCACCCTAACGTTAGTGCTAACCTGTATCTCCCGAGAGGATAAGGTTGTGTGCTCCTAGGTATTTCAATGCCAGAGTTGGCAGAGATGCTGACACTTGGCAGGGAATTATAGGGAGAAATGGAATAGGCAAGTGTAATCCCAACGCCTACTCCTCCTCATCACGTGTGCTGCACACAACCCCACTATCACCAATACCTTGTTTAGGCAGGCCAACAAGTTCAAGGGTTCGTGGCAACACCCCCAATCTAAACATTGGCATGAACTGGCCATTTTACTGTTGATTCTTGATGAGTTAATGGGGCTGGAACATGTAAAAGTATATAGGGTTTTAGTAGCAAAACCCAACTGTCCATCTGTATTCATTAAGAAAATTTATTACATACAGTTCCAAGTGTATATCACCGTAACTTTATCACTGTGAGTGTTAAATTAGGACGGAGGTTATATTAAATAGCTCTTCTAAAATACGTCCTGCTTGTGTGAGAGAGTGAGTAAGAGTGCTCTAGTAGCCGGCTTCTATGTGCTGACCTAACATTCTTAGGGCCGCTCCTTCAAGGAACTTACCCTTCACATGATGTGACCATGTCACCTCATAGCCAGTGGAAAGTTACAGGGGGTGATATGATTATATAAACTCAATGTACTGCCCTGACATTTATATAAAAGCTAAGGGGCTAATAAATCGCTCAGTCACAACCTTCCAAGCTTCCACGAGGAATTAACTAGTCTCGTAGAATACATCCTATACATAAACCTAACCCTGTTACAAACATATGTGTAGACACTAAGATCTGGTGGAACCATAGGTTGACTAACTACTGGGGTCCTAGACTTAAGTGTCTTATGGGATAGTATATTATGTACAATGTTCAACTTGGAAGATAGTGACTTATAATAACAAAACAAAAATACCACTGCCAGAATTAACACTATACTGGGAATGGTTAAACTTGGTATTGAAAATCCCCTTGCAAAATAAAATGGCAAATGATCTTCTAAATTAGCAAACTATGACTCCTTCAAGTTAGAAATAACTTTCAACTTTTCTGAGACAATATTGAGTTTACTAATAGTTAAATTAAGAAGTAGAAACAATGGAATTAAATCTGAAGTAAGATTTAAATTCAATGCAAAATGCTGATGAGAAGGCAAACTAATCCGGAGCTTTCTAACAACCTTTCACAACTAACTGCCTACCACCATCTTGGCACATTAAAATGGCGTTAGTTTCAACAGGAAAGAAAAAATTACACATTATGCCGATGAGCATGAAACAGTTTTTTTTCTAGAAATTGGGCTTTAACTACATGGTGTTAGCGCTGTGCGTACGTTAGTTTGTATGACTGCCAATTCACATATCCCTTCTGCAGTAGGAATAAATGCGAACATATAGGCTGGACATACGTGTAAGTGTAGATATGACGACTTACACCGTGATAATACTCTAGTATCATCCAATGCTACCAAGGTATATTCTTCATCTATTAGTAGAAGTGCTTTTGGTCTATCTAGAGTATACAGTGAGTCATTAAAATACAAATGGAAGGGTTCCAAATGCCATGCATTAAATTTATGTACAGTATACTCTGTATACAAGCTTTGCATCCACTCGTCCTACCCCAGCATCCACGATGCTTGCGACTAGTTCATTTTTGCTAGTTATTATATCTTGAACAGAACATTCCGCAGCATGCAAATACTCAGAAAAATAAAAGAGCCACTCCAACGTAGGGACTAAATTCATTAACTTATAAACAACCCTAAATAAATGGTTAGACTCAGAAATAATAGCATTAACTTTTGATTCCAAGGCACTAATTCCATGAAAAGATAGAGTAATAACACGATTTTGTTTAAAAACAAGTTTCAATATATATATATATATATATATATATATATATATATATATATATATATATATATATATTTGTTTGTATACTGTTTGAAATGATGTGTCCATGACATCATTACCATTCGTCTGAAAAGATGTGTGTATGACAGTGGACAACCCCATGCATGTCCCTGCCTGGCCCTCGCACACCCAGAGTATAGAGCGTTGTGTACAGCAAGTGAGCGAGGCCAGCAGTCACGTGTACAGCCAGGAGAGGAGGGAAGGCTACATCCGAGCTCAGGTGGTCAGCAGGGAGGTGATGAGTAGAAACAGAAGCAAGAAAGACATGTTCTCTATGGTGCGCAGCAACACCGGGTCGTAGTAGTAAAACCGGTTTTTGTATTTGATGATTTTGTTTTCTAAAGGAATATTAAATTTAATAAATGTGTCAAGATCATTCGTTTTACTATTCTGGATCATTTTCATCCTAATAAATTAACCTGATACATTTACTTTACTTTAAATAAGCTATTTAGTGGTGTTGGTAAAAGGGTGGGAATACTGAATTTTCATAAGATTTCAAGTTAAAATTTACCTAGCAAAAAATGAAAACTTTTCAAATCTGAAGATATCACATGATTCTGCACATAGAACTACATCATTAATACCATGGGCCGATTTTTCAAACTCAAAACAAAAATTCGCCTCCGTATGACACACCCTACTATGACATCGTTACAATTTAGGTAATAAATCTTTATGGCCCTTTTTAAGACGGTCCACATGCATTACAACTGTTGTTTGTGCATTAGGCTTCTAAATTTTAAACTTGTTGCCCGCTTCTTTGGCGATAATGCGGAATGGACCAGAAAATTTGCTGAAAGCATAAAGTTCCTTTCAGGCCCCCTCACCATAACAGCATCGCCTATTTCTAATATGACAGGCTAAGCTTGTTTTGTTGCTTGAAAATCACTTCAGTGCGTGACGCTGCTAAATGTTTCCATATTTGGCCATGAATATCTGTAAAAATGCTGATCTGTTTTGTCGCGAAATCTTCCATATTATAAACAGGGCATGGCTTGTCCGTAAATACGTCATAAGGCAGACTACATCATTGACTACATCACTGTCAGGGAAACAGATCGCCGAGATGTCCTCCTCACCCAAGCCATGCGAGGCTCAGACCACTGTGACACTGATCATCGGGTCGTCAGAGCCAAGCCCTCACTTCACGTCGTCGCCCCAAAATGGCAAAGGCAACAAGCCTCCAGAAGAGGTTTTAACAATAAAAGCCTGGAAGATCCAGACATAGCACATGCTTTCAGAGAGCAGCTCGAACAGGGCTGATAAACAATCCGACAACAAACAACTCAAATCCCAGTGCTGAATGAGGTATTCTCAACACTGTCATGACAAAACCCTGCAGAGAGACCCTCGGCCAGATCGAAAGAATACACCAGGACTGGTTTAATGAAAATGACCCGAAAATCAATGTACTCATCGATATTAAATGTGCTGCTTTAACTGACTGGCAAAACAACCCTGAGTCTCGGACCAAAGCTGATACCTTCCGCAAGAAGAAAGTAGCAGCGCAGTGCAAACTTTGCAATCTAAAGAACTACTGATCTCAAAAAAAAAGCATGTGAAACACAAAAACTTGCAGATCAATGAAGAGGACACCCTTCAGTACTGGAAAGAGCACTACCACTTGCTGCTCAACCGAAACACCGATGTGGATGTCCTGACTACCCAGTAGGTCCCTCAGCATCCAGAGCAGACCCACCTGAACTATCGTCCATCCCTGAGGTAAATTCTGTCATCAAACAGATGAATAATAAGAAAGCCTCAGAGCCCGATGGAATCCCAGCAGAGGTGTATGAAGCAGGAAAAACTCTGCTTACCAGCCGTCTCCACTCTTTCCTAGAGAATATAAGGGAAAAGGAGGAAATCCCCTAAGCTCTTAAGCACGCCTCTATCGTCAATATTTATAAGAACAAGGGAGACCGGTCAGACTGTGGAATCTCGCTGCTGTCCATAGCTGGCAAGATTATCGCCCGAGTCCTCCTAAACAGACTTCATCCTGAGGCGGAAAGTTTCTTTCCAGAATCTCAATGTGGCTTTAAAACATCACGTGGCACCACTGACTCGATCTTTGTTGCCCGTCAGATACAGGAAAAGTGCAGAGAACAGCGCCGTGACCTATACATGGCCGTCATCGACCTAACCAAGGCCTTTGACTCGGTCAACAGGGAAGCCCTCTGGGGGACCCTCAACCATTTGGGCTGCTACCAAAATTCATCACCATTGTTAAGCAACTCCACCATTGGCATGATCGGCAGCGTCCTGCACAATGGCACCCAGTCTGAGTTCCTCCCTATCCAAACGGGGGTAAGACAAGGGTGTGTACTGGCGCCAACCCTCTTTTCCATTTTCTTGGTTGCCTTCCTTACTCGAGCCAGTGCCGATTTAGCCGGCGGGGTGGACATCCAGCACAGGGTGAAGGGTCTTCTCAACATAAGACGACTCTAGGCAGAAACAAAGGTGTCGGCATCTTCCATTATTGAACTTCAGTTTGCAGGCAACCTCACCCTTGTGGCTCACATTGAACGCGACCTACAGGAGTTCCTGAACATCTTCACAGATGCATATGCACACTTCGGCCTTGAGATGAATGTATAAGACTCAAATTTTCTTTCAGACTGCCCCTGTTCAGCCACACCTCCACCATCGAACCAGCTTAATGGTACTACCCTCTCTAATGTTACCCACTTTCAGAATCTCGGTTCCCACCTGTCCACCAACGCGGACATCGATGAAGAGATTCAACTTCGGATCAGATGTGCATCTCAAGCCTTTGGCAGACACTGTATCCATGTCTTCAGCTGTAGGGAGCTGAAATTATCGACAAAATTTGAACGTTTATCAAGTAGTGGTCCTCCCCACTCTGCTATATGACAGTAAGACATAGGTCACATACAGGCGGCACCTCAAGGCACTTGAAAACTTTCACCAACGTAGTCTACATTCCATCTTCCGAGTTTGCTGAAAAGACGAAAGAAAAAATATGAGTATTCTCGCTGACACCAACTGTAGGAGCATCGAGGCTACCATTATCCATGAACAACTATGCTAGACTGGCCTTGATACCAGGCATGGATGACAGTAGACTGCCAAAGCAGCTACTTTACAGTCACCTAACGAATAGTGAACGTAACGCTGATGGGCAACTGAAACGGTGTAAGGATTGTCTTATGACAAACCTGAAAAAGTGCCAAATCGACCCCCTCACTTGGGAAACGATTACTTCACACCGTAACGTTTGGAGGAGCACCACACGGGTTAGCACGACTGCATACCGAGGCAGACAAGCGCCAACGCCGGAAAGACGCTGCCACCGCCCCTACCGCGGTAGATGTAGCCCTCCATACGTGCAACATCTGTAGACGAATCTGCTGCTCCCGTATCGGCCTCTCTTGGCCTCTTTAATCACCTCATACTAGATTCCGAGTAACAGTAATGTAGGATTGAATTGAATTGAATTGAAACAGTTTATTTAGCCAGAAAAACACAGATACACAGTGGATAATAATAACAATATTATCATAGATAAGCCAGTTGAGAACCTGAGCTCTCCTGTAGGCACCTGATATGCAGTATACTGTACTATACATTCATCTCAAGGAAGTATTATGTTACATTTACTGACATCTGGAATAGTACAATAGCATGGTGGTAATAACATCTCAGAATGGTACCACGGTTATCACTTCAATATTTTTTTTATTTTTTTTTTATTTATTTATTTTTTTTTATTATAAGTATATACATAAATTACAGTGGAATTTAAAAACATAAATATAATGGGGAAGCAGTACAACATGGGTTATACAGTATTAAGGTTGAACAAAAGGACAGAGCTCTCAGGATTATTTCTAGATGGCAAATATGTTTATTGCAATGGTAATTTCTTATCTATTTACATGATAATTTCCGATAAAACAGTTTTGATGGTACAATAAAAGCAGGTACTGTATATATATAGTAAGTATTACAAGAAATATTAATACTTAGACAATAGATATTTTTTAAGAGATGATTTAAAGGAAGGGAGCGTAGTCTTTGCTCGGATGGGTGGGGGTAAGTTGTTCCACACCTTCACACTATCACATTTTATGGAGGTCTGAGACTGAGAGGAGCGCATGGGGGGGGGGGGTGGTTTTATTAGCTCTGGATGCCTTAAATTGTATCTCTGATTATTCCGGAACTGAAAATAATTATTGTCAAGCAAGTGATTTATAGATTTGTAAACAAAGAGGGCACAGCAGAAGGTGTTAATATCTTCGAATTTTAACATTCTCAATTTAGCAAATTTTTCGTTTGTGTGATCTGTTTTTTCAAGTAGGTCATTGTCCATACAACTCTCTTTTGTGCAGTGACCAGGGATTGTGTTTTTGAAGAGCCAGAGGCCCCCATAGTGTGTGACAGTATCAGGTGTTGGTAGACAAGATCATGATAGATTTCTTTCATTGCTGTGAGAGTGAGTGACTGTCGAGTGTGATACACGATACCTCACTGTTTATTGACTTTACTGTGAACGGCTTGTATGTGGTTTCTCCAGTTAAGTTTCTCATCAACAATAACTCCGAGGAATTTAGTATTTTGTTCGCGTTTCAGGACTGAATTATCAAGGTACAGGGGGTCCAAGTCTGGGGGTAAGTTTTTCCTTCTGTGAAAGATCGTGTAGTGGGTTTTCTCAAGGCTTAAGGTCAGTTTATTACGTATTACCCAGGTCCTGACTTTCGTCAATTCAGTGTTCATAGTTCTCATCAAGGAATGGAGGTCTGAGTTGCTGGCATAGAGATTACTATCGTCTGCAAATAAGTTGTATTTTATGCATATGCTGGCGTGGACTATGTCGTTTATGGGCAACAAAAACATTACTGGACCGAGAATGGAACCTTAGGGGATGCCATACAAGATTGGCGAGGAGTCAGATTGGTGATTATTATTGCAGGCATACTGCATCCTGTTGGACAGATATGAGATAAACCAATTGTGGGACAGGCTCCTAACGCTGTAATGTTCATGCTTTGAAAGGAGGATGGTATGGTCGACAGTATCGAAGGCTTTAGAGAGGTCCAAGAATATACCGACTGTGAACTGACTGTCATCAAAGTAATTGAAGATGTCATCAGTAAAGGATAGCAGAGCACTCTCAGTTGACCTTCTAGCTCTAAATCCAAACTGGGAGTCTGTAAAGATGTTATTGGCATTGCAGAAGAAATTTAGTCTACTACATGCTAACTTCTCCAGTATTTTACTCAAGGCTGGGAGGACTGATTTGGGGCGGTTCTTATTGTAGAGACCTTTGTCCCCAGATTTTTTATATGCTGGGTGGATTTTAGCAATTTTCAGTTTATCCGGAAAGGCACCACTAGTGAAGGAGGAGTTACAAATGTGTAGAAGAACAGGTAGTAATAAGTGGGCTACTTTCTTAATGATGCTCATTTGTAGGGTGAGAAAGACGGCAGGTAATCTCAACTGGATTTTTCCAGGTAAGTATGAGTTAAAACAGTTCTTCAAGTGACACTAATTCACCATATCTCAGGTACGTCCAAGTCATTATTTATTTATCATTTTATTCATCACCTAAGTCTGGAGTCATTCGCATGCTGCACAACAGTTTTAAAGGAACGTTACGTTCTTCCCATCTATCTTTGAGGACGTCGGTGTCCCTCCTTTATCAATGTGTCAACATGATGCCGCCAATCGTTCACGCGAAAGTCGGACCCACTCCTTTTCCTTACACTGTCTTTATGGTCGCATGTGGTCCCGTCGCTATCTACATGAAAGTCTCCTCCCCTCCCCTTTCCTCACGCCGTCTATGCTGGTATTGTTGGAGTCCTCCCCTCCCACCGTCTTCCCGTCAGAGCCTCACCTCTTCCATTCAAGTGGATACAGTTATCAAACCCACCTGTTTTAAAGGCATCCGTATCTCTTCTGGAAAGTTATTGCTACGCTGAGATAAAATGACCCTCATCTTGCTGTCATGGTTTCATTATTCTGCTTTACAGACTATTAGTTAATCTGCTTCGTGTTTTGGAGGCTTCATGACCTCTCTATCAGCTGTTGATTCGTCAGACAGATCCCAGGCCTAATTAGTAACAACCTAACCTAACTATTGGTATTGGAGCTTTGGAATAACGGGCCCCACTCGTAGTAAGTATTAATGGATCCCAATTTTAATGGACTCCAACCGTAATGTTCAGAACCGTCATGCCTCGGGGGATTAGGATTAAGGTCTTTTGGGCAGAAAACCATTTGATCTTGAAATTTTCGGTGTTGATCCTGTCACAGCGCAACACCAGAGGCCAGTGTTTTCGTTGAGTTGGGTCTCTCCTCCCGTTTTAGATGTGTGAGTGTCCTCACACTCAGGGACGTCTTCACACCCAGGGAGCATTAAACCACTTCCTCGAGTTTCAAGAACATCAAAGTATTTTCGATGTAATATTTAGGGATTCCACGATTTCCTAAGCTTGTATCAAACGCCATTTTTTTTTAAGTTTTGTGAAGATACAAAGTCATTTGTTTTATTGTATTGTTTTATTGTATTGCATTGTATTATTGTATTGTTGACCGGAGTTAAGTTTCTTTCTCTCAGTATTCCTCCTGGACCGAAAGTTTGGAGATATATACAGCAATGATGCTGTCCGTCCGTCCGCTCATTCATGCGTCCGTCCATTCGTTCATCTGTGATAGATTTCGAATCCAGTCTTTAACTCGCCACAGATGTCATGAAAGCAGAATCTTACTGGGCAGTACTGAACGCGTTAATAGTTCTGTATTTCAGAAAATAAAGGTTGTCTTTTTTTGGGCGGGAGGGCTTTTAAAAACGACGTTGTTTTGGGGATCAAACTATTTAAGATGTTTCATTATTTCTATTGTAAGGTTTTAATGTGTTGAAAATTAACAGCATTTTTGGAAACAAATGAAGTCTTTTTCACTACACAAATAGAATTAAATATTAATGAGGAATAAGTTCCAGGGTAGAAATGACAGCAAATACATTTTAAAATGGTTAACATAGAACATTATTAATATGAGTAACAGTATAGTCAGCCAGCAGGCCACCGTGGTGCGAAGGCCAAGTCCAACTAAGCTCACCACCAGTGTTGCCAACTCGGATTTTCAAATGTCGCTAGGCTGGTACCTAAGAGTAGCTAAATGTCGCTAAATCTTCCATGGAAAGTCGCTAGCTATTATTTCCAAGTTTCTTGAATGGTAAAATTGTCTGTCTTTCTGCACTAAACGGCTCTTCTGCTTTCTTGTGTTTTTTTAGTGTTTTTGTGTTTTTCAATGTCGCACAACTTAGCAGACAAAGTACACTTGCAAAATTTACAAAATCCTTTTTTATTATCTCCTGGCACCTCCAGAAGTCAATTTTTGTATCTGTCATCTCTGAGCCATTCCTTCCTAAATCGCTGCGAATACTGTGGCTTACCCATTTTCTATTGGGACTATGAAGGGTTCAAATTAATAAACAGCATGCAAACAAGCGGAAACTTTCCTTGATGGTTTTTGGCAAAGCGGGTGAACAGTGTCGACTTGCGGGGCAACTGTATGGAGTCTATGGGTCACCCATGGTGGACGCGTATGAGAAGTTTGGAACCACGCAGGCTTGATAGAATTAATTCTATAAGATGTTTTGCTAATATTCTTTAAAATTTAGCGTATTAATGAAAATCATATTGCATATCTGACAAAAAGGTAAGTTACCCAGGTGCTACAAAGGCGAAGGTAACAGACAAATAAATGACGACACGGCAACATTAGCCATGGACGGGCTGACATCAAGTGATCAGGAAATAGACGTGTCCCTCCTTCTGTACCACGACCCGTTCAAATGTATTAAACTTTTCTTATTATTTATTGTCCCTGTAACCCCGTTGCTATATATTATGGTTCGAAATTAGGAAAACTGAGTTTTCATGGACAGTCCAAAAGTATCCAGAAAGTCGCTAGATTTCTGTGGATATCTCTAGATTTGCGACAAGTCGCAAATCGCTCTAAAATGTCGCTAGAACAAAACTAAAAGCTCTAGATCTAGCTACAAAGTCGCTAAGTTGGCAACTCTGCTAACCACAGGCGAATATGGTTGCTAAGTGTCGTAACTGTCAGGTTGGTATTGGTATGGTTTACTACCATCACAGCCCAACCTGATGGTCATATTACAGAATGGAGAGGCTTAACCTCTAACTTTTTAAGTCTATTTAGACTATTTAGGATATCTAATTAACTAACCCTAACATCGGCATAGTTTTCGTACATAACAGTAACAGTGTGTCATTCCCCAATCCAGTTGTTTAGGTTTCATGCAATTATCCTTGGAAACCTTGTGGTGAACCGGCCGCACCAGGTGTAACTGTACTGGCCAGTGGCGTACGGGCTACCTGAAGTGGGATCTTACCTGAGTTAGAAAGAATTGTATTAGACCGTGTATAATCATCAGTCTTAGCTTGACTGTACGCAGGGTACCATAAACATAATACAAAGGTAGCAATTTAAAAAAGCGTGCAAACTGCTCCAATGATATGGTGCCTTCCTTGTGATCCTCATCTGCAGAGCATCCTCACATGAATGTAAAAATGTAACTACATGATAATCATCTTCAGCTGTGAACTCGCGAATGCTGTTATTCTGCGGCTTGAGACAGCCTTAGCCATTGTTAGTTGATTGTTAGACAACTTAGATGTCACGGGAGGAATAGAGGATGTAGGAGGTAGGGAGAATGAACAGATCCGTGATAAGGTGTGGTGTCATATGTATGACCTGACCTGACTATTCTCAATGGAAGTGATTCACTGAAGACAAATTTGTGTTCCATGCAAATCTTCCATAATACCAGTAACATTGTCAGCTCTGATAGGAAGAACTGCGTATTGCATTTTCTGTTTGTTCAGAGGTATTATTGTAATCTTTTTGCTAAATGCGTAATGTCTGAACCAGGTAAATTAAATAAAGTATCCATAAATAATAATTCAATCATACAAAATTATACTAAAAATAACCTTGCCCATCTATTTACAATAAATGAATTAAATTATAAGTAAATGAGTAAATGAAAACACTAAATTTATTTTATATCAGTACCTGTAATATATGAATTATGGATGTAGAATATGTTTACCGTGTGTAAAAATACACTGCATCTCTGTGAATACTTAGTACGAAGACTTGACTGAAGCACAAAGACTTGATTGAAGTTCTGGTCGTTCGGTCTGTAGAGTTCTGCAGGGGAGTAGTGTCTCAGCTGGTGAGAAGGTCATGGCTACTCCCTATGCATAGAAGCGAAATGCAAGATGGCTGCTTGCTATGATGTTGGAGTGACGTTTCCAGTATGGCATCAATGGCGTGTCCAAAATGGCATCGATGACATAGTAGCTGCCAGGGACTGGCAGATATGATGAGCTAAGTCTAAGTGATGTCGAAGACTTCTGTCCGATGTAACCTGGGTGCACCGGATCACACGGTGAGTCACACGGTGGGTCACTGGGACTTGTTGTTCAGAAGTCGAAAGAGCGTTGAAGTTTGACGTTGACCAAGAAAAAACAACAGGTGAGCTGTAGACTGTAGTAGGCTCTCTCTGGGGGGGGGGGGGGCTGGGGCTGGGGTGCTGCTTGATGCTGGGGTGCATCTGCTCCCTGGGAGAGAAGGCTTGCTGATCCTGTTATGCTTAGTAGTTGAACACAGTCGTGAGAGCAATACAGTGATGCCACATGTGAAGTGATCAAATGTATTAAATCACTTATAATAACAATAATAGAAACTTATACGTTGAACTGGGATGTCACAATTGTTTAACTGAAATGAACTGCCTCTCAGAAAGGTAGATATCTCACATCTCCACTAGGTGTTTCACAGCGCCAACAGAATGCGAGCGCATCAAGTGGTCATAACTCATCCAATCCAATTTCACCATATTTTGACACCAAATGAACATCTTATTTTTTAACAAAACTTTGTGAAACATAAAATAACAGAAATATTAATTATTTCCATATATTTCTATTACATTACATTACTTTGGATTTTTCTTTTCTTCTCTTTGAGTCACGGCCACTACTGAATAATTCTCCTCTTCGAGTGATTCAACTCCTAGGCCCAATAATCAGACTTGTTTTCTGAAATAACAGCTTTGGTTAACAGACCAGAATCATAAATATATACTTACCCCTGGCTGACAGTTGAAGATGACATTTAGTATAATTACACTGTGAGAATACACACAAGGAAACTATTCATTACATTATGTAAAGTGAGTCAGGGATTTAAAACATACTAATTTATAATAATCATTTATTATATTTACAATCAAACAATGGCCTAAATAATAACTTTGCATGGTCCTGTGACCCAAGTAATTTAGTAATTTATCTTTCTTGATCTCATAATACAGCTCTTCCTCTGTTCACAAAAGTTTCACTTAATATACACTCATAATATAGGTGAATAAATTAATGCCAAAATATAAGATAAGCAATGATTAAGACAAGACAATAGTCACTTTCCTGGTCTCATATCCACAAGCTGTATTTACCTCCAAAACGTATTCAACTAGTATATCTTTTACAATTAGAATATTCTTAACTCAAAACTTCTTTATAAGTACATAATATTATATGATTGCAAAATATTAGAAATTACATAGCACCAACATAATTCACATCTAAAGCAAAAAATAAACTAATTATTACAAAGGATATACAGCTTTCAATCATATTTGCTTCATAGAAACTGTTCTTGCAACCGTGAACGATATAAAATGAATATGCAGCATACATCTCAATATTATGTAAATACATAGGCATATGTAACACCCCCCTCTCTAAAATAGGTATGAGTCATCCCTCAGGTTGACTCCTGACTAACTGGAATGGCACACAAGGCACCTGCCACAATATTAAATTTACCCCTGATATGTTAAATAACTAAATTATAATCTTGTAACATAAGACTCCAGCTGGTAAGACGTTGATTCGCATTCCTCATCTTATGCAAAAATACTAAAGGATTATGGTCTGTAAACACTATAACTGGGGTTCCAGGATCCCACAAATAAATATCAAAATGGTTCAGACTCAAAATCAATGCTAGAGTTTCCTTCTCAATAATACTATAGTTCTTCTGGCATGACAGGAACTTGTTTGAATAATAACATAATGGGTGATCACTACCCTGCCTCTCTTGCATCAAAACACCACCTACTCCAACATCACTTGCATCAACGTACAACATAAAGTAAAATGGTTTATCATAATTTGAAGTTGACAAAAGTGTGGCATGAGCCCTTTCACTGCGACGTAATTAATTAACCAGGATATCCAGTGTGCGGACATTTTTGAGAAAAAAATCTATTATACAAGTATAATGAAAAATAATATAAAATTCAGAGTTCAACTATACAGTACATGTTTCAAATGCATAATCGTAGAAGAAAAAGCAGCAGTGATCAGGAAAAATATTACTGTATCGTATACAATACAGATGCAGTGAAAGGGTTAATCAACATTTTCTTACTCTTAGAAAAAGTGTCTTCACAATAGACATGCCATACAAATTTAATTTTCTTTGACAACAGTCTGGTCAAAGGCATGCTACAGTAGAATTTTCCTTTACAAAATCTCTTATAATACCCACTCATCCCCAGATATTTTAACAATTCTTTCCTACTCGAGGGAGCAGGTAACTTTAGAATACTGTCAACCTTGGCATTAATTGGTCTCTCCTTTCCTTGGCCTATCACAGAACCTAAATATTCAACTTCAACTTTTACAAAATCACTCTTCATCAAATTTACAGTAAGGTTTGCTTTATTTAATCTGCCAACACTGTTCTGATATGTGACAAATGATTCTTCCACTCCTTAGAATACAATATGATATCATCTATATATACAGAACAAGCTTCAGTACCACGCAGTACTTCGTTTACTAACCTCTAAAAACAGGCACCAGAGTTTTCATGCCAAATGATAACACTTATTACTAATACAGTCCACCCATCATAACAAATGCTGAGATAGCATTTCCCCTCTTAGTCAAACCTTCCTGCCAATAACCTTTTAATAAATCTAATTTAGTCACAAACTTGGCATCCCCTACCTGGTCAATACAATCATCAACTTTGGGAATGGGATATGAATCTGATTTAGTTATGTTATTAATTTTTCTATAATCTGCACCAAATCTGTAAGAAACACCATCAGGTTTAGGAATTAGAACACAAGGTGAGCTCCATGGACTATTACTGTTCAAGCATACATTCGATTTCCTTCCTCGTGATTTCCCTGTTCTTTGGGTGTACCCTGTAAGGATATTGTTTAATAGGAGTGACATATTTCATTTGTACATCATGAACAGCTACATTGGTCCTCCTTGGAGCATCAGGGAACAAAGATTTATATTCAATAATGCTTTCTATAATCTCACACCTCTTCGCAGGGTCTAAATAGTCAAGCTTACTATATAACATACCCATTGCAACAGAATTGTGCAGAAATTTATTCTCACATCTACTGAGTATAACATCATCAGGTTCATCAACCTCCTATCAATTACCTGCAAGCAACTGCACTGTGCTTCACTTGTTATCTTATTTTCTCTGTGACTGTCTACTCGTCTCTCATGGTATGGTTTCATCAAATTCATATGACACAACTGTTTTTTTTGTCTGTCTGGGGGTGTTAACTACATAATTCACATCACTGATCTTCTTTTCAACCACCCATGGAACACTAAACCTTGTCTTTAAATGGGTTTCCTTACAATGGTAACAGCACTAACATCTCACTTGGCTTGAATTTTCTATCCCTGGCATCCTTATTATACCGCACCTTCATGTTACTCTGAGACTTTTTCAAATTCTCAACAGTTATTTCCTTGGCTCTCATCAATCTGTTCTTAAAATCAGACACTTTTCCTTTAACATACTCACAGGCCCCCTCGCATCATGGTCATTCACTAACTCAAATGGGCCGAAACCTGTTGACTCCTGGCTGTACAGCATCCCTTAGATTAGAGCAAAAAGAGCCAAAGGCACACCCTCATCCCCATCTATTCCCATCTCTTCACAATACATTCTCGGTGTGTTCTTAAGTGTCTGGTGAAATCTTTTTAAACAACCCTGTGACTGTGGGTGATATGCACTTGATAACTTTTGATTAATATGCAAGTCTTTCAAAATTTTCTTAAAAATACCAGATGTGAAATTACTTCCCTGATCTGACTGAATAATCTCAGGCAGTCCTACCCATGAAAAATATTTGGCTAATTCTCTTACAATATTCTTACTGTGAATACTCCTCAAAGGTACAGCTTCTGAGAAATGCGTAGAAGCACACATAATGGTTAACAGATAGTGATTACTTCTCTGTGTCTTTGGCAAAGGTCCTGCACAGTCTATTACAAATTTTCTTGAGGTTTACTAAACACTGAAATAGGTTTCAGTGGTACAGGTTGAAGATTTGGGCTTACCTACTTTGTGACACACAGGGCAGGTTTTACAAAATGCGGTCGCATCTTTTTTCAAACCAGGCCAATAAACTTGCATCAGCAACCTGTTTGTGGTTTTCCTAACACCTAAATATCCTGCCAAACTAGAATCATGGAATAAAGCTATTATATTCTTCCAGTACTTCTTTAAAAGAAAGAATTGTTTCTTCATTTCCCAATGGTCTGAAGCTGAGACTTCTGGAGGTCTCCACTTCCTCATCAACACATCTCCTTAATTGTAAAATACCACAGTTATCATCAGGCTTACCCTTCCCATCAGCCTCAATCTGGATTTTTCTCAAACTATCATCCCCAAGCTGTGAGTTGAATAATTCACCATTTTCAACAATGAAATCTGGACAAATATCTACCTCCAACTCTACTTCACCATTTTTGTCTCCCTCTTCCACTACTTCCTCATCATACCTGTCCCCTTCCATGAACAACCGACCTAAATAAAGTCTTTCTTTTCCATAGACCTAGTGACAGCACACTAAAAAATATCAAAATTTTCAATTTCCTCTCTCACGGCATCACATTTAACATTTACATTATTTATGTCACTCAGTAGTGTCATTCCCATCACAAGTTAGAGGATCTTCCACCATCTTAGGTTCCGGAACCACACGATACCCTGCTAGATCATTACCCAAATAACCGGTAATTCATCCGTCACCCCAACTTTAACTTGACCAACGACAAAGTCGGTCTCAAGGTTTACTACATGTATGGGCATGGTCAATTTTGAGCTTTACATTCTTTTACCTCATCACCTGAACGAGACTCCATCGTCCACTCCAGCCTCATAACCAACAGACTCTGCTTTTCCTATGAACCGTGTCTGAACCAGAAGAGTCCAATTGACTGGTTTGTGTGTTTCTGGAGGTGGGGTGAGGGAGGGATGTACCCAGCAAAGTTTCCGGCTAGGAATTTCGAGGCTGCCTGTCTGTGTGACATATAAGTAGCGTGATTGTATATGGCATTGCTTGTATGCACTGGGTAAGAGTGCTTTCTGTAATAACTCAGCCACGAATGAGGCCTCCACTTCATTTCATCCCTCTTATCAAAACTGTTCTATGATCATATCTGCCCATGCCCCTGATCAGTATCGTTTGTTGTGATGTACTGTAAAAAAAAAGCCTTCCTTGGTGTTTAAATTCTTTCTTTGACATTTTATCAGGAATTTCAGGCATCTGCTGACTTGGCGTATGGTAATTGTCCAGCAGCAAATAAATGAAGAAGCAATTGACACACACACTGCAAGTGTAAATCCCATTGCCCTGCACTCTCAACTCTGACAAAGAATTTCATGAAAGAAACTTTATCATAGTACAGTAGCCACAGTCTTGACGTGTGGCTCAAATCCTTTGTATAGCAAATAATGGTTGCCATCTTCTCATAAATCTTTGACAGGACTTCTTCCATAGAAAGTGGTAGTAACTCTCGACTAGAGCTGCCATGCACAGGCCAACCGGCCTATTGCAGACTCCTTATTTTCTTATTACGAACGAGGAAGCCGTTAAAGCGAGCCAGTCAGCCAGGATAGCACTACGGTCTTCATCATTCACATTTTCTAACATTTTTGTTTAGAGCAAACAGGTGTTATGAAATGCTCTCGTTGGGCACGGGAGTAAGCGTGACCTAATAATCATGTGGTTTACAGATGATTGGACATAAATTATAGCCCAAAATTCTTGACCGCTACCACTCATGACGTTACCTCATGATGTTTTGTGGTATATTCATTGTAACTTCTACAGTCTTTATAAAAGTATAAAGTTATATATATATTTGGTGAAGTGAATAGTTATTCCACATCTTTCATTGGAGCATATCTCTTCGTTGAGGCGACAAGTTTTGTGTTTATTACTTTTGAAAAAAAATCCCGTGTTATATATTTTAATTATTTTCTGTCAAAAGTTATCAGCAACTAAAAGATGTCATAGCTAATAGGGCAATATACATGATTTAGAACAACATTAACTGAATATCAATTTTCGATAAAACTAATACTTTAACAGTTAATTACCCTTTTAAATTTGTCCAATATGGCGGCTAACGCCGGCGCTGGATATAATGGAAACTTTAGTATACTCTGCATTGTTCTGGGTACATAAATACAATTGTACCAATTTTCAGCTTTTGTTTAATTATTTCCGGTTTACCTTTATTTTGGCTAAAGTTCCTGACCTAACCTAGCCTAACCTAACCTAACCTACTTTAAGTATACTTGACTATTATATGCTTGTAAACGTCGTCTTAAATGAAACAAACAAAATTCTACTACAAACAAAAACCCTGTTTATAGCGTTTACAGTGGGAACCCAGTACAGTATTAATAATTATGTAAACTTTTGCTTGCCTGAGCACCTAACTTACCAGTTACGGTGAGTCTGAGAATGGCGAGAGAAAGCCTCACTACCATTACCTGACCACTGTCGCATCTGTGACTGAGCCACTTGTGCTGCTATGAATTCAATGTGACTTGCTTTTTCGTTTAAGCAACTTTGGTCTCCTCGTCAGCTGGCTCTAACCACTAGCTCCCACTAATGGATGCCAGATATATTCAAGAATTAATAAAGATACATATTCAGGTTATCATTATTTGCGCAGAAGTAGTACACTCACCTCAGTCAAGGGAGTCGCACGTCTTACTGTGAGCTAGCAGTTGTCCAGGTGCGGCTGTCTGGCTGTCTCATAACCAGATTAATTGGTTTCATAAATAACCAATTAGCCAAAGCTCTATCATTAGATGAACTTGCAAACCAATATATACTTGGTTTTTGGATATTACCATAAACAAAGAAATTTTCACATTCGGATTTGTAGTGCTTGGGATTTTTAAAGCATCACTCAGCATTACTCTGTGCATGCTATAATTTTCAAACTTATACACTTATCCATTACCCATCAATGAGCATTTTGGTATATTTTTTTTATGAAATCTTAGAACAAATTGCTTTACTTACAGTATATATTTCCATGAAAACTAAACTTTCTTGGGTTTATGTGTTCGTAGATATATAAAATAATTAACATAGAGTAAATAGTACGGGTGCAAGGGTAATTATAACACCCCTCTAACTGCACGAGGAGGTACGGTATGACGGGGGATAAGTTTGTTTACTCCAACTTTACGGTGATGGGCGTGAGAGACAAGAAGAGTTTTATAAATCATATGTACTTGAACCTGTTCGCTTGAGTGTGTAGTGGCAATGAAGGAATCTGAGTATAAAAATCCTACTGGAATAAAAGCTGTGAGACGCATTATCAAGACGTCCAGGGGTGATGAATTTGAAAGGGTTAACATATTGGTCAGGTTGATCTATGAAGCCAACGCACAACTCTCTCTATTCAATTCAAAGTGGATGGAGTAACACGAACTCTTAGGTTCATTTCATGGAACACCCGGAGTGTTAACAGCAGTATTAATGACCTACAATGGTTTGTTAAAGTTTTTAACATCCTCCTATAACACCCTGAGATTGTTAAATGAGGTCCCTAACCATCCACTGCTTGACCTGTATCAAATGAGCCTCACACAGGGTATTCTGCAAAAGAAATGGACTCATGGAAACATAGTACCAATCCCTAAAGCTAACTCTCCAAACTTCAGGCCCATTTCACTCACATCCTGTAGGTGTAAAGTCCTCGAAAGAGTTGTTCTCAACCGTCTCATGTTTCAAGTCAAAGACAAACTTGCCCCTAATCTGTATGGGTTCATGCCCGGGCGCAGCACACAGACATGCTTTGCAGAATATCTTGTTCACTCAAAAGATAAGACACAAACAGCCTTCATAAACCTTAAATCAGCCTGTCATGTGGCAAATAGAGGCATCATACCTGAACAACTAGCTAATTTTGGCATCCAAGGTAACCTCCTGACATGGATAAAGGGTCATCTGTCCAATAGGTATGCCAGTGTTCTGTTTAGGGGAGTCAAAGTATCAGAATGAGAGCATTTGAGCTTCACACGCCTCAGGGAGGAGTGTTTCCTATGCTCTTTAATATACTGATGCACAAGCTTATTGCTGACATTCCAGTTCAGCTGAATGAAACTGTAATATGTTATGCTGATGATATCTGCATTATGGCACAGACCAAGCCCAGGCTCAAAGCCTCGCTGTATGTATTTGCTCAGAGGACTGTGGAATGTGGTTTCATAATATAAATCCTCGTCCTGCTCACCCTCTGCCTCTTAACTTTAACATTAACATCATGCCCTTGGAACTATGTAGCTCTTATAAATATCTTGGAATTAATGTGAAAGATGAGAACTTCGTCAGCAGCCTTCGTGCCAAACTATTGCAGTTCATTAAACCCCTCAGAACACTCTACTTATTACCATGTTTTGTGTTAAACTTTTAAAGAACAATGGTCCCCAAACTGCAGCTCAAACTGAGTTATTGTTCTATTTAAGTAATCCCCATAATCTCGTTAACCTTCCACAAGACTCTCTTTGGGGCGTGGCTTCATAAAAGTGTTGCAGATCTCTTGAAACTGAATGTACCAATCACCCCCAGACGAACCTATTAATGCCATTCCTCCTTCGCTGGATATATCAGTTCCTATTAATTACACTCCATTTTGTAGTAAGCAAATGTTGAACACCGATGTGGTGAGATGTATTACACTAGAAACTATTAACAGTCACTAAGAGAGTATTAAATCAAAGTGACTAATATGCTTTTACTGATGGTCCTGTGCAGATAAACACAGGTAGAACAGGTTGTGCACTTGTAATTTAATAAAAAAGATGATAGTATTTTTTTTTTTAAGGCTGAACAACTGGGCCAGCACAACACAAACTGAGCTAATGGGAATCTACTTCGCTGCAGACTACCTTAAAGAAAATGGAGGTGGGGTGATATTCTGTGACTCTCAAAGTGCTATGAAATCAATGAACAGTCCGTCAGGTTCTATTTCTAAGTTATCTGTGATATTAAAAGAAATGTGATAACTGCTAATGAGGACAACTTTCGTATTGAATTCGTGTGGATTCCGTCCCATGTTGGAATTGGGTATCATGTCCAATAGACTGGCCACTGAGGCATGTAAGAAAGAAAATTTTGACCGTGACCTTGGCCTGTCCGATGTTATGCTTAAAAACATTCAAGTCAGAATCATGAACTCTAATCTAGAAGAACTGAGAAATGCAGAGAGACCTGGTAGTTGTAGCATCAGTAAATATGACAAATTTTGTGACAAGAGGTACCGGTATGTCCAGCGTAAAGACAGAACTAGACAATGTGGTGTAGTCGTGGCCAGAATTAGGGTATGATCCATACACATCTGGCAAATTAGTGATAAACCCTTAAAGCATACACTTGAACACTATTTTATTGAATGTGACACTGTCAAAGACTTCAGGGGTGCTTGGGATCATTCTTGCTGTTTATCCAAAATTTGCTAGCCCACACTGATTAGTCCGCAATTAGAATATGACTCCTAATGTATAAGAACCATTGTCCTGCGTGGTCGTGAACAGTGATATCACCCCTATGACTGACCTATATATACTGTCAATGAATATTACCTATTTATTTGTGTATGAACCTCTACCCTGCGTGGCAGTGAGAAGTGATAGCACCCTCAGTGCCAAGACCTGACTGAATTACTCAGAATAGTCAAACTGTACTCCAAGCTTTGTCAATAAATTTGTTAACCGTAAAAGTGGCCTCCACACTCCGGTAAGGTGCGCTAGTTTAAACCTTTACCGTTCTTTTCGCTAAGACCTTTCCACTCCCGGAGCACTTAAGCCGATAATATTTTCGTGTTACAGTCATATGTACTGTGTCTCGTTATATGAATTGTCTCTCCCCTTTCGTTATTGTCATTATCCTATTTCTCGGTTTCTCTAACATCTTGATCACATTACCGTCACCCTTCTGAAGCGAGACGGCTGGGTGAGTAGCTCTTAGCTACAGCCACAAAAACATCAGGCGTGACTGGCAGTCCTGTGAATTGTGGGAACGTGTGTGAGCAGAGCAGCTGACTCACTGCTGGCGGGAGTCTCACGCCCCGGGTATTGTTTTACAGATAAACGGTTTAAGGCGTCGTATCACAGGTTTGAAATAATTGTCACAGTATTTTTCAGAACCTGCTCATAAATACCTGTGATACACAAAATTGGACCCCTTGAACTCAAACAAGTAAGAAACAATTCAGGTATGATGGGGAGATGATGAGTATTCCAACACATCAGAATTTTTGTACATATTTCAGATTAAATAAGTCATGCCGGTGATTTTTTTATGCCCAACTTTGTACCAGTAATATAACCCATGAAAGAATTAGAAAAGTTTCAACTTTATTTTCCTATGGTCACAGCTTACGTTTCGGGAAGGAGAATCACTGTAAATTTGAAGATAGATCACCTATAAGAAAAGGTGATTTCTTTCATGATTGGAAGGTCATGCAAAGTAAACCTTTGGAAAAGTGATGATAAATTATCATCTGAATAATATAATTGAATACTGGATCTTTTCCCTGAAGTTCACTAATTGAATTTTACCTAACATACGCAAATATTTTCCATTAACTAGGTAGTACTGTAGGTAGTAGACAGCCAGTGCCGGATTTAGACCTGTGGAGGCCTCTTTGTGGAGGCCCCCCTCATTATAACTACCCAAGAGGGTAGGGTGGTGAGTGAAGCGAGCCTAAACATCTGGGAGCTCCGGGGGGCGCTGTAAGCCCCCCCCCCCCCCCCCCGGGACAATTTTGAAAGTTGAACACTTCTTTGGAGAATTTTGAAGCCATATGCAGTTATATTGAGGAAATTAGAACATTGAGAAAATTTTAGTTAACTGTATATTTATTGATAGTGTACAAATTCCCAACACACACACACACACACACACACACAAAAGTGAGACATGACTGGAGTCATTCATGTGGTTTCAAGTCGACCAGCCCTGATATAGCTACTACCGCACATGTCAAAAATTTTCAAAAGACTCCACAGAAAAAATATTTTATTAGTTATTACAGAGAGACGATTCTTTGCATTATTAATCAGATAAACCTCTACTCAAATAATGGTTCTGTCCAAGTAGCTAGCCTAATTTCTATCACGCTTCTTGCTGAACATAGTTTTACGTGATGGAATAGATAAACATGAATTTTAAAGAATGAAAATAAAAATAATCCAAATGAATAAACAAATAAATAAAATATTGTAATATGTGGAGGCCCCCAGATTGTGGAGGCCCCAGGGCAGTTGCCCAGTTTGCCCACTCCTGAATCCGGCCCTGTAGGCAGCTATCAAACAGGGAGGTACTACCGCCTGGGAAGATGGTAGACCCCGCTGCCATATGGCATCATAAAAATTGGGACCTAGTCCCAGGTTACTGACCTGACTTTCTGCCTCATTTACACACAATTGCAGGGTCTCAATTGTTTCTCTTACTACTGACAACACAACATACATATATTGTTTCCCACTCTTGATATATTTTTTATTTTTTATTTATGGCTCTTTATTATTATTATTATTATTCATAATATTATTATTTTTAGTAGTAGTAATAGTTAAAATTGTTATTAATTTTATTATTATTATTATCATCATTATTATTATTTTATTATATTTTCGCCCCCCAGGCCTTCATGTGGGTCATTAAAAATTACCTGTGCCCGGGTGGGCTGATGCCCGTAAAAAAAATAAATATATAAATAAATAAATTAATAAATGCGATGACAATTCCCCTGAGAACGATGTCTTAAGCTTTTGAATACGATGACTTAATCCCTCGAAAACAATGTCTTAACCCTAGAGAAAGGTGCACTGTCCTCTTGAAACGATTACTTAAATAATGGTGAAAAATCGAAATTTTGGAGAAGCTTTTTTCGAAGACAGTCAGCAACTCATCCATATTTCAAAGAGGGTTTGCTTGCAAGTCACCAAACTTCCAATTTCGGCAAAATCACAATGGCTGAATAATAATAAAAAAAATGCATGGTTTTCAAACTTGGTAACTAACAAGAAAAGATTGAGAATCATCCTTCACTGAGAAATAATCTCATTCTTCATCCCGTCTTGTTTCTGCTCACATACAGTAAGTATACATTGCCACCACGCCTGTTCCCCACCCTCTTATTCATTCCACTTCCTCAACCCCATTAAATCTACGTATCTACGAACTCAACCACTCATCCACTTCCATTATACCTATCTATAAAATTCAACCTCACATATAACCTCACCGAAATCCAACCTCAGCCACCGCCCAGCACCCTCCCACCCACAGTGTCTTCACCGCATTCTTATGGTTGTTGATAAGATCATGAAGATCGTCGCTGAGCTACAAGTGACCCTGCTTATATTGTTTACTGGCTTCTTGCTCGTCCTAACGTAACGCCACGTGCTGAACCAACGTAAACATATAGCAAAAGCACTAACCAAGGAGTTTAGTAATAAATTTATCATATCAGTTTCTCGGCCCATTGCTTTTATTTATTTTCATCTGAAACCTGAAAAGAGGTTTGGGTACCGTAAATGAAAAATTAAAGAAAATAATACAAGGGCAGAAAATCATGAGTGGCATCAGGCAGCTAATCCCTGGCAGTAGGAAGAATTTCTAGATATTAAGTGGCAACGTCTCGACATACAAAAATGTGAAGCGTGTTAAATGGGATCAGCCACATTGAAAAAGAGGGTCTCTTCCTCACCACTACAAAAGATAAAGTCTAGTCTGTCAGCATTGATAATCATCGCTCGTTCCTGGTGGGTGCCATAATTGTGATTAGCCTATCTGTATATTCTTACATCATCTGTTGCTTAATCCGGCCGCTGTTTCCACCCAACAGACAGTTCGCGAGTCTTTTGGAAAATAATATAAAGCAAACCTTTAAGATTCTTACCAGCCGGTCTTGTAGTGTTGCGCTTCTAGATCTTGATTAGTTATGCATTTGAGCCACGCCTGTTTTTAGGTGGCGCCACCAGACGACAAATCTGAAACTTGCTTCTGATCAATACATTAACATAGTGTGGAGTTCAACCAAAAATTTAGTGTTATGGTACCTTGCACTTGGTCCTCTATTAATGAATGATTGTGTCAAGGTGAGAGTGGTATTTCATAGCCCTATTAACTGTTTAGGAGTAGAAATGAGAACTGAAACAAACATACAAAAACTTACAAACTATCATACCCACAAACCGCCTCATTATATAATAACTGTTCTCTCACTCCCTATTATATAATAATATTATCCTTTTAAAAAAACAGCTCTTAATCCCTTCCAGATACTTGATAGTACTGCACATAAAATAATACAAGATACATGATAGTTCACATCTGTAACCCATTCGTTTCTCCTGAGTTTTTATAAACACTTGGCATTTATCTTGACAAGTAAGGAGTCTCCAACAGTGTTTCTTTGATGTTATACACGCCTGGGGGTTACTATAAGAAGGATGGGCACACAGGTCTGATGCACACCATGTTGACTTCTTCGCAGTTTCTTTATTTTGTTGTATTTATCAGGTTATTCTAATCATACCGTCATTCTCTCGACATTTTTTTTATTCCGTTTTCATTTTTCTTTTAATCTTCATCATCTTTACCTATATTTTAGTTGCTCATTTTCATCACCTCATCATTTTTACAATTACGTTCACCATTTTATTGTCACCATCTCATGCTTACTATCAGTCATAATAATTTCAATAATTTACATCTCCTTCAACATATGTTGACATCATGAACAGAGCCAGAAACTACAGCGACCACTGTCTTGATTCTTGCTCTTGTCATGAAGTTTACGACAGTGTGTCATTGTTGATGGAAAGGTTCGACTCATTGCTTCACATTGCGTAAATTGATATATATATGTATATATATATATATATATATATACAATCAATACCTCAACCCGCCAGGACTCGAACCCACGGCCCACGGGCCCATGACTGTGACCGGGGAACGCTAACCGCTGTACCAACAGGATACAAAAGCAGTCCTAGACTCTGTTATATTTCACACAAAGCCTGTTCAACGAGCTTATGGTGGATTTGGTAAAACGTTACTCTGACCACCTACGTGATACGGGTAGTCTCCATTAGAGGTTCACGGCGCCAGGAGCTCGTTGAACAGGCTTTGTGTGAAATATAACAGAGTCTAGGACTGCTTTTATATCCTGTTGGTCCAGCGGTTAGCGTTCCCCGGTCACAGTCGAGGACTCGTGGGCCGTGGGTTCGAGTCCTGGCGGGTTGAGGTATTGATTGTATGTAGAAGTCCGCGTGTTTATTGGGCTAATGAAATATATGTATATATATATATATATATACAGTCGCCTTTTCCTTTCCTAGCTCTGTTAACTGTCCATTCCTTACCCCAGCCCCCCCCCCCCCCCTTGCGCAACTTTATCTGATGCCCACTTCTGCTCTGCCCACCTTCTGGTCGTTGCCCACTCCTGGTGTGGCCCCAGGGCAGGGCAGGGCAAGGCAGTGCGAGGCGGGGAATGAGGGCGGCCGAGCAGGTTATTTTGGTAATGGCAGCGAGAGTGAGGCTCGCTGGGATAGGGTATGGGGGGGAGGCTCTGGTTTACAATTACAGAGAGCGCTGCCAAGGAATGCCGCCCTCACCGTTATTTGGTCTTACACATCCTGCCTCAGAAAAATATCATTACCTTGCTGCTGGTGTACTTTTGGCAAAACTTTTATAGCGAAATCTTCCTGTTATTATTTAATCGAACGCCGTTCAGCTGTATTCAAGTTCAAGCTTTTTATTTGAGTTCATTTTTAAGCTGTTTCTTATGTTTTCTTATTCATAACAAGAACACCTTATAACTCGATGCCCTACATACACTGGGCCACGTATGTATGTATGTATTTATGTGTATGTGAGTGTGTGCGTGCGTGTGTGTGTGTGTGTGTGTTGTGTGCAGTGACAATTCTTGTGAGATATTGTACACTACACTGACTATACGTGAACCTCCATATATCAGAGCCTGGTACATACACAGGTAAGTTGTTTACTGTGAGCTTCTCTGTGTATTTTCTTTCTTAAAAATGTTTAGTTTATGATTCGTTGATTTTTTTTATTTGGGAATTTTTTATGGTGGTGCTATACACATATAGAGATGTAATTATATTTCTGTGTTTTATATCTATCTATCTACCCACCCATCCATCCGTCCGTCCGTCCGTCCGTCCGTCCGTCCATCCATCCATTCATCTATCTCTCTATCTATCTATATCTCTCTCTCTCTCTCTCTCTCTCTATATATATATATATATATATATATATATATATATATATATATATATATATATATGTGTGTGTGTGTGTGTGTGTGTGTGTGTGTATGTTGGGCTCAAAGAGCGAAAACTTTGTTTGGAAAATATCCAGAAAGCGAAATTTTGCTACAGGTTGGGTAAGGCTAGTATAGGTTACGTTTGTTAGGTTAGGTTAGGTTAGGATGTATCTATTGGGCAAAACCCAAGACGCAAAATTTCGCTTTCTGGCTCTTTTGAAAAAATCCATAACGCGTTGTGGTCGTTTTCGTTCTTTGAGTCCAACATATACTGTATATAGACACGTGTACAGGTATTTGCTTGAGTGACTGTATTTGTGGGTAAGTTTTCCACTGTATATGTATGTGAGTTATTCATATGCTTGTTTTTAGGTGGGTACCCGTGCCCAAGTATACTGTAAGTATTCATGTACATGTATGTGTCCCTGTGTAGAGTTAAATAAATAATGAGGCCATATAAAATGCTTAAGAAGGGAGCATATAAACATGAAGAAGCAATATCACTTTGTGGAAATGTGAATGTGTAAAAATGTTTCTCACACACCACCCAGGTCAGAACAGCAGGAACAACCTAAGCATCTACTTGTACTTTTACTTCATATCTTGTAAAGAATTGCGAAAATATCCAAGTTATAGGAATTATATTATTCTAATGAAATCTATGAAGTTTCCGTGATGCATGACTAACGCGGCACACCCAGTCCAACAGTTTCCCCTATGTACAGTAGTATACACTCAGAACAATAAAATACTGCTCACATTGTTGGAGAGGTAGAGGCGGGGTGTGTGAAACAACACCTCGCCTAACCTGGTAATTATCTGGCACTTTTCCCAAGAAAGACCAACCCAGGAATAGCTACACACATTCTAAAGCTTACGTACTGTTAGAATCACGCGAGGCAGTGAGTCGTCCAACACGTGTTATCCACTGTCTTGCCACAGCTACAGTATGTCCCAAACGGCTGGAGGACCGTCGCTCCCTCAAAAACGTCCAACGCTACTCACAGCTTCTTGGCTCAGATTTCTTCTCCCCAATTAGTGTAGTAGTACTACTTCGATATCCAGGCTGGACAACTGTTAATATTCTAAGCTACTTGATGTAAACTTTTTATCAGAGGCCATTTTTTACAACAGGGATATTTATATATATATATATATATATATATATATATATATATATATATATATATATATATATATATATATATATATATATATATATATATATATGTGTGTGTGTGTGTGTGTGTGTGTGTGTGTGTCACAGTAAACAGGGAAACCTGCAGCTTAAGCCTTAAAAAGCTAGTGAGGTTTTTGCCGAATAATGATAACTGTTTTTATTGCTCTAAATCGATGGAAATTAATTCGCACATGTTAAAATTTGATCAGTTTCATGCAAGGCAACGTTTTTCTCATAAAAAAGCTAAATTATACCTGAGTTAGGTTAGGTTAGGTTTTGTATGAAACTTTTCATATACATCTATTTTTACGACCTTCATAATCGTTTATTACTAGTCAAAAGATTCCAAAACAAATATATACATATGAATTATCGCTGAATTATCGCTAATCGGCAATTATCCCTATTTGACGTAACACACACACTTTCACACACTCACACACATTCTCGGTCTCGGAATGTTTCATGGTGGGACTCACAGGCTTCTAAGGCAATCATCAAGGGCTGGACTGACTCATATATCTATAGGCTAGGTCTATTTGTTGAACACGCAGACTCAAATGAACTCTCTCTCTCTCTCTCTCTCTCTCTCTCTCTCTCTCTCTCTCTCGAAGGGATCGCTCATTTACCACACGTTGGATACTAATAACTGTATCTTACAGGACAAACTATAATTATAATCTACCTGTTAATATATCCTACTAAGCACAATAGACCCCCTGGATGAGTCATATCTGGATACCAACTCCCGCCTACCTCACCCAGACGAGTAACTCCCAGGAGGTGGATAGCTACTTATGTATTTGGATATTTAATTTTCAGGTAATAAAATGGCGGCGAAAGTGTGGCTATTGGGGGAGGCTGGAGGCCACGTCAAAAAAAAAACGTAGTAGTAGTATTTTACTAATAACCTTATAACGTCAACGAGACAGTAATCACATTATACGGTCAATGTGTTGATTACATGTGCTGCTGTAGACTCTTTCAGCTTGAGGGTTACAAGGGTTCATGTAGTTAGTGTGTCAAACAAAACCTGATGTAATGTGACCGATACAGAACTGCATGTTAGTTTACGTAATTGTTGTGTTTAACTGAGAGTCTGGGAGGTGAGTCAAACACAGGCAGCCTCCACCACTACTTTTGTTGCTTCTTCATTTAATGGTGATGAATGGAAAAATGGGTATGCTATTAATTATTCCAATAACTTGATTTCGATAAACAAATGATCATTATAATACAGAAAATTATGATAAACTGTACAGTATAACAAAAACGCCACACACACACACACACACACACACACACACACACATACATAAATGTGTTACTTTTTTTGCGGAATCAGTTATTTTGCAAAATGACCGGCATGCAAATTGGTAATTTTGCAAAATAACTTACAAACAGACAACCAAAACTAACCTAACCTTATTGTGAGGACAGCACCTAGTCCAAAGTTAAGAAAGAAAAAGGACCACTTACTAAAACTGTGTATCAAGCTACACGAGTCATCCTAACTTAACCTAATCTAACCTAATCTTACCTAACCTAACCTATCGTATACCTTATTGAGCCATAAGGTTAGGCTAATTTAGGTTGTCCGTAAGTCATTTTGCAAAATTACCAATATGCATGCCGGTCATTTTGCAAAATAACTGATTCCGCAAAAAACCGTAACATATATATATAAATATATATATATATATATATATATATATATATATATATATATATATATATATATTTATTTATTTATTTATTTATTTATTTACTGTATATACGAGTATATATAATTGTATGCGTAAAGATAAATATAGTGACAAACGGTGGTAACAAGTACAGTATATGAGTTTACTTACATGTGTACAACACACACGTCTTTATTTCACCAAGAGTCACTGTTAAAGGCTTTGTTTTGAAAACTCTATACAGTATTTACGTTAACACAGTTGTTACAGGGGAAAACCCCAGCTCAAGTGTAAATATCAACAGGGAAATTTTCATTTTCTTTCGTTTCATTTCAGTACAAAAAGCCTTTAAAAATTATTATTTATTTACGCATATTTCTAATCAGGTACACAGATCGTTATCTTTTCTCTAAGATTTCGATTGAAATAACAAATCATGTATTAAAAAAACACACTTTTTGGAAAAGTAAGATGATAGCAACACGGGAGAACACTTGGCCGAGATCCAGCGTGCGCCTGGCCAGGCAATGGCTTCCCACAAGCCGGTAAGTCTATTTTGGTCAGTGTGGCCATGGTCTTCCCAGGCACCAGAGGCAAGTCAAATCTGAGAGCATACGAATCTAAACCATCAGCCCTGTTCAAGTAGACATCCTTCTAACTTATTTACTGTAAATGCACACAATAAATCGACCGCTGTAACTTGAAACTCTGTGTTGGCAACACAAAGTTCCTTCAATAAAATTCAACCGTTTCTTTCAGTGCCCACAGTATAAGTTTAGGACAACAAGACAGTATATTATGGCGCCGTATGCTGCCAGAATTTAAAAAATTAAATATGTCATAAAAAAAACAAGACTTGATAAACGGTGTTTCTTAGTCCTGGCGGCTGTGGAGCTAAAGGAAGATGTAAAGATGCCTTGATAAAATCAATACCAAATGTTTCGACGATTCCCGAACATTGTAGTGTAACCTAAGCGTCTCTTTTCACTCACACTGACCCAGCCATTGTTGCATTTCGACTTCATAACTATCTCACAGGTACACTAGGAAGAAACATCCTAAACGTCTTCATACGTTTTCATTTTGTTTCAACTCTAAGAAAATTGTTAATTTAATGGCTTTTCACCTCGTCACGTTGGTTAAAACATAGCTTCAATATCGCCATCGCAGTCGACACTTAGTTATGGTGAGAGATAGTCCCCATTAAAACAGATTCTATGATGTAGTAAGATTTCGCAGAGTATTTCACGGAACACCGAGTCCAAAAAAAAATCCAATAGATGGTCATAAACTTCATCTACAACTAAGTTATTAATTCACGCGAACATTAAATTCAATTTGAGAAAAAGGCTTTATATGGCAAAGACTGATGTATGGGTCAGAAGCGTGGACACTTTTAGCAGACACCAGAAAGAGGTTGGAGGCCTTTGAAGTGCGGTGTTATAGACGAAAGCTAGAAATATGTTACTCTGACAGGAAAACAAAAACTTTAAGAGAAATGAGATACTTTGGTCATATAATTAGGAATGAGGGGATAATAACAGACACACTTATGGGCAAACTTGAGGGTAGGAGGACCAGGTCGAGGCAAAGACTGAGATGGATGAATGAAATAAAAAACTGGGTCCCCAGAGAGATATAACACCTTTGAGGTTTGGTAAAAACAGCCCGAAAACGTTTAGAGTGGAGGTCCGTGGTCGCCAGCCCTCAGATATGAAGACGATACTCTGATTGATTTATTGATGACCAGTGTTAACTAAAAATGCACAGAATTTTATATAATTTTATGAAAACCAAGAGAGCATTACGTATTCATATTAATATTATTATCATTGACGTTCACGTGCTAACACCTTACACACATACACACACACACACACACACACCCATAACGTCATATATGAGAGAAGGAAATGCCTTCCTGTTTATACCCAGCGACCAGTAGGTGATGGGGAATCCCCGCAGGAGAGCGGAGGCTGCCAAGATTACGGAATGCTTGCCCAGCGGTGTGGCCTGGTCCATCACCACACGGTGTGGCCTTGTTCATCACCACACTGTGTGGCTTGGTCCACCACCACACTGTGTGGCCTGGTCATCACCATACTCTGTGGCCAAGGGTGCATTCAAAGAGTAGTAAGAGAAGATTAGAATGGGTTGAAAGAAAGGAAGAGGGTGCATGAATCAAGTGTTTACGTGAAGGAATATGTGTGGGCCTGTATAGATTAGGTTAGGTTAGCGTTAGGTTATCAAAATTATCTTAAGAAACTTCTGAGTGCTATCCAGAAGACATACTGTATGTAGAGTGAAGCAAATATTAGAGAGTGACGAGAGGTGGCAGTGATACAGTACGTCAGCAATGTGTGTTGTCGCCGTAGTTCACTAGTTCAATATCTTCAAGGATGGGGCAGTAAGGGAGGTAATAGTGTTGGACAGTGGAGCAGGTTCGAATGCTTTGAGGTATAAATGCAAGACGATCCAGCTGCTGCTTACAGATAATATTGTACCAATTGGTAATTTGGAAAAAAAAAGTTACAAATGCTGGTAAAAGAATTTTGTAGGAATTAAAGAAGGGAGACAGGGGCAACCGAATGTTAACATCTCACTAGGGAGACACACTTGTGGAAAGGTGTTTGAGGTACAATCGCGGACAAATGTTCGCTCCCCGTGGTGAAACTGAGTCTTAGAATGAGGCTCCAAACTTATTTACCCTGGCTGTCTACCTGGGAGTGGGTGTGTATCATCAATGTTAGCAATTGCCTTACAGTAGTTCAAAGTGCATAAAACTAGACTATAATGTAAATTTCTGAAGATAACCCGAAAACAAGCCCATGAATACCTATGTTAACTTGTCAATGGTTGGTAACCGTTGTGGAGCTGCGCCGCCCTTTGATCAACTTTGAATCCATGGCGTGCCCTGATCCCAAAAGATTTTTTTTTTTTGGGGGGGGGGGGGCAACGGTTCTAAGTTCAGTGCTTTCATTTTCTTTCTAATTCGATAAATAAGCAAAGACAACAAAAATCATGTATGTGTGAAGAATAAAGTTCTATGTGAATGATATTCCCAGAAGGCGAACAAAAAGCTTCTGTTTACATTTCGTGGTAAACCATAATAACCAATAAGCTCCCTCTCGGTGTTCTTCTTGTTTCATTATTTCTAAACTTTCTCTTGTAGTTAGAAAAGACATTACACACATATTTTTTCGGGACACCCCTAACTTATTTCGCCTCCGGATTAACCACGCGAACGCTACTTGGCGGGTTAGGTTAGGATAGGTTAGGTGGAATTAGAATAGATTAGATATTGGGTTAGAGTAGACATTAGGTTAGGTTTGGTTGGGATAGAGTATAGACGTTAGGTCAGACAATACGTTACGTTACGTTACGTTTGGTTAAGTTAGGTTTGGTTAGGTTAAACGTTAAGTTAGGATGAGGCGATTAATCTTCAGACCAAATAAGTTCAGGGTAAAAAACTTTTCCAATGATTCTGTTTTCTTTATTTTGTGTTAAAAGTAAGAAGTTGTGTTACAAGCGGGATATATGCAGTACTGTAGGTCTTCGATTTACTGCATATACCATGGAGTGCTCGAATTTACCTTAGGCTATTATTATTATTTTTATTTTCATTTTTATTATTATTATTATTATTATTATTATATGCTGCTCCATATAAAGATAATTGCCCATATAAAATAGTTTAATAAGAAAATGTCAACAATTAAATAAATGAAGTTTTTATTGTTAATTTGTGATTTGTGAAGAGACGTTAAGAAAAATATCGGTTGAAGTTATCAAATGGGGAATCACGTGAAGATTAGGTACCCCAGTTTATTTCACCAAAAGATTAACCACCCTAAAATAATCGAACCTAACAGACCCAAATATAATCTAGCTTATAACCTAATCTAACCTAACCCTCAGGTAACGTTAGGGTGGATATTCTTGTTGTGAAATAAGTGTTACCTAATATTCACGTGCTTCGTCAAACGTGTACTAGAATAAGAGAACGAACACTCCTCAGGGTCAGCCGGGTCTCTCACCATAGATTTACACTGTAAGTCAAGTTGAGTAATTTTCCGTCACCTTTGTCGGGATTAGGCCAAATCAAGTTTTTTTTCTTCCAAGAAACTAAGTAAAAACTGATTTTTAGAATTACTATTAAGTTCGTCAGCATATAAGCAGACCTGATCCTAAGGGTTCGGTTTTAGTGTTACTGGTTAGTGTAAGAACGTGCTTGGGATTAGGTGCCACTCCCCCCCCGCGGTGTCTCTCAGGTAGCCCAGACCTCAGGTGTGGTGGCCGCCCGCCAGAGACATACACCAGTAACATTCCTCCCACTGGCGGCATTGTTTCTCCCACTTCCTTAACTTGAGGGAACCCCAGCCGGATGACTCGAGCGTTTCACTGATGATTCATCATCGGCGTCACTATCTAACAGTTAACTCGTAAATCTGTATAATTGCACTATAAACACCTCCCTTTAGTTATATATTAGATGCTGGATAGTTTGTTTGCATCGGTGCAAAATAGGATACCGATTACACAAGATGTAACTGTGCACAATCAAGGGGTCTAGGGGTTCCATTAGACTGTAACAATACAAGGTGAGAACTGCAATTCCATTGACAATAATACAAGGAAACTTTTCGTTCTCTCTCTCTCTCTCTCTCTCTCTCTCTCTCTCTATATATATATATATATATATATATATATATATATATATATATATATATATATACATATATATATATATGTATATATACAGTATATATATCATTTTTAGTCCATATTAGATATTAGATCAAGTCCACAATGGTCAGGTATTAGGTAATGACCTGATCTCACCCTCCTCTGTATATATATACCTTGTTATGTACTTCTCCTTAGTCTGTACTCACCCCTGAAGATGTGAATTACACGAAAGTGCTTGGGAACTTCGTGTTTTATTTTTCCTTGTGGTTATCAGCATATACCTGGATCACACGCACCTTCAGTGATTTACTTGCATATATATATATATATATATATATATATATATATATATATATATATATATATATATATATATGTATATATATATGTATATATATATATATATATATATATATATATATATATATATATATATATATATATATATGCACAGACAGACGGAGGGGAAGACAAAGAGAAGAAAGAGAGAAGGTTGGACGATGACTCCAATACAAGAATAGCAAACGTCTCCTTCAAACCAGATGCGTTGTATTTTCTCAGGACGTGTTGATATATAACCAGCCATTTAATTATATTGGCTTTCTATACGTATATTAACCCAAATCAGGATAAGAAGATCATTCTCTGCCTCAACACTAACGATAGACTCTACATTAAGTTTAGTGAAGTGAGTCTGCGACACTCTGACAACCGGAGATATCTTTATGTCTACGACCTGGCAAAAGATCTGTGCTTTATATGAATGGGATGTCTATAGATATCCTCGAATAAGGACAGTACTCGTTTTCTACCTCATATATTTGATAGCTGGTGCCTATTCCAGACTTGTTGTGATCTCGTGGTTAATACTGGCTACCATAAGGCCTTGTGGTTAAAACTGGCTACCACAAGGCCTCGTAGTTAATACTGGCTACCGTCAAGTCTCGTGGTTAATACTGGCTATCATAAGGCCTCGTAGTTAAAACTGGCTACCACAAGGCCTCGTAGTTAATACTGGCTACCGTCAAGTCTCGTGGTTAATACTGGCTACCATAAGGCCTCGTAGTTAAAACTGGCTACCATAAGGCCTCGTAGTTAATACTGGCTACCATCAAATCTCGTGGTTAATACTGGCAACCATCAAGTCTCGTAGTTAATACTGGCTACCATCAAGTCTCGTGGTTAGTACTGGCTACCATCAAGTCTTGTGGTTAGTACTGGCTACCATGAGGTCTTGTAATACTGGCGACCATAAGGTCTTGTGGTTAATACTGTCTACCATTAAATCTCGTATGAGGCCTCGTAGTTAACACTGTCTTGTTCATTTCTGTTACATATTTCACCGCCAACAGTGTATTGAACTCCGTCGCCTAGGATAAACTATAAACCTTCCCTTCAAACTCGACACTCATCCGGGTAGACTTAATACTACATTGGCTAGAGGTGTGTCAAGGCCGACTACAAATAATCTTTAATTGTCAGTGAAAATCACACTTCTGTGCCCCAGTGACAATAATTACAGTAAGTCAGAAAAACAGACACATTCCGTTGAAATCCCGTCATTACAGCCCTTGACTCACAGTCCCCATAAAACAGGAAGAAAAAAAAAAGACAAGCCCCTTACCTTCACCCCAGCCAGTCCTGACGACCCGTAACGACACCTGGCATACACCCAAGGCAGATGTGTGCGGGAGCAGCGGGGAGCTATTAAGCAAAGTCCTAGCTATATAGCCCATGACACGCTCTGGCTGGTCCTCTCCTACCGCAAGTTCAAACAGAGTTTAACCCACGACAAGGTTTGAGTTCAGATTTTGACTAGGTTAGGGTAGGCTAAGGTAAGATAGGGTGAAAGAGTTTACGTAGGAGTGACTTTAGCGGACGTTTTGGCGAGAGAGAATAATTCGCATTTAATCAGCCTACGTCATGCCAGCGTACTTTACGGAGTCTGCCAAATCGGAGGCGACCTAAATGGTAGTGAGAGGAGTGCGTGTGATACCGTCTACTGCGTCCTCACCTTCAGCAGACACAGCACTGGCCACTTGCCACTGTCCTACTTGTGGTGGCATTTATGGGACGCCTCCATCCCGGACCTAGTGCCTTTTGTTTTCTCTAATAACCTAGCGTAACAGGTTAAGCCGTCCGAGAACTGTCGTAGGGGGATTCTGGCCTGAAGTGGTGGGTCGTAGGGGGAGAGTCTGCCCTGGAGTGGTGGGTCGTAGAGGGAGAGTCTGGCCTGGAGTGGTGGGTCGTAGGGGGAGAGTCTGCCCTGGAGTGGTGGGTCGTAGAGGGAGAGTCTGGCCTGGAGTGGTGATTCGTAGGAAGAGAGCCTAGCCTGGAGTGGTGGGTCGTAGGAGGAGAGTCTGGCCTGGAGTGGTGATCCGGGTCGTAAGGGAAAAGTTTGGCTTGGAGTGGTGAGTCGTAGGAGGAGAGTCTGGCCTGGAGTGGTGGGTCGTAGGAGGAGAGTCTGGCCTGGAGTGGTGGGTTGTAGGAGGAGAGTCTGGCCTGGAGTGGTGACCCGGGTCGTAAGGGGAAGTTTTAATATATAATGTTTAATTCTCATAACTAAACCAAACTAACCTTAAATATCCTCTTACTTACTTGTTAACCGAGTTGTGAAAGTTAATAAGCTCCTCTGATGAAAGAAAATATAATACGGCATTTAAATCATTCACCTGATGACTTAAACAACACAGATAAATATAACTTAGAAGGCTGTTGACATGCGAGGAAATTATGGAGTGATTTGTCAAGTGTTTTTTTACTGTCACTGGCTATATCTCTGATGGAAAATATCAAGCCAGTAAATATTTGCCAGGTAAGGGATAATATACTTTCCCCCACCTCCCCAAATGTTTTCAATGGGCACAAATGTATGTCTTATTATTTTTATTTTTAATTTATCATTTCACCATTAATCAGATTACTTGCCGTTTGGACGTTTGGTCTCTTCTTTGTTACTCTATTCTAGGAATTTTACTGTCCACATTTTTGTCATGATTGTAAGCCTGTACATTAGTGTGTTTCGTTAGTTATTAATGTTTTACTCGTGTTGTTATGGTTCTAAGATTAAACTCTTTTCTTTATTATATATGAACCAATTTCACTTTTTTTTACTGTTAGCTCGAGTAGTAATAACGCTCTAGGGAAGATCTTAAACCACTGTAAATTTATAGTGTTTAATTAATAAAATCACAGTTTCTCTCTCTCTCTCTCTCTCTCTCTCTCTCTCTCTCTCTCTCTCTCTCTCTCTCTCTCTCTCTCTCTCACATGTAACTGGTTGCTGGACGGACACGAGGTATCTAGCAGCAGGAGGTTATTCTAGGATATGATGACGGGGAAAGAGATGCACACTTGGTTGAGGCCTTGGTTGTCCCGTATGATCCATGTGACATACACTGACAGCTGCAACCAACGTGGAAGATCAACATCAACATAGAAATAGTATTAAAAGTTACCTTCTTACTTAACAGAAACGGATAGTAGTCATTATCACTATGAACAGATATGCATATAATGTGAAAGTAGATAACTGAAGGAAATATTCTTGGTGTCGAAAGGTGGTCACATTTACCTGTTATTCTGAATAATGTACAGTAATTATCTCCTTCCCATTACTTCTTTCACTCTGCGTGTTTAGTATGTGTACTGCATTAGAATAATACAAAGGCATCCTAGCACATATTTACTTCAACCACTTATAAAGGAGGGACTAAGCAAAATCTTGTCATATTAAATTGACAACATTAAATAAAAACTTTATCTAGAGAAAGACTGTGAGAAGTCAGAAGCCATGACAGTGCAATACGTGAAACAGTCAGAGAACAGTTCCCACTTTTAACACTAAACTGCCTTTAAGTTTAATTGGGCAAATGGAATATCAATGCTTCACCAATTTATGTTACTAAATAAGAGTAGTGATGTAACTCATGGCACTCACCGCCGGGTATTCCTTGAGGACGGGCATCACAGCATGGTACAGGTAAGTACCGTTCGCCTCCAGGGGACACTCACCATCCACCAGCAGCTTGCAGCCCCCGGGGCCCGGCCACGGGAAGTGAATGCCATCGATCCTAGCGTCTAATGTTGCGTCAAATTTCTGAACCACATCAACTGTGAAGAGTAGTATTGTGTTACAACCAGAACAATTTCATGTCGTGATAACAAGCCCTCGTAATATAAGAGGCCAAGATGCAATGTTAGCAGTGCCGGATTAAAGGGTGTTCAGATTGTGCAGCCAAACACGGCCCTAACATTTTGGGGGCACTCAACTTTTAATATAGAAAAAATATCTTCTTTAGGATTGTTTAAATTATGTCACTAGTTAGTTAGTTTTTCCGTTGTTGTATGTAGTTGACAACTTTGGGGCGAGGAGGGGGAGGGGGTTACATAAGCTAGGATACGTCGTTACTTGGTCAAGGATTTTAAATTAAAAATAAATTTCCAATATTCTAGACCTAAGGTGTGTGTTTTTTAGGGCGTTATACTTATATTTTAGGGTAATCATAGTATCAGCCCCAGATTAAAAATTTGCTTGTGGGTATGTTAGTAAATTTAAATAGTGTGGTTACATGTTAGCGTTTTGACTTGTTGGTGGACGAATGGAATTTACACTAGGAATTAGAAAAAAGTCTGCGTTCATTTTACTTGTTGACAACGCTGGAAAGTTTTCTTGTTGAGTGATTATAAAAGTCTGTTTAGTAAGGAAGGTCATCAAATAAAAGACGATTATTATATCGGTTAAAGTTACTCCTTCGCTACCAAGTTCTGTAGAACCGGAAAATATTGTGAAATCTTAGTCTCCTGTAGAAACAAGTCTCACTAACTTTGAGACGAGAGACCACAGTAACAGGTGAACTCATACTGGGACAGAAATTGGCAGCGAGCGTTAACATTGTGTCATGAGCGTTAACAATTAACATTGTATCATGATCTGGTTTATTTAGAAAACATGGTATCGGGAATGTATCTAGATATCAATCAATAAGATATTAACACAGTATACCCAGCACAATCCTAGGGTCAGTAAAAAATCGGGGTGAGGACGTAGGTGTGATTTTTCACTAACCTCAGTATACTGAGCCGGCATTACTAAAGTGCTCGCGCTGAGATGCTAAATGTGAGTCTGGGTACACGAAGGTCAGTATAAACGAGGAGAGGTATGAGGAGTTTACTTACGTGGGGAGAAGGTGATGTTGACGTCCTGAATGTCTGGTCGAGTAACGTGGCAGGGAGGCAGAATGCAGTCCTCGATATCAACTCTTACTATCCGCGCCACGGAACCTGCAATATATAAATTTGATGTAACATGACCACCTCCTACTTGTTGTTTTATTTATTTCTTTTTTTTACAAATAATGTAAGATGTTCACATTAGTCGACTGACTGAAGATAAATTTTGTACTGTGATGGAAAGAAATATTAGTCGGTATATGAAGTGCCTACATCTTTATATCATTGATACATATGTGCCCGAGTCCAATATTTTATGCACCTTTATTACTGAAATGGGAATTATTAAAGGAAATTGTTTCACTCTCAAGAATCATTAAAGTCCCAGGTTGCTGATCTTACTTTCTGTCTCATTTATACACAGTTGCAGGGTCTCAATTGTTTCTCTTACTTTGACACTATGACGTACCACAGTCTTCGTAGAGGGTAGCAGCGACGTAGTCGAGGAGGACTAGCAGCAGCAGTGTCTGGCTCTTCTTCATACTTGCTAGAATTGTGTCGAGTAACGAGGCCACCTCCATGACCATCTCTTATACCACATGCCGTGTATTCATCGCCAGACTTTCGTAACCAACACATGCCGACTTTTTCCAGTTACATAAACAGCTATCAGTGGCGGGCGCGGCTGTATTGCCTAACAGGAGACTTGATGACCCATATATCTATGTTCTGATTGCGTTGACTGTGAGTGTAACGTGCGTCCACCAGTCTCTGCACACATCCTACATTCCTGCCATTCTCATATCGTACACTCTATGTCAACAATAACAATTTCTCGCAAGCAATTGACTCACATATTAGTCTCTTCTCCAGTTAACTCGAAATTTGAAGCGAATTCCGTAGTGTGCAAGAAGACCGAAACTAACAACCAAACACCCAAGTAGTGGAATTAATAATGGTATCGATAATTAATTCGGACCAGTATATTCTTAGTTTCTCTTCACTTACGGTACCTGCACATAGGTAATAACTAATTTAAGTAAGCATTACATAAGTGTACTTTACATCAGTGAGAAATTTCAGATGTTCACAAGTTATATAGAAAGAAACTGCAACAACACGATTCCTCGACATTCCTTAGGACGAACAGGTGCATGAGGCGGGCGCTTGGGAATAAGAGTAACCTTCTGTTGACATTATGAGTACCTCAGGGTCTCTGGATGAAATATTGTTCTGTATAAGAACGTGAAGCATTGGTATGTACGGACTGGAGGAATAAGGCAGGAAGAAAACATGAACTACTAACTACTAACAAAGTCTACAAAGGTCATGGATGTAAAGAATGAATTAAATAACCCAAGTTTTCGGTTGTGTGACAAGAGGAAAAGTGAAAACTATGAGAGGAACGAATAAGATAACTTCATAGTACGTTGTACACCCTCTTGTCATACCATGAACGATTTACAGTACACCCTCATGTCATACCATGAACAATGTACAGTACACCCCATGTAATGCCATGAACATTGTACACCCCCATGTCATGCCATGAGCAATGTACAGTACACCCGCATGTAATGCCATGAACAATGTACACCCCATGTCATGCCATGAACAATGTACAGTACACCCCCATGTAATGCCATGAACAATGTACACCCCCATGTCATACCATGAACAATGTGCAGTACACCCTCATGTCATACCATGAACAATGTACAGTAAACCCTCATGTCATACCATGAACAATGTACAGTACACCCTCATGTCATACCATGAACAATGTACAGTACACCCCATGTCATGCCATGAACAATGTACATCCCCATGTAGTGCTATGAACAATGTACAGTACACCCCCATGTCATGCCATGAACAATGTTTAGCAGCCCCCCGTGTCATGCCATGAACAAAGCACAGTACATACCCCATGTCATGCCATGAACAATGTACAGTACACCCCCATGTCATGCCATGAACAATGTACAGTACACCCCCATGTCATGCCATAAACAATGTACTATACACCTCCATGTCATGTCATAAACAGATTACAGTACACGCCCCTATGTCATGCCGTGAACAATGTCCAGTACACCCCCATGTCATGCCATGAACAATGTACAGTACACCCCCATGTCATGCCATAAACATTGTACAGTACACGCCCGTATGTCATGCCATGAATAATGTACAGTACAGGCTTCCCCAGCATTATGGAAGGGTTGCGTCGATGGAAAATTGACCGTATCGCGAAATTCCGTAATGCGAAACCAATTTTCCCATTGACTTCCATAATAAAACTGGAGATGCGTTCCTAAGGAATTTTTTTCTGCCCCAAAAGAGTAATTCAAGCACTTTTATGAATGAAAATAAACATTTATAAACACATACAATACGGTACATTAAATAATTTATGATATACCTTCTTAAAACATCAAGTATAATTTCCATTGTAATGCCTTTGCAGCTTCTTTTTGCACTACTGCAGTCACTTCCACTTGATGGCCTCTTTCCATTCATCTTGAATAAGGGTAATGCACTGTACTGTCCTTACTGTATGTTTATAAAAGTTAAATCCAACAGCTGGGGTGAGAAACATGGGCGTACACTGGATGTAAACAATGGAGTGACTCCTCGTGGCGACGCCACGCTTGGCGGTAGCAAACACCAAGAAATCCACACCAAACTTATTATAACTTTTAACAAAAAATTTTAATTTAACATAGTGATTTTTTTTTTTAATTTTTATAATTTACCCCAATTTCCATAAGGGAGGATTTACGGGCTGTATCGCGAAATTATTGGTCATAATATACAAATTCCGTAGGAGAAAAATTCCGCAACCCGAGGTTCCGTAACGCGGGGGATGCCTGTACACGCCCATGTCATGCCATGAACAATGTACAGTACACCCCATGTCATGACATAAACAATGTACAGTACACCTCCATGTCATGCCATCAACAATGTACAGCACACCGGCATGTCATGCCATGAACAATGTACAGTACACCTCCATGTCATGCCATCAACAATGTACAGTACACCTCCATGTCATGCCATAAACAATGTACAGTATACGCCTCTATGTCATGCCATGAATAATGTACAGTACACGCCCCTATGTCATGCCATGAATAATGTACAGTGCACCCACATGTCATGCCATAAACAATGTACAGCACACCCCCATGTCATGCCATGAATAATGTACAGTACACCCCCATGTAATGACATAAGCAATGTACAGTACACCCCCATGTCATACCATGAACAATGTACTGTACACCCACATGTCATGACATAAACAATTTACAGTACACCCTCATGTCATACCATGAACAATGTCCAGTACACCCCCATGTCATACCATGAACAATGTACAGCACACCCCCATGTCATACCATGAACAATGTACAGTACACCCCCATGTCATGCCATGAACAATGTACAGTACACCCCCATGTCATACCATGAACAATGTCCAGTACACCCCCATGTCATACCATGAACAATGTACAGCACACCCCCATGTCATGCCATGAACAATGTCCAGCACACCCCCATGTCATGCCATGAACAATGTACAGCACACCCCCATGTCATGCCATGAACAATGTAGAGTACACCCCCACGTCATGTCATGAACAATGTACATCCCCATGTCATGCCATGAACAATGTACAATACACCCCTATGTCATGCCATAAGCAATGTACATCCTCAAGTCATGCCATGAACAATGCATAACGCCATGTCATACCATGAACAATGTACAGTACACCCTCATGTCATGCCATGAACAATGTACAGTACACCCCCATGTCATGCCATGAACAATGTACAGTACACCCCCAGGTCATGTCATGAACAATGTACATCCCCATGTTATGCCATGAACAATGTACAATACACCCCTATGACATGCCATAAGCAATGTGCATCCTCAAGTCATGCCATGAACAATGTATAACGCCATGTCATGCCATGAGCAATGTATAACGACATGTCATGCCATGAACAATGTACAGTACACCCCTATGCCATGCCATGAACAATGTACATTACACCCCCAGGTCATGTCATGAACAATGTACATCCCCATGTTATGCCATGAACAATGTACAATACACCCCTATGTCATGCCATAAGCAATGTGCATCCTCAAGTCATGCCATGAACAATGTATAACGCCATGTCATGCCATGAGCAATGTATAACGACATGTCATGCCATGAACAATGTACAGTACACCCCTATGCCATGCCATGAACAATGTACATTACACCCACATGTCATGCCATGAACAATGTACATACCCATGTCATGCCATGAACGATTTAGAGTACACCCACATGTCATACCATGAACAACGTATAAAGTCATGTCATACCATGAACAATGTACAGTACACCCACATGTCATGCCATGAACAATGTACAGTACACCCCCATGTCATGCCATGAACAATGTACAGTACACCCCCCATGTCATGCCATGAACAATGTACAGTACACCCCCATGTCATGCCATGAACAATGTACAGTACACCCCCATGTCATGCCATGAACAACGTATAAAGTCATGTCATGCCATGAACAATGTACAGTACACTCACATGTCATACCATGAACAATGTCCAGTACACCCCCATGTCATACCATGAACAATGTACAGCACACCCCCATGTCATGCCGTGAACAATGTCCAGTACACCCCCATGTCATGACATAAACAATGTTCAGTACACCCCCATGTCATGACATAAACAATGTCCAGTACACCCCCATGTCATGACATAAACAATGTCCAGTACACCCCCATGTCATGACATAAACAATGTCCAGTACACCCCCATGTCATGACATAAACAATGTCCAGTACACCCCCATGTCATGCCATAATCAATGTACAGCACACCCCCATGTCATGCCATAATCAATGTACAGCACACCCCCATGTCATGCCATAAGCAATGTACAGTACACCCCCATGTCATGCCATAAGCAATGTACAGTACACCCCCATGTCATGCCATAATCAATGTACAGCACACCCCCATGTCATGCCATAAGCAATGTACAGTACACCCCCATGTCATGCCATAAGCAATGTACAGTACACCCCCATGTCATGCCATAATCAATGTACAGTACACCCCATGTCATGCCATAAGCAATGTACAGTACACCCCATGTCATGTCATGAACAATGTACAGTCAGCCAAAGATGCATCGACCCCATCTTGGCTCTTGTACTCGCAATTTTACCTGGCAATACTTGCTCCTCATATCTGAGGGTTGGCGACTATAATACTCCACTCTAAATGTTCTCGGGCTCTTTTACCAATCCATCAAGGTTTTATATTTTATTTTCATTCATCCACTCTAATCTCTGCCTTCCCCTGGCCCTCCTACCCTCAAATTTGTCCATTAATATTTTTGTATTATCCCTCATCCCTAATTATGTGACCAATCTCATTTTTCTTTTTCTGTACATTTCAAGTTTTTCTCTTGATTTTTTTGTTAATCTTAGTACTTCTTCATTTGTTTTCCTGTCAGTATATGTTAATCTTATTATTCGCCTGTAACACCACAACCTTCTCCTGGAATCTGCTGAATGTGTCCAGGCACCTGACCCATACATCAGTCCCTGCCATATAAAGTCTTTCAGCAGTCTTTTTCTCAAATTGAAGCTAATGTTCTTTTTCATTAGGACTTTTATATTATTAAATGCTGTTTTTTCTTGCCCTATTTTTGTTTTGATTTCTTCCGTACATCTACCACCACAGCTAATGATACTTCCCAAATACACAACCACAGTTTTTATTTTAGGATTTATTTCCAATTTGCAAACAACTATGACTTCAGTCTTTATAGAATTAACTCTTGAACCATATTTTTTCACGTATTTTTCCATTAAAACTCAAATTCAACTTCCCAGCTCAATATATGACTAAGATATCGCCAGGAAAAAAAAACCAGCAACACCTGATTGGTCCTTTCTCTTGCGCTTCTCGCGGCTTCTGGAAACTGAAGGGAGGAGGCCCCGGGGCGGTGTACAGTACAATGGACGCTCACCAACATAAGGAGCATCGTTAAGATAAAACAAGCTGAAGTGAATTCATAGGAACATCTGCATAGAAGCTGGAGGAAGGTTCTGACAATACTAAAATTGTACTTGTAGAGTGGGAACAAAGTCGAGCAACACATACAATATTCTGATACTTCACTCATTGACCCTCAAGGTGTGGATTTAAGAGTAGTGCTATTACCAGTCCCTTCTTATAGCTGATGAACCAGAAGGTAATGATCATGAAGACGAAATCATATATATAATCAACATATCCAAATAATTTAAACAAACTTTTCAAAAATAAATGATGGGAAATCCTGTGGATTTGATAACTCCTCAGCAGAAATTTACTCCTGAAGTAATACGAGCTTAAATTGTTTAAATAGCTCTAATACCTCACACAGGTTGTTTGGAAAAATATTAACTACGTTGAGAATCGGGAAGCAGGAATATCTGCCACAATAATAAATCAGAGAAAATGTGAGAGCTTTTGGGGTAACTGCTCTGCCATGTCGCAAAAGATAAACAACAAGATCCTCAATCCGGTTAAAAAAAATCAGGAAATTCACTTCAGCTTCAGCTCCAACTGAGGACTCATCGATTTGATCTTTACAACACAGTATAGTGCGTGCGTTCATCGAGAAGCGATGGGAGTTGAATGAAGCGTTTTACGCAGAATGGCCAATGGCCATACCTTCTGAAGGTATTTGACGGTCTACCGAGGAGCAGAATAAGGGAGATGCTCTGAGATCTACATAAATTTAAGTATTGGCGGATAAACTAGCCCGAAAATTCCGAAATATGCAAATTGCTTTAATGGACATGTCGAAGTTTCGTCGGGTCACCGTATGAATGTAAAATGTGACTGGAGGAGTTGGAACAGTATTGTATCAAAACTAATTTCACGCCCCTGGCATTGTGAACACTAGAGAGGCACCTCATTCACAAGGCTTTAAAATAGACTTGAACAAGATTATCAAGAACAATGGAGGGATTCTACATAAACCACTGGTAGTCAGGTAAATCTGATATGTTTTATTTTATTCGTTTTGGCCGTTTTGAGGATTTTGTGAGGTAAGTGTTCGTCACCCCCAAAAAACTTTGTATTTTGAGCTGCAATTTATATCATGTTTGGATCAATTAAGGTAAAATTTAACGCAAACACGCCATAGGATAGACTTCCCACAATTGTTTTTTTTAATATGATAATTTTGTAGTTTTATAATTTTACGGGGATCAACGGCCATAAGAAATACATACAATAATTTGGAGGTTTCGTCCAGTATTCTGCCGTCTTATACTGTACATGGTTCTTGATACAGTATGGAGCTACAAACCTTTGGCAATAGTATAATTAGCTTTCAGATTTTATATTTTGTTATCATTTCATGGGTCAGAGGTCACCAAAAGACTCATAATTTCTGCTTTGTTGGCCCATTTTCGCTGTACTTCACCAACTTTACTTGAAAATTGGTATATTGAGTTTTTGTGTCAGCCACCAAATAACAGAGACAGACAGGCAGATTTTGTTTTTTGTTATTTAAACCATTTTATGGGGTTCAGAGGTCACCAACATAATATATGGGACCTTCCAATGTTAGTCTCTAAATTTACTTACTGGAGAAAATTGTAACTGTTTTTTAATGAGATGTTTAAAGATACATGACGACTGTATGAACAAAATCATTTTTGGCTTAACATATGTCAGTACAATACCATTCGCTAATTACGAAATCAAGAACCGAACTCTTTTACAATAGGCTATAAATAGAATCAGTGATAAATACTTCCATGAATGATAATAAATGCATATCAAGGCCAAATTTGATAACGATTGAATTATACATAACTTAGATAAATACTATATTACGAAATAAAACTATGGAAGACGAGTAACATTACGTCATCTGCTAAGGTTAACTAATTAATGTAAATAAGTCACATTAAGTTATTTTCACGATTATGTGTAAAATTTTATTTTGTAATGCATCTGAGTCTATATAAACCTACTTTAATCTTATCCTGAGATCCTTAATAATAGAAACGAGTGCTGGTTGTGTCAGCGAGGTGGCCGGTGTCGTGAGACAAACCTTCAGTGCGCAAAACCTTCTGGGGTAAATGCTTAGTTTTGGGTATTAAATTTAATTACTTTGTAATGTTAGGTTAGGGCAGGTTAGGTCAGGATTCCTTGAGTTTGATTGGTTCATTTTTTGTGTTCTTACCCCACAATTTCCATCGGCTTCAAAGCACTGCCCACTTTGTGCTTTCATTGTCTTTGGTAGTATGTTTCATATCATCCTTATACTGTAGTCAGTTTTCCCAAGATTTAATGGGAAATTCATTCAAAACCTTCCGTTACCGTATTTATTAATATTTTCAGCTCTCACAAATCAATCACAAATCAATCATACATCTTAGATGTCGGTAATGAACATCAGTAATTGCTGAGCCCGGAAGGCTTATCGCACCGGTAGATTTGTCGCATGACACCGGAACCTATAGCATAACTAACACTAATTGCTAATTTTGATATTTGTAACTCAGACCCGAGTGTGAGTGCTTCTGGTGTAGTAAACATCAAATCACAAGGCTACTTCGCTGTCTCTCTTGTAGTCTACATGTGGAATAAACTCATAGGATGAGTCTTGCCAGTTTTCACTCATTTGTTAAGGGATCCTTAGCCATACTGGACTCTATGCTGTATGTGTGTGTGTGTGATCAAATTTTACATGTGTCATACAATTTTCATAGCGTATTAAACCAAATTCTCTACGTTGAAATCAACTTTGAAAATTGTATGGCTATAATTCTAGAGGTGTAGCTTACTTCCAAACGAGTGCAATGAACATTCAATCATACAAAATTTACTTTTGTATATACATGCTCGGATTTCAGGCACTCAGCTTCAACTTTATATTTTCGAAGTCAGTTTTCAGGCGTGTAAGGTTCACTTTCAGACGAGGACGATAGGGAAGACGAGGCAGGCGTGTACTATATTATTTTCATCCTTGAGTTTCCACGTCACAATTGCAGATATCTGGTAGGGGAGTAAAAGCAAGTTGAGGTAAGTCCCACATATCAAATACATCTTGGGGTTTTGTCTTGACTAGTAAACATTTATATATAGCGAGATTGTGATATTCTAGGATAATGATAACGAACGAGCGATACTGACTGCAGGGTAATCAGCTTCTACTGGCATGACAGCGTGGTAATGGTAAGTGTGTTCGGGATTTATAGGGCACTTGTCGTCGACCAGTAGAGGGCAGCCTTTGGGACCTGGCCAGGGGAAGTCCAGACCCCCAATGTTCGCTATGATGATAGTGTCCAACGTTTTGGCCTCGTGAACTGAAAAAGATAAAATATGTTGCTGCTTGTAGAAAAAAAGAAAGAATGCGATTTGTTAATAATCGTAGCCATGGAAATCAGTCTAGTAAACTCTGAATCTTGTTGAATATCAGCTGTTTGGTCACTTCTAAGACAAAAATGGCTCACCTGGTGTAAAGGTAATGTTTACATCCTGGGTGCTGGGGCGGTGCACTACACATGGAGGAATGTCGCAGTCAGTGAGGACAAATTCATCGATCGTGGCGTCCGAACCTGTGAAAAATAACCGAAAAAAAATTGTTTCCCTACGTCACCACACCTTAAATACTATAAAGTTGGGAGGCAATTGACTTTGTGCCACTAACTGGGAACAGACACAAGGTACATGAAAACAGACACGGGATACACACATGGGTTGAACAAATTTTAGACAATATCTCCTTCATCAACAAGAACGAGAAGGACTTCATGAGTTGCTCTATTTTCTTCTCTTCTTACGTTTCTTGTTACTGGTATCTTCCATTCTTCTTCTCACGGACACATCTTCTCAGCAGTAATACATACAGGGAGTCTCAGAAAAATTTATACACATACACTGCTTTACACATTTTCGTGGATCACCTGCAGATTAGCCACTTCAAGCTAATTTCACCTTAAGATTAACCTCCCTAACCTAACTTACTGTAACATAACATAGCTTAACCTAACCTAACACCTTAGGTAATATTAAGGCTCTTAATAATCATATGAAATAAACTGGGGGGTTAGTCTTCATGTGATCCCTTGATTATTTTCCACAGACAACCTTTATATTTGAAAGAAAAAGATGACGACTAGCTATAGGCGCTGTGTTTGTGTCTTGTGTTATTCTATGTCTGTCAGATACAGTATCATACACCTCTTGTGTCTGTGTTTAAACATAGGCCTACTGGTTATAATGGAAAGGGAAACTTTTTGAGAAGTTTACACCATATGATTGAAGATTTATTCCCTATCATTCCTTATTCCTAGCACACGCTCCAATGGCCTCACCGATTTAGTCACCCGGATCATATCACCTCCATCTCCACGACTTTCAGGAGGAAAAATGCGTTCACCCTCAATACAGGGAGCTACCTTGGGAGGTATAGGTACAGATACTTATATAAGACAACAAGAGACACGTGCATGGGCACCAAGGACGCGGGAAGGGGGATGCCGAGGGTGCTGCAGTACCCCCAAATATTTTTTATAAGGTGCTATACATTGCACCACAGAGTATCTAGGACACTAGAATTAATATTCAACACCCCTGGTAAAATTTTGCTCCAGCGGTACTGATGGACACAGTAAGAGGACAATGCTGTGTTGAAAGGTTTGAGGAGTGCATTATGTTTTTGAGATTTTTCAGAACATTCGATATTAACCACTGTGTATCTAACTGTTGCCGCTATATTCTACCTTCAACTTTATAATCAACAAATAAAGTCTCTTGTCTATAGCATCATGGCATAAATGCTCATAGGGTGACTGGCCGAATATCGCGGAAGGAAATACAGTGGTCTCATGACCTCAGCTACAGGAACCCACAGATACCCACCGCAGTCTTGGAAGTAGGTGGCTGCGGCGCAGCCAAGCAGCGTGAGCAAGAGAATTAGCTGATGTGCTGTCATCGTGTCCAGGAAATGCGCGCCTCCACCTGCTACAGGGAGCTTAGTGAAGGATGCTCGCTTCTCAACCTTTATATATATATCTGCTGGCGATGACTTACAGGTGCCTCTCCCCCATTTTCTACCCCTCCTCCCCTTGATCAACACCACCCCTCCCCTCTGTCTACCCCTCCATAGTCCACTAAGTTGGACTATGACCCCACAAGGCGACTGCCCATTCCCCAAGAAAGGACTCCCTATTGGGCGACTCCATTTTATATTACTTTTTAGGACGACTACCGTAATGGATGACTTTGAGCCGTATCTTAGTAAAAGTCACAAAATTGTGCTTAATAAACTACACTATATTACTGTACCCTACTTGTGCGTCCGCTGTGGAGAATTTGGAAATGGGTTACCCAGAAATAATGAATCATTGTGCTGAACTAATCTTAAACAAACTTGTAATGCCAAAATTTCAAATAGAAAAAATACATTCATAACACAGATTTTTTTAATTACTATTGCCCAGGAGTCCTCGTGCTATTTTTATACCCATGCTCGTGTGAACACCCGAATTAAATTACTTTTCCCTACAAGTTGAGAACAGGAGAGATAATTATCCAGGGAATAGTCTGAGTGTGTAGGAAGAGTAGAAATAGACTTATGTCCTCATTTGACTATGATTTACTCCGAGTGAACGATAAGTGATTACCACTCTGACAAATTAGGTTCAAGTGACAGTCAACTGCCTGGTATAACACTTCCACGTTATACAGTAAATCAAAGTATATACTGTAGATGCCTGAGTTGTGGAGACTTATGTCTGAGGAAGGTCACGATTGTACCGACTGTTTACCAACATGCTCGTCTCTAACAATTTTTTATGAGACTCCTAATCAGTCCATCCCTGATCTCAGTTGATGAAGAAAACAAAACATTGGAGGCAAAGCAGAACACTGGCTGATACTGACCGACAAACAATTTAAATATTCAGAAGGAAAAACATCGACCTACAAGCCTTTTTTCACCCAAACTGAGCTCGCAGGGCTGTAAAAACAACTATACTTTAACCTTTTTTTTACGTGGTGATAATTCCTGAACTTTGTACCTCGCAAAGCAGATTCCATTTTTGTTTTCAAAGTTCATCTGTAAGAATATTCATTTCAACGAATACTGGAACTGTAAATTACAGAGCAAAGATCTGCGTGTGGGTGTTTCAGTGCGCGTCTGAGGGCACTCTAAAATGGTTAAATAATTTGGTCAAAAACAACGTGGCGAACAAAGTGTAGCAGCGAGCATCGTGGTGATGATGACGTGTGACCAAGGCGGCCGTTACCTTGTAGTGGTGGGAGCCATCACCTGCCTGGTGCTCCTGCCCTCATTGCACTTGCTCCTTACCCCCCATCACCCCAACCTCTATCACGTCAATACATTCATCATCCACATCCACCTCACAACCACACTTACACCACATCCACACAAACTCCACCAATCCCAGATATACACCACATAGTTTATACTGTACATCCCCACCAAGCAAATCTTGAAGTGCTGCTGCCACAAAATTAGTTTAAAATATTTTTGAGTGAGAGGGTATCCCGCTAGCTGGTAATGTTAACCTACATGTCTCATCTGAAGAGTTCCCCCTCCCTCCCCCCCCCCCCCCGCTTCTGTCGTCTGGGTTAGATTAGGTTGGGGTAGATTAAGTTAGAGTAGGTTAGATTAAGTTAATTTTAGGGTGTTTAATCTTATGGTGAAGTAACCTGGAGCTAATCTTCATATGATCCGCCTACGTTAACTTGTCTTGGTAAGTTGACTGCGGCTCACATTAAAGGGACTTCTTGTTAAGGAAATCTGAAGAGTAAAGTTTACTCGACAAATAAACATTTGGAGGACAGCGTTCAGGCTTATATCTTCGGAAAACTGTCTTCCAGACTTATTGTAAAAAAAAAATATAAATTTTTCAGGTTAGTTTGTCAGGAAAAAACTACATGACACATATTAAAGAAGGCATTGACCATCAGGAATCATTGATAAGGAAATATTACACTGTCACCCATCATTATACTCTTGTCAGATGTGTTCGTCACACTACGGGGCTCACCTAACCATTAGGCACTCCAGCTCATTTCGCTTGACATCTAAACATCCTAACGCAATGTGGGGGGAGTTAGGTTTGGTTATGGTTAGGTCAGGTTAAGGGAGGTTAAGTTATTTAAGTTAGTGTTTGGATTGTTAATCTTTAGGTGAAATAAGCTGGAGTGCCTAATCCAGTAACCTACTCTTAGGTACTTCTTTTATAATGGCCAAACTCCTGAATCATGCACCTTGCTCTTCCTCAACCTGCCAATCAGAATGTGCCCGAAAAGTCAAGAAACAATGAAGAAATCATATAAATTTTACAAACAATGAATGATGAAGAAATGCTAAACTTTTAATAAATTTCCCTTACTGATATTCTATTTATGTGACTTTGCGCAAATAGTAAATAAATAGACAGTCCTCAAACACCTGAATTATCATATATTCTCTCTCTCTCATTTCCATTTTTCTACCAATTCTAAATTAAAAAATCCTTTACCAAGCCGACGAAATGCTCTCACTACAAAGTTACATTTATTTATTTCCTTTTTGTCTCTGGTTGTTTCTTTCTGGGTTTTCCCAACCCCCGGGTCACGTGGTGCGCAGGTGAACTATTCGTGGTTCACGACCGCATACTCCGGATACCTGGGGAGCGGCACGGCGAGGGAGGCTGGGAGTACCTCGACTGTCTTACCGGCACCGTTTAATGGTAGCTGGCCACTTACAGACACACTTAATCCCCCAGTGGGAGACAGCAGGGGGGAACTTAAATACTTCATAAAAAAAATCTGTAAAAACCAACCAAACGTATCAACCAGCATCCATGTTTACATTATTACAATGGAAACATACGTCCATGTCCACTTTCTGCAACAGCGATGTTAAACCCTTCATAAACTCGCCTTTTTAATAGTAAGCTAAATTAACTTTGCTGTAACAACGCTATACCTCCGGGCTACTGCCTTTTATTTTATAATATAACAAAATGGAAATTCTAAATTGCCAGGCTTCAAGGGCCGTGTAAAAGACGCTGTGCGATCACCAGGAAGGCCTCGCCAATACCAGAGTGGTGGTTACCTGACAGGCTCCCTCGCCCTTCCCCTGCCCATTCTTTTATTTATATTTAGCCGTCGTCTGAACGCAGCGAGGTAAGTGTAAAAGTGTACGATAAAACCAAATTTTCTGTCTGGAGAAGTATTGTACGTTAGAGTAACATCTGGAGACAATTTAGGGGGAATTTGGACACGTTTTTTTGCTTTCATTTATTTATATTTTCCTGTATTTTGTAATTGTCTTTTATTTCTTTCGCTTCCTTAGTTTCCCATTTCTTATCTTAATATATTTTCATTTCTTCCTTGCGGGGGGGGGGGGGGGTGGCTGCCTCCCCTCATTCTAGCCAACACTAGTAAGCTATTTGACTTGTGTCGGCAGCTTTCGGGCTTGTGGGAGACCTAGTCGAGGTGACTTGACCAACACTGGAGCAGGTTCCGATATATTCAGGAGCCAATGCATGCTCAGTAGTTCCCAACAGTGTAAAACAGAGACGTGACCGATCGCCCAAGCGGCTAACGAGTCGATCAGTGGCGAAAAGAATAGAAGTAAATACTGACGACTCGATCCCTGAGCCTAATATATTCTCCCTGAATAAATGTAACAGACTGTGATAATATATAACTATTTTTAGAATTAACAGAAAAAAAGTCTAAGTATTTACTCTGAGCATTAGCACTCTGAAACAAACGCAAACATAGATTACTTGTTATTTCTAGTGAAACTAACAGGAAGTAATATGTGCAATCAACAGAATAGAAGTGAAGTTAGCAGTGCAGTTACCAACCTTCACTCTAATTAAAAGTATAACAGTGGTGAAAATAACATACTATTTTAAGTCTCCACCACAAACTTACATTAAACTGTAATATCATGACCGGCACACACACACATACTGTATATATATATATATATATATATATATATATATATATATATATATATATATAGTGTGCAAGTAAATCACTGTAGGTGCGCGTGATCCAGGTATATTCTGATAACCACAAGGAAAAAGAAAACACGAAGTTCCCAAGCGCTTTCGTGTAATTCCTTGTGGTTATCAGCATATATATATATATATATGCTTCCGGACATGTTGACCACTGGGACCCTTCAAAGGAGTATCTATGTTAAGAAACAGCGTAGTGGAGTGTGGGAAATTTTGTTAATGGACAAAAGTTATTTTTATATATTCTTACGTATACCACCTAAACATATGACTCATAACAGATATTACATAAATGGTAGACGATACCTGATAAAGGGTGCAGGTGACCCCTGCTACAAGGTGAGGCGCTCCCTGTCACCTCTCGTTCTTGGCATCTGTCGCTACCCAGGCTTTACCACCCCATGACTGGTCATTATTACGCCTTTTGTTATTGAATTTTCAGTGCTTTCTTGTACTATTTATGTATTTCTGTATATTAGAGTGATTTACAAGATAAAAGAACGCAATGTTTGTATTTTGTAGCTAATGTGGAATGTGCATTCATCTACTTGTTACCGTCAGTCCCTGGGAAATAATAAAAGCAGCAGCAGGAGCAAATCACACGGAGGTGCGATTGAGCACCACCGACAACCAACCTCCCTCCACCTACTATGCCTAATGTTGTTGGCGGAAGGGGCAAATCCTGTAGCTCCCCACCTCTTCCTTTACTTGCTAAAATACTGTAGGGGTATCGAGATATTAATGTTGTCTAGCACTCAGGATGGAAGGAAACTCTAATGTGGTTTTCTTATATAATATAAGTTATATGATAGACAGTCTGGTGCTGGAGGTGCCGTGTGGTAAGGGGCTGCTTGGTAGAGACGTTCGGTGAGTAGCTTGTTGAAGGAGGTAGATGTGCAGGAGCTTCGTTCGAGAAGATGTTGCCTGTTGCTGGCCTCCTGGTTGAATGAATGCTGGACAGCTAGGAGCTTGCTGGGAGGAGGTGTTGCGTGTTCAGGAAGATGGGCCAGAATGAGAGTTGGTTGGTGAGGAAGCTCAGAGAAGGACAGCTGGTGGGTCGCCATGCTCGCTGGCGGGAGCGAGGACCGCCAGGCAGGCGAGGAGAAGCGAAGGCAGGCGAGGAGAAGCGAAGGCAGCCAGGCAGCGGCGGAGGAGGAGGTGTTGCTTGTTCAAGAAGAATGGTCAGAATAAATCTCGATGATGATGATGATAATGAAGTAAAGTGGCAAATGACTTTGCACTGGGAAAGAAGAGGAGAGAGAGAGAGAAGTAAAGCGTGGAAACGGGAAGAAGAGTGGGAGGGGTAGATAGCAGGTGGGCTGTCCACCTAGCGGAGACGAGTTGAAATGATTGGGTGGCGGCAGCGTGCAGCACAAGCCCGTCCGCTCAGGGAAGGAGGTTGAGGAGGGAGGGGGGAGGAGTTAAGCTAGCTAGATATTCATTATTATAATGGGTGTTAATTTTATTTGTCCGGTGGTAGTGTTATTTGTTTACCTCTTTGTGTAGAGTGGTTCTTGTTCTGCAATGTCAGCGTGGAAGCTCTTAGGCCACCAGCTGTGTGTTTTAGTTGTTCCTTCTTCTTTTAACTTGGAGAATAATGGGTCCTCCATCTCTTCAAGTTTGGTCCATACTCTCTGTGCTTGGTTGTGTGTACGTATGTTCAGTGGTTCGAGATTGAATAATTCGTGAAGTTCTTGTATTTTGGTGGTGTATGGCGGGAGTTGCTTTGATGCTCTACGGATAGCTTTGTTTTGTACTGCTTGAAGTTTAAGTTGACTGGATTTGCTGATCGTGTTGAGTGGTATTGGTGGATATTCTAGGTGTGGGCGGATAAGTGCTTTGTATAGATGTAGTTGAATTTTGGTGTCCATTTTGCTGAATCGTCTTAGTTTCGTGAGTTGTGATTGGGCAGTCTGTTTGCGTTGTTTTACGTGTTTTGCTATGCCTGTTCTTGTTATTGTGAGTCCCAGAATTTTACCTTGGTTGGAGTATTGTATAGGTACGTTGTTGACTGTGATTGGTGTAGGGTTTTTCTGGCAATATGTATTATCATTAGTTTCTGTGTATTGGTCTGAATTTTCCATTTTTTTTCTTATTCGTTGATTTGCTCGATGGCGTGGGTTGTTATCCTTGCCATCATCTGTTTGCCCTTGCCTGGATGTCGGATGATTTGAGTGACGTCATCAGCATAAGCAACGTATTCTCCGTGTACAGGAGGTGGCATGTCCGCCGTATATATTGTGTAGAGTGTTGGCGAGAGGTTGCTTCCCTGTGGAACTCCGCTGTATAATTTGAAGCTTGGGCCTGTGTGGTTACCTATGATAATTTTGGCCTCTCTATTGTCGAGGAAGTTGCAAAGAAAGGAAGTAAAGTTGTTGGGAAGTTCTAGGGTGGTAATTTTGTATTTGAGTCCTAGGTGCCAGACCTTGTCAAATGCTTTAGCTACGTCCCTTAGTACTACATTACGTTGCTCGTTGTTGTGCATCGCGTTTGCTATGTTTTCATAAATTAGGGCTAAGGCTGTATGGGTTCCTCTATGTTTTCTGAATCCATGCTGTCTGGGGTTGTATTTCTCCTCAAATTCGAGGTGTGTTCGCAGTCGGCGGTTAATTATTTTTTCTAAGATTTTTCCCGGTATTTCTAGGAGAGAGATTGGTCTGTAGTTTGCTACTTGGATTGGGGATTTTCCTGGTTTTGATATAAGTCTGATGATTGCTGTTTTAAATTTTCTTGGGAAGTAGCCAGAGGCAAGTGATGCATTAAAAATGTGACTGAGTTGGTGTATCATGTTGATTGGTAGATGCTGGAGTATGGGTTTGTTAATTTTACTGATGCCCGGGGCCTTATTCTTCAGACTGATTATTGTTTTCTGAATATCCTCTGCGGTGATTGGTTGAATCAGTGTGGAAAGATCGTCCAAAGCGTTAGTTTCTATGCTGGGACTTGGTTGCCAGATGTGGGTTGTGTGTGTCATGTGATTGGTTACTTGTTGCTCGGTGTTCATACAGAATTTCAGGTTTTCTTCTTGGCTTATTTGAAAAATTTTGCTCCAGAATTTTCTGAATTCAGGTTCTTGTTCTTTGGGTTCAGTTAATTTAATTTGGTTGCTATTTAAAATGTAGTTTGACTCGTTGCTTGAGATTCCCATTAGGTTTTTAATTTTTCGCCAGAATTTTTTCGGGTTGTGGTAAGTTGCTTCTGTGTCTGTTATTAATTTCTCCCAGTTATTCACGCATGCTTCTTTGGACATGTCTCTTAAGAACATAAGAACATAAGAATGGAGGAAACTGCAGCGGGCCTATTGGCCCATACTGGGCAGTCCCGTTTACACCCAACCCCTATTGCTCATATGAGCATCCAACCTATGTTTGAAGCAATTCAGCGTATTCGAGTTAATGATGATATTTGGTAACTTGTTCCATTCATCCACTACTCTGTTTCCAAACCAGTGTTTACCTATTTCACGCCTAAATCTAAATTTGTCCAATTTAAAACCATTGTTACGAGTTCGCTCCTGGTTGGATAATTTGAGTACCTTTGTAATGTCCCCTTTGTCTAGCCCTGCCTTCCATTTATACACCTCTATCAGGTCGCCCCTTGCTCTACGTCTCTCAAGGGAGTGCAAATTAAGATGCTTTAACCTGTCTCTATACTCAAGGTTCCTGATACCCGGGATTAGTCTTGTCATTCTCCTCTGGATTCTTTCCAAGGATTCTATATCCATTCTGTAATACGGTGACCAGAACTGGACTGCGTAATCCAGGTGTGGTCTCACAAGAGCAAGAGACAGTTTTAGGATGACCTCGCTAGTCTTGTAACTAACACTCCTTTGTATGAACCCAAGTACTTTATTAGCCTTGTTACGAGCAAAAACACATTGTTTACTTGGCTTAAGGTTCCTACTTATCATTACTCCTAAATCTCTCTCGCAGTCGGATTTCTCTATGGCATCGTTGTTCATCTGGTATCTGGTTTCCCTGTTTACATTCCCTATACTGAGTACTTTACATTTGTCAATGTTGAATTTCATCTGCCATTTTTCAGACCATTCGAAAAATTTGTTTAGATCCTCCTGTAGTTTTGCCGAGTCCTCATCAGATTTGATAACACGTCCTATTTTAGTATCATCAGCAAATTTACTTATGTTGCTGTCTATGCCGATATCTATGTCGTTTATGTATATAATAAACAATAATGGTCCAAGTACTGAGCCTTGGGGAACTCCACTTGTGACGTTGCTCCAATGGGACGTAGTGCCGTTAATGCTCACTCGCTGTTTCCTGTCCTGTAACCACGCCCTAATCCATTTAAGGATGTCACCTTTGATGCCATGAGCTTCTACCTTTCTAATTAGTCTTTCGTGGGGTACTCTGTCGAAGGCTTTGCTAAAGTCGAGATATACCACATCATAATTGTGCCCCTCGTCCACTGATTCGAAAACTGATGAAAAGAATGTTAATAGATTAGTTAGGCAAGAACGTCCGCTTGTGAAGCCATGCTGGGAATCATTGATCAATCTGTGCTTCTCCAGGTGATTTCGAATAGAGTTTGAAATGATTGCTTCCAGTAATTTGCCTACTATTGATGTTAGACTGATTGGGCGGTAGTTAGAGGATAGTGATCTATCCCCCTTCTTGAAGATCGGTATTACATTCGCTATCCTCCAGGATTCTGGTACTACACCTGTTTTTAAGGACATGTTAAACAACTTTGCTAAGGGCATACTAAGCTCTTCCTTACATTCCTTTAATACTCTGGCAAATATCTCATCGGGACCAGGTGACTTATTAGGCTTTAGTTTGTCTATTTGCTTACTAACATCGTTACTAGTCACTACTATCTCACTTAATTTGTTTTCTTCACTATCTCTGAATAGAGTCGGTGCCTCGGGTATCATGTTTAAATTTTCGCTGGTGAAAACTGTTGAAAAATATTTATTCAAATTATTGCTCATTTCTCCGTCGTTATCAGTGAGCTCGCCGGAGTCTGACCGTATTGGTCCAATCTTTTCTCGTGTTTTAGTTTGGTACATTTGGTAGAATCCTTTGGGGTTTGTCTTTGCCTCCCTTGCTATCCTTACCTCATTATTCCTCTTTGCTTTCCTTATCTCGGTTTTAACCCTCCTCGCCAATACCCTATAATAGTCCCGGAGGTGAATTTCGCCACGATTTATCCTTCTACCTATAGCCTTCCTTTGGCCAATGATGTTCTTTAAATAATTATTTATCCATTTAGGGTCATTGTTGTTTGATCTGAGTTTTTTGTATGGTATGTTCTGCCTTTGTGCATTAAGTAACTCACTATTTAAATTGTCGTGGAACTCGGCAATCTCAGATCTCGTTATCAGGTCGGTGTCATCTGTCAGGTTCACGGCCAAGCGCGACACCCCCTCTCTTAGCTGCCTCTTTAAACTGTCAAAGTTTGCCCTTCTGAAATCTGGTACTTTAGTGGAATTTTCCTTACGTCTGCCCTGAAAATCTAACTGGAATCGAATTTCTTTGTGATCGCTGTTTGCAAGTTCGTTCCCTACCTCGACATTGCTAATGAGGTTTTCTCTGTTTGACAAAACTAAATCCAATATATTATTACCCCGTGTGGGTTCGGTTATATGTTGACTTAGGAAACAGTCCTGGATCGTCTCGAGAAAATCCTCTGATTCTGAGTTTCCCGTAAGGTCGGTCCAATCTATTTGGCCAAGGTTAAAGTCGCCTACTATACAGACTTTGTTGTGTATGGAAGCCCTGCGCATTTCATCCCAGATAAGTCGCTCATTGACTCTGTCAAGATTGGGGGGTCTATATATTACTCCTGTGATTAATTTTTCCCGACCGTCGCTTAATTCTATCCAAATTGTTTCTGTATTCCTCTCAGTTTTTATTTCCTTATTTATTTCACACTTCAGATTATCCCTAACATAGATTGCTACTCCGCCTCCTTTCCTGGTCTGCCTATCGGTATGGAACAGTTTGTAACCCGCAATTTGGTATTCGGCTGGTAATTCACGTGTGTCTAGGTTGATCCATGTTTCAGTGAATGCAATTATATCGATTTCTTCTGTACATACCAAGGCCCTAATATCATCCATTTTGTTTCTCATACTTCTACTGTTCGCGTAATATACATTTAAGTTAGTCGTGTTCTGAGTCCTTCCCTTACCGCGTTTAGTTTTAAACTCCCTGTCTAATTTAGTTATGTCATCATTCCTAACACTCTTTCCCTGTAATCTTTCGCCTTGTTTACCCGCTCCCACTGCAGTCTCCTCCACCCCCGTGCCCCTATGTTCTCTTAGCAGTTTAAAGACTTCGATATCTTTTGAACTGCCCCCCTCTAGAGCCCCAGCCAGGGTTGCTACTCCATCCCTAGACAGGTGCACCCCATCCCTAGCATAAAGGTCCCTTCTGCCATAGAAGTTGTCCCAGTTGTCAATGAATGGGACTGATATTGACTTGCAATATCTGTCAAGACGGTCGTTAACACCAACTGCCCTTGACAACCATTCACTGCCAACTCTCCTTCTAGGCAGGACACCGCATATGATAGGGATCCCTCCCTTAGTCCTAATACGATCTATGGCTGCCTTGAACTTATCAAGAAGCTCCTCGCTCCTACACCGGCCAATATCATTGCCTCCTGCACTGAGGCAGATAATGGGTTTGTTCCCATTACCAGACAAGATATTGTCCATCCTGTCAATTATATCCCCCACCCCAGCTCCTGGCAAACACACCCTCATCCTATTTTTGTTTTTACCACAAAAGGCCCTGTCCATGTACCTTACCTGTGAGTCACCAACAATTAAAGTTTTTATACCTTCCTTGTCATCCCTGTCCCTGACTGTACTAACGTCCAATTCGTCTATCAAGGGACTGAACGGGTTGGTACACTTAGCTGTTGTTGTCGTTGTTGTCGTATCCTTGGTGTGCTTCTTCACCAAAAGCTTTGTCTTCCCACTACTCACAATTTTCCACTCGCTTGATTTTTCGTCAGCCACTGGCTTTACTCGTCCAGCCTCTCCTTTTAACATCGCCAGCTCTTCCCTTAATTTCAAGTTCTCCAACTTGACCTTCGCCAATTCTTCAGTGGACCACTCCAGTTTGGTCACCAAACTCTCATACCCAAGACCGCACCTTGCTCTGGCCATATCTGATAATTATCCCTCCGGAGCTAACCCTGCCGTGACCTTTCCCCTAGTGAGGCTCTTAGTTGATCGTGTATGGTGTAATATTGTATTCTGTATTCTGGCGTCCATCCATGTTCTAGGATTAATTTGAATAAGTTACTAAACTGTGTCTGTAAAATTCTTGATTGATGTGTGTATTGGGGGTGTGGTAATGTGCAATAAGTGGTCGTAATTGTGGTGTTCCATTGCTTGGATCACGTTTCCGTACCATGTCTCCAGTGTGCTGTCTATTTGGGAGGTGTGTTTGTTGTTTAGTTGGGTTATTTGGTAGTTGCTTAGCTCATTTTGGAATTCCTCCCAGTTGGATCGGCTGTAGCTGTATCTCGTCCTGGCAGGGATCTGAATTGGCGACGTGGAGAGTGTGGCGACGATAGGGAGATGGTCACTGGTGGTTATTGGGCCGGGTTCCATTTGCAGGTTAAGATGGTGATGCTGGTTTGTTAATACTATGTCTGGATGTCCAATTTGTCCTGCTCTGATGTATGTGGGGAATTCCGGGCCAAGGTGTATTGCGTTGCCGTGACTCAGTAATGTGTTTAAAATCTTGCCCACGGCGTTGTTGTCCTGGTGTCCCAAAACGCGATGTCGAGCATTTAAATCACCCAAGAAATATGCTGGTATGGTTCTTCTCAGGAGTTTGAGCATGTCTGCTAGTGGAAATATGGGTCTTCTCGGAGGGAGGTAACAGGTGCCGATTATAATAGGTCCTGTTGGGCAGTTAATTTCAATCGCCAGAAAGTTTTCTTGAAATGAGTCGTGTATCTTGTGTTGTATGTTTCGTTTGATGGCTATGGCTATTCCATCATGTGGTGTGTCTTGGTTGTTTTTTTGGTATACTGTGTAGTTAAATAGTTTTATTTTTTCTGAGTTTTTCTTGCCGTGCGAATTGATGAGAATAATATCTGGGTCTATGTTACGGTATGTGTTGTATAATTCGCTTGCTCTTTGTGGGTTCCATGCTGAGACATTATGTTGGATTATTTTTAGCTTATTAATTATGAAGGCTGGTGTCTAGAGCTGGTTTGCGCCATTTTTGCTGACCGGTGCTCCCCTGACAGCCTCCTGTCCAGGCCCAAGCGGATCTTTTTATATGTTGACTGATCAACTCTTTCTATTCTGTTGTGTCTTGTGAGGCTTCTTCCCTTCTTGAATAGTGTTTCAATTTGTGTGTCATCTAGGTTTTTGTCCGAGTATGTGTATTTAATCTTGCCTTGCCTTATTTCTGCCAATAGTCTTTCTGTTGAGACTATGGGAGGAGCTGTAGTGGAGTAAAATCGGATACCAGTTTCATGCACTAGGTCTTTGTTCTCCGTAGCAGGTGGTGCCTTAGTTCCTGCTTGGTTCTTTTTTGGGGTGTTGTCTCTGGCGGCTTGTTCTGTTGTTGTGGTGGTTTCATCTTCGCTTGAGTCTTCCATGGATTCTTCCTCGCTTGCTGGCTCGGGTTGTATGCCTGAGGTAGTCTGTTCTTGTGTTGTTGGTTCGTGAGTTGATGGTTCGTGAGTTGTCGGTATTTGGATTTCAGTGCTCTCTGATTTGTAAATGAAGTTGAAGATTTCAGAAGAAGGCACATCATTTGGGAATTCCATATCTGGCAGGTTGTTGGCGGCGAACATGTCTTTTGCTGCCTTGGCGAAAGTTCCGGGTCTGGCTATATTCATGATGTGGGCGTGGATTATGGATGTCATTATTTTTACGGAAAGATTATTTCCAAGCTGAAGCACAATGGGTTGGTTTGCGGGGGGGTGGTGTGGCGACCTTTTCGAGGATCTTTGTTGTTTCTCTGGTAAGTTTGGTTACAGCTGAGTATGTCTTGTTTTGCTGTTCCTGTGTCTTCTCCCTTTCCTTCTCCTTCTTTTGATTGACTATCGCTTTTCTGATGGGGCAGCGAGTGGCCAGTGTTCTGTGATCACCTTCACAGTTTAGGCACTTGGGGTTATCTTTGTTTTTGCACTCTCTGAAGGTGTGCCCCTTATTCCCGCATTCTGAGCAGTGCTTGGTGTCCTTGTTAGGGCAGTCTGTTGCCAAGTGTGAATACTGGTAGCAATTCCAGCATGGAGTTATGGGGGAAGAATTCCTCCTGCTCCACCTGGCTGCTGCTAACGTGGTAGTAGGAGAGACACAGTCCCTCCTGAATTGCTTTTTGGGCCATGGCTCTTTCAGTGAACCGTATTTTCAGCATGGATGGCAGTCTGGGCAGCTTGACAACTTCCTCCACCTTGGCCCAATCATTTTTGTCTTCTATATCAGATGCCAATTCCTGTTCGCTAGATTCTTCAGTGATTGCTTTATCTAATTTTTTGATCACGATTGACTTTCTTGCTCGGAGTTCAGGAGGGATTGCAACTTCGAATTTCGCGGACTTCAGTTTCCTGGTGCTGTCGTTCGAAAGGAGTTGGTCAACATCATTTTCAGTCAGGCAGAGTGCGATGAAGGAGTCCTTGGTCGTGATAAGGTTAGAAATTTTGATCAGTAGTGTTGCTGTAAGGAGACTTGCTAATTCATTTTTTCTTCCGTCAGTCACGCCCCCTTCATGGGAGCGTATCCGTATCCAGTGTGCCCTCATTCTAGAGGGTGTGTGGTGGACATGCCACCCTTGAGTGATTTCAGATTGAGACCTACCTATTCCAGGACAGAGTTTGTTGCAGGAATTTCAACACTCCCCACCGCCACTTGTTGGTCGAGTGGTCGTAGAGTGGTTCCCGCAACACTGTCCCGAAAGCCCCGTCAGGGGATCCTACTTTCCTAGTGTTACTGAATGCTCACTTATAGGCATGAGCTAGTGTACCTAATTGGGGGGGGGGGGGGTAAGGATTAAGGATTGCGACCCCCTTCCCAGGTGGAACACGCACGATCACGGTTTCCCAGGAAGGCTCGGCGGAGGGGGGGGGGGGGGGTTCTGCTCCTACCCCCTTTCGTGTTCACAATCTCCTAAGTGGAGGTGAACAGGTACAGGGGGGACCCAAGGACGAATACACCTCTAGGGTGCAGGTCCCCAGGCCAGAGCGAAAAAGAAGGAAGATCAAGGAGAAATAGCCAAAGGTGCAAGTGCACCAGTGGGTTCGCGGCCCGCGTCCGCTGCAGAAAACCGTTACAGATCTCCCAGTCAGGGCCGCCTCTGTTCAGGAGTCACCCCTGATCAGTAGGGAGGCACAGAAAGGGCGTTGTCTGGAACGAAATTTCCTGTTGTATGAAGTAATGGTAATGAGGTTGATGATTGAGTGCAGTTTGTCAGTGGTAAGAGATAGGCTAGCTGGCTTTGCAGTGAGAGGTCTAGAAAGACGTCCGTTCACAATGAAGGCTGGCTGGCGAGTGAGAATATATCTTAATGAGTGAGTGAGTTGTTAAGGATTTCTGGCCTCTTCGCCATTAGGCTATTTCGGCCGGAGCTGATGTCTTCTTTCTTCTTCTAGTCTTGGTCTTCTTTCTTGCTACAACTAATCTGATGTTCTTGTTTCTTCTTTTCTTGTTTTTCTTGTGTTCTTCTTGCTCTTGGTATTTTGTTACTTGTTTCTTCTTGTTGTTTTATTGGGATGAATTATGGTATGCATGAGTGATATGATGGTGAGTTACTGACAGACCAGATGAAATGGCCGGTCAGGTGACTAGTTTCTCTGATTATTTTTTTTTTTTTTTTTTTTTTTTTTTTTTTGTTTGAATATGTGTTGGTGGGTGTCAGTTTAACTTGATAAATGTGAGTGTTGTATGTAATGATAAGGTTTGTGATGTGTTTCTCATGTTGTATGTTTTAATTTTGTTTTATTCATTTTTATTTTCTTTAGGCATGGTTGCATACATATAATAGATATAAAAAGAGTTCATGCGTGTGTCAATCATAGCATGCCGATAAGATGGGTCTCCTTGAGGAAGGTTATTACAGCGTCACTGATGGTGACATCATCTTGCAATAGGTTGGGTACAGTCAGCACGAAACCTTGCTCGGCAGCTAGGATAACCAGCTGCCGGCGCTCTGGTTCGTACTGGCTGCACTCAGTCAGAATATGTTTGATGGAGAGAATTTGGTTGCAAGTGGAACAGATAGGTGGAAAGGACTGGTCAAGGTAGGCCCCTAGGTGGGTCAAATAGGTGCAGTTCAGCCTAAGTCTGGCGAGAACGACCTCTTCCCTCCTATTCTTCCTGTATGCTGAGGGCCAGTTACCTATGTTAGGCTTCCAGGTGTTGTGGAGATTTAGCCTAGTCCAATCATGTTGCCACTTTTCAAATGTATATGTCTTCCCCAAGGAGAGACACGACTGAGTCTCCCAGGGCACATTAGTTGTCTCCCCGAGACCCACAGTCGCTCTTGCTAATCTGTCTGCCTGTTCATTGCCCCAAATGTTACAATGCCCAGGCACCCACACCAGCACAATACTCTTGGCACACTCATGTAATTTATTAATAATGTTGCCCTGTATTTCATTGCTGGCAGTATCACCACCTTCAATTGCTTTAAGAGCTGACATGGAATCTGAAATGACAGCAACATCACTGACATTGCTTGTTATTGCAATGTCAATGGCTTTACTAATTGCGAACATTTCTGCAGAGAAAATAGTTGTATGCCGCGGCAGGCGGGAGCTCCACTCCTCGTCTCTGCTCCAGATACCGGCTCCAACGTTGTCGTCAGTCTTGGACCCGTCGGTGTACACGTGAGTATAGGCGCTGAATCCTTCAAGAAATTGATAGAAAAGTTGCCTCAGGAGCTCAGGATGAAAGTCATTCTTTGCTCCCGGAAGCCACGATGTTTCCACATGGAGGTTGGGGTTCTCCCATGGCGGACACAACGGTGGAACGTATCTATCAACATCTTCGAAATGGATACCAGCACCCTGGCACAAGGTCTGGAGGCGGACAACCGAGGACGGGGACCTACGCAGCTGCAGGAAACGGAAGTTGGCAACAGCACACCAACCTGGGTGGCCTGTGCCGCGCTTCCTAGCCGCACTCAACCCGTACCTTAGCGTCAACATGTCCCTCCTGATGTGAAGTGGAGGGACGTGGGCCTCAACCTCTAGTTTACCTACACGTGTACACCTGTAGGCACCCAGACATAGACGAAGGCATCGGTTCTGTATTCTGGTTAGCCTTGCGAGTGTGGTGTCGCATGCCGAAGCATACAACTGGCATCCATAATCAAGTTTTGATCTGATCAGGGTCTTATACACCATTAATAAAGATTTCCTATCGGCTCCCCATGTAGTACCTGATAAAACTTTCAGGATGTTTGTGACTTTAAGACATTTACTTTAAAGTTCGTTAATGTGGTTTTTCCACGTTAATTTCCGGTCAAAATGAACACCAAGAAATTTTACTGAAGTCTGAAATTTAATAGGAGTATCATTTAATTTTAATACTGGATTTCTAATGTTACGTTTCTTAGTGAAGACTACTCCTACTGTCTTCTCAACTGAAAACCTAAATCCCCATTGTATTGCCCACTGTTCCGCGGCTTTTAGGCCGGCTTGCACCCTTTGTGCAGATAGCCTCTCAACTCGAGAGGAGCGCCAGATTGCGCAATCGTCAGCAAACAAGGAGAATTTGAGGTCACTCAAGCTGGGGGCTGATGATAGGAAATCATTAATAATTATAAGAAATAAAATCGGGCCCAAAACGCTACCTTGTGGAACTCCATATGTCTGATTTTACGTTACCTTTTAGTTTGACGGAAAAAGTCCGGTCTTGCAAAAAATTACTAATGAAAATTGGCAAATTACCTCTCAGACCCATGGCGTGGAGCTTCATCATGAGGCCAGTCCGCCATGTCATGTCGAAAGCTTTTTCTATGTCTAAAAATACTGCAATTAATGTTTCTTTACTGCAAAGAGCTTTTGAGATGTCAGTTTCAAGACTTATTCAATGATCTAGTGTGCTTCTACCTTGGCGGAAACCACACTGTCGATCATTCAATAAGTTGTTACTTTCCAAAAAATACATTAGTCTACGCTTTATCATACCTTACACAGACAGTTTGTGAGCGAAATCGGACGGAATGAGTTGGTGTTATTCGGGCATTTGTCCCTCTTCGGGATCGGTACGACAGGGGCAAAGTGCCATGAGTTTGGAAACGTTCTGGACGTCCAGATCTCATTGTACACTTCTAGCAATTTGTCCAGGTTTCCCTGGTCAAGGTGCTTAATCATCTCGTATCGTATACCGTCAGGTCCAGGAGTAGAGCCCTTGCCCTTATTAATAGCAAAGGAAAGTTCCTCTGGGGAAAATGCTTGATTGTAGCCCTGTTCGTCCCCGTTCTCGAAGTCGAGATGCAAGAGTTCGGCACGATCACGGAACACGCCGAAGCGTGGATCATGATTGGTGGAGCTACTGGCATCTGCAAACTTCTGGCCTAGGGTGTTGGCAATGGCCTGGGGATCGTCGAGAATCCGCCCTCCACTACTCACCTGTGGGATAAAACTCCTTCCTCCTTTGGATCTGACCCGGTTTATAGCGGACCATACCTCAGAGGAAGGGGTATCCTTGTTAATAGTGGAGACGAACGCCCGCCAAGACTCTCTCTTACACTCCCAGAGAACTCTCCTAGCCTTGGCTCTAGCTTTTTTATACTCAATTAAGTTTACAAGTGATGGAATTCTATTAAATAAACGGCAACTCCTATTTCGCTCACAGACAACTCGTCGGCAGTCTGGTGTCCACCATGGAACTCCAGGCCTGTGGGTTTTTGCAGAAGTCTTAGGAATTGTTAAATCTGCAGCGTGTATTATAGCTTGTTGTATGTGTGTAATTTTGGTGTTGATGTCTTGTCCAATGGTGTCTATACGAACGGCTTCTGAGTATGCCCCCCAGTCTGCCTTCCTAAGGTTGTAGCGCACCTCGGGAGTAGCCGTCGGGGCGCCACACTCATAAGAAATGCAGATCGGAAAATGGTCACTACCCAGAGAGTCGTCGTATGTAGAAAATTTACAATCTAATAGCAAGGCAGCATCAACTATAGAAAGATCTATAGCCGACGCTGTGCCAAATCGTTCGTCCACTCGAGTCGCACTACCGTCATTCAGAAGAGACAAGTTGGAGTTGAGGATAGCTGCAGCCACCTGCTCTCCCCTTCCGTCACTCCGGACACTGCCCCACCGCAAATGGTGAGCATTGAGGTCGCCGAGGATCATTTTCTTTCCTGGCAGTTGGTTAAATAGCTCCTCAAGCTCACCATCGTCAATGAGCCCGCCCGGAGGACAGTATAGTGAACAGATGGCAACATAGCCAGTCCGAATCTTAACTCTGCACGCGACAGCCTGCAGGTTCAAGTTCAGACTGACTCTTTGTTGGGCGAATGAACTCCGAATGTATAGGGCTACCCCCCTTAGGTTGTCTCCCCTGTAGGACGTGTAGTTGTCGAATACAGGTGGGTCGTCGTGACCCGCAAGTAGCGTCTCTTGTAGGCAAAAAACGTCCGGCCGGAATAATGACATAAGTAAATGAAATTGAGCATTTTTATTCCTAGCACCTCTGCAATTCCACTGGATGATACTGAATTTTAAGTCTGAGGGTTGATATGGTCAGCGTTTTGGGCTTTAGATTTCTTTCCTCTTGTAAATGGGGGGGAAAGAGGATCCGGGGGAGAGTCCCCCGCATCAGATGAGCAGTCTCCCGGCTCCAAAGAGCCAGTACTCTGCTCAGCAGGGGCTCCCTGCCCCGGGTGTCCTTCAAAAATGTGAAAGATTGTTGGTCTTGTTGAGTCTTTTGTCAAGTTCTCTAGTGACTGCGTTCTCCTCCTCCTTACGTCGGGGTAGGTAGGGTCGCGAGTCCGTTGGGGTTTTGGGGTCAGGTATAGCGTGTTGATAGTATCAGTCTCGTTATTAGTCATGGTTGTATTAGTGTTCTTGTCTTTGGCGTCTGTGGTTGAATAACCGGTGATTGTAGAGTCAGTCTGTGTTGAGATAGTCCTGGTCTCAGTCTGGGTTCCAATGGTGCACATTTTGGGAGGTGAGATATTTTTGGATACCGCGGATGCAAAGGACATTCCAGGTGTTGGTGTCTGCAAGGACGTCTCCACCTGCCTCTTAGCCTCCTTGTAGTCCAAATTGTTCTCTGCTCTCACCTTACCAATCTCATACTCCCTTAGATAGGAAGGGCACTTCCTGTCTGAGGCACCATGCTGACCGGAACAGTGGTAGCATTTTTCCTCCGTCTGTGTACAGTCATCGTCCCTGTGTCCGGTCTGAGCACACTTGGAGCATACCTGGGTGTTACGGCAGGCCTTACCAGTGTGTCCAAACCTTTGACAGTTAAAACAACGCATTGGAAATGGAATATACGTTTTGGTCTGGACCCTCTCATATCCTACCAAGACATGAGTGGGCCTAACAAGTCCTTCAAAAGTCATTACAGCTGTAGTCGATCGTTTGCGTTCACCGTCTGTGGTCTTTCTATTAAATACGAAAGCATCGACGACTCCTTGATCTTTCATGTGGAACTTAATTTCGTCATTTGTCATCCCCTGAAATTCGTAGCTATTAACTACAGCCTTACAGGTGTTGAGAAAAGCTGGGATATATGGTTCCACTGTTGTTGAATGAAATGTTCTAAGATTCAAGGCGTCCCTCATTTGCTGAGCGTCCTTAACAGTAACTTGGAGTTCGCCTTTTCTTGTCTTTCGGACTTTCTCCACGTCCCCTATCTGATCCTTAATGGCCTTATGTATGATGAAGCCATTAATTTTGTCAAACGAGGTAGACGTGTCAATAGTCCGAAAGTGGATTACTCGGGCCTTCTCAGTTGAAACTTGTATCTGTCGTCTTTGTTGAGTAGTTTCGTCGGTAACCGTTACATTGTCAGAGTTATTGTCAGAGTTTGTCGTTGGTCGTGGCAGTCGTGGGTCATGATTGGCTTCCCGCCTCTGCCTGTCCCTGCCTGGACGAGCAGAGGGGGGCTTGGAGCTTCCCCTCCCAGAGGGCATGGTTGGGGTGGCTGGGAACCACCCCTTGGGTACAGTTTTGGATGATTGATTTACATATAGTTGTTGGTGCACTAAGGTTATGCAAGGCCCTTAGTGCAAAAAAAAATACTTGTACTTAAGGACGACCCCCGAACAGTGGTGTGCCTGCACGATCACAGACGTCACTGCTGGATTGGCCCAGGTTTTCCCCGACCCCCACTGGAGACACACAATCCCACTCCGTGAGGTGTGCACCACTGGGGGGGCTCTAGCACGAATACTGAATTAAAAAAAAATCAGCAGGTGCCTCGGCCAGGGTAAGTATTAGAAAAAATTTAGGTAAGAGAGAAAGCCCTCCAACCACGTCAGGAAGGACAACAGTTAGCACTTCCCTCGCAGTTGTGTGGGTCACTCACACTAACTGTGGGGAGGGAATGCTAAGATTGTCAATCTTGAGCGCTCGTGAGGTGTCAAAAAATTTTTAAAGTGACAAAGCCACTTTTAGAATGAATGATGAATGGATGAATGTATTGTTAATGCTTGCAGTGGCAAGAACAACAACAAGAACAGGGGCAAGTGGAATTGCACAAGATGCAGCGGGCTATGGCGGAAAAAAAACCGTTACAGAGCACAGTTCTCGCAATAACGTCTGTCTCCTCCCGTGTCCAATCAGCCTCTGATATCTCAATTGATTGATGTTGGAGATTACTGGCCTCTTCGCCGTTAGGTTATTTCGGCCGAAGCTGATTGGTTGGACTTCTTTTTTTTTCTTTGTTCTTCTTTTAGTTTTTACTTTCCATTCTTCTTCTTGTTCTTCGTCTTCTTCTTTTTGGTCTTGTTCTGTCTGGTCTTCTATTATGATAATATTATCAGGTTCTTCGTTGTTCATATCTTGATTGTTCTGGTCTAGTTTGTTCTGTTCTTGATTCTTGACTGCAAGGAGGGCCTCCTTGTAAGTCAATTTTTCTTTCGCCCGCAGCCTGGCCACCCTGCACTCCTCCCTCCACTTGGGACAAAGCCGGTCGGAGGAGGAGTGAGGGCCACCAAGTTCAAGTTGTTTGGAATTACTGGCCTCTTCGCCGTTAGGCTATTTCGGCCGAAGCTGATTGGTTGCACTTCCTTTTTTTGTTGGTTCTTCTTTTAGTTTTTACTTTCCATTCTTCTTCTTGTTCTTCGTCTTCGGGTTTTTTTGGTTTATTCTTGTCTTGATTGTTCATTTCTTCTTCTTGTTCTTCGTCTTCTTCTTCTTTCTGGTCTTCTACGTTATCAGGTTCTTGATTGTTCTTTTCTTGTTCGTTTTTGTCTTGTTTGTTCTTTTCTTGTTTGTTTTGGTCCTGCTTGTTTTTTTCTAGATTCTTGACTGCAAGGAGAGCCTCCTTGTAAGTCAATTTTTCCTTAGCCCGCAGCCTGGCCACCCTGCACTCCTCCCTCCACTTGGGACAATGCCGATCGGAGGAGGAGTGAGGGCCACCACAAGCCGCGCACTTCTTAACGGCCGCCTGGCAGTCAGCGTCGGTGTGGCCGGGTGCCCCGCAGCTTGAGCACACCTCGCGAGCACGACACTTCCTCGCCAGATGGCCATATTTCTGGCAATTGTAGCAGCGAGTAGGTTTTTGCTGGTAAGGCTTGACTGGGATTTTTTCCCAACCCAGTATAACGGAGCTAGGAAGTTCCTTAGGAAAACCAACCAGGGCAGTTGTGCTGGTCAGCTTCCTAAGTACTGAGAGCTGATCTCCAATCAGCTCGGCAAGTTCGTCTTTTTCAAGATACTCAATTTCAGAGTGGGAAATGACTCCCAAAACTAAGTTATCCTGAAGTAAGGCGTCAAACATGACGTCGACTCCATTGATGTTCACAAGGGGAGGCAATTTGTGGCCCTGCCCCCATTCCTCGAAGGTGATGATAAGAGTACCGCCTTTACTGCGGACGACCCCTGTCACCCCCTTGAGTCCAATGTGGTCAAAAAAATCTTTAATAACAAGAAGATTGAGTTTCTTGCGCGAAGGGTGCTCGACCGGAATCAGTCTCACAACCTTCGCCTGGGCTAGGGTGAACATGGTCACGTGGTACCTCAGGAGGAAGGATCGGGGAGCCGGGAGAACCTACCTCGCCGAGGTTCAGTTCTCAAGTGATATCTCAATTCAAGTTGTTTGGGATTACTGGCCTCTTCGCCGTTAGGCTATTTCGGCCGAAGCTGATTGGTTGGACTTCTTTTTTCTCTTTGTTCTTCTTTTAGTTTTTACTTTCCATTCTTCTACTTGTTCTTCGTCTTCTTCTTTTTGGTCTTGTTCTGTCTGGTCTTCTATAATATTATCAGGTTCTTCGTTGTTCATATCTTGATTGTTCTTTTCTTGTTCGTTTTTGTCTTGTTTGTTCTTTTCTTGTTTGTTTTGGTCTTGGTTGTTTTTTTCTCGAGTCTTGACTGCAAGGAGAGCCTCCCTGTAAGTCAATTTTTCCTTAGCCCGCAGCCTGGCCACCCTGCACTCCTCCCTCCACTTGGGACAAAGCCGGTCGGAGGAGGAGTGAGGGCCACCACAAGCCGCGCACTTCTTAACGGCCGCCTGGCAGTCAGCGTCGGTGTGGCCGGGTGCCCCGCAGCTAGAGCACACCTTGGGAGCACGACACTTCCTCGCCAGATGGCCATATTTCTGGCAATTGTAGCAACGAGTGGGTTTTGGCTGTTGAGGTTTTACTGGGATTTTCTCCCAACCCAGTATAACGGAGCTAGGAAGTTCCTTAGGAGAACCAACCAGGGCAGTTGTGCTGGTCAGCTTCCTAAGTCCTGCGAGCTGATCTCCAATCAGCTCGGCAAGTTCGTCTCTTTCGAGATACTCAATTTCAGAGTGGGAAATGACTCCCAAAACTAAGTTATCCTGAAGTAGGGCGTCAAACATGACGTCGACTCCATTGATAATCGTTCGGTAGGGTAATTTGTGGGCCTGCCCCCATTCCTCGAACGTGATGACAAGGGTACCACCGCTACTCCGGACGACCCCTGTCACCCCCTTTAGTCCAATGTGGTCAAAAAAATCTTTAATCACAAGAAGATTTAGTTTCTTGCGCGAAGGGTGCTCGACCGGAATCAGTCTCACAACCTTCGCCTGGGCTAGGGTGATCATGATCATGGTCACGCGGTACCTCGGGGGGAAGGAGCAGGGAGCCGGGAGAACCTACCTCGCCGAGGTTCAGGTCTCAAGTGATATCTCAATTCAAGTTGTTTGGGATTTCTGGCCTCTTCGCCGTTAGGCTATTTCGGCCGAAGCTGATTGGTTGGTCTTCTTTTTTCTCTTTGTTCTTCTTTTAGTTTTTACTTTCCATTCTACTTCTTGTTCTTCGTCTTCTTCTTTTTGGTCTTGTTCTGTCTGGTCTTCTATAATATTATCAGGTTCTTCTTTGTTGATCTCTTGATTGTTCTTTTCTTGTTCGTTTTTGTCTTGTTTGTTCTTTTCTTGTTTGTTTCGGTCTTGGTTGTTTTTTTCTAGAGTCTTGACTGCAAGGAGAGCCTCCTTGTAAGTCAACTTTTCCTTAGACCGCAGCCTGGCCACCCTGCACTCCTCCCTCCACTTGGGACAAAGCAGGTCGGAGGAGGAGTGAGGGCCACCACAAGCCGCGCACTTCTTAACGGCCGCCTGGCAGTCAGCGTCGGTGTGGCCGGGTGCCCCGCAGCTAGAGCACACCTTGGGAGCGCGACACTTCCTCGCCAGATGGCCATATTTCTGGCAATTGTAGCAACGAGTGGGTTTTGGCTGTTGAGGTTTCACTGGGATTTTCTCCCAACCCAGTATAACGGAGCTGGGAAGTTCCTTAGGAGAACCAACCAGGGCAGTTGTGCTGGTCAGCTTCCTAAGTACTGCGAGCTGATCTCCAATCAGCTCGCCAAGTTCGTCTCTTTCGAGATACTCAATTTCAGAGTGGGAAATGACTCCCAAAACCAAGTTATCCTGAAGTAGGGCGTCAAACATGACGTCGACTCCATTGATGATCGTTCGATGGGGTAATTTGTGGGCCTGCCCCCATTCTTCGAACGTGATGACAAGGGTACCACCGCTACTCCGGACGACCCCTGTCACCCCCTTTAGTCCAATGTGGTCAAAAAAATCTTTAATCACAAGAAGATTTAGTTTCTTGCGCGAAGGGTGCTCGACCGGAATCAGTCTCACAACCTTCGCCTGGGCTAGGGTGATCATGATCATGGTCACGCGGTACCTCGGGGGGAAGGATCGGGGAGCCGGGAGAACCAACCTCGCCGAGGTTCAGGTCTCAAGTCAATATCTCAATGGAGAGACAGAGCTTATATACCCAGCAGCAGCCGCCAGTCCTCTATGAATCATGTTGGGAAAACCCAGAAAGTCGCCGGTGAATAGTTTCGTTGCTAGGATACGGTAACATCTGGTTGGTTGCTAGGGAAGGCGGTAGCAGGTGGTGGCTGTGGCTACGCAGTTGTAGGCAGTTGTAGGGGAGACGTCCACTACAATACTTATCTAAAAATACAATTTAATTTTGTTTAAATAGTAACCTCCTTCAAATGTAAGTAATATGACTGTCACAAAAAATCAAGTTTAGATAATAAAAGCTGAAAATCTCACAAAATGGTTAATTACTCCCAACAAAACTCATACAGTTCTGTACTTAAAAAAAAAAAAATATATTTTTATTCTAAAAAAAAAAAATCGAATAATTTAAGAACTCATCATTGGGGGTTATGACTGACCTGCATTGTAATTTATCAATTAAAATTTTCAGTCCTATAGAGGTCTATCAGCAGAAGCCCTGGAAGAAATGAGAGTAATGACAAATGTTCGAGGACGATGCCCAGTTATTCCGGGAAATGAAGAACTAAATAGTCCGTAAGCCGGATTGTTACAAACCACGCCATCAATTGTCATGATCTACCTACCCAGCACTACGAACCACGCCATCTATTGTCATGATCTACCTACCCAGCACCACGAGCAATGCCATCTAGGGACGAAACCCAAGTATGACTAGTCTTAGTTACCACTCCTGGATTTCCCTTCTCCATACCCTGGTTGTTGCGTCACCTCCTCCAAGTCTTCCTCATCAGCTCCAGATCGAGGAGAGGGCAGTTCACTCTGAGAAGTGACCACACTAGGATCACCTATCCTGGAAACCTACTGAACAGTGACTACCTACCATCTTCTTCAATACTCAGCCTTACTCATCAGCCATCTCAGCACTGCACTTAAGTATTTTGTAATCTTATATTGCCTCCCCACGTCCACTTGCTTCCGAATGTTGTATAAATATGTAGTCTATATACTGTTAAGCCAATGTTGCGAATGTTTTGGTTAAGTATGGTTAAGGGTAATTTATAAGAAGCTGAATATTTTCTTAATGAATTTATGGTACTTTTTTATACACAACAAAAGCTCTCATCCTTTGTCTACCCTTTTATAGTCCAATTGTCTTTGGGGTTTTTTTGTTGTTGCCTGTTGGGATCTGGGTAGACTTTTAACTATATTCTAAATCCCCAACTCGTAACACGGATAAATTTGACTGACAAATGGATGGAATAAATCTCAGTGATTTTTAGTTAGTTCGATCTTCAACTGTATGGAATCAATTGATGAGCATCTCAGATTCCCAGCTAAATACCATTTGGACCACCATCTTTGACAGCCATCCTCGATTTCAGGCAGATTTGATATATGTTTGTTTTGGGGCTGTAACTCATTACTGGTTGAACCCAAGAATTTATCACAAATCGAGAGTTGTTAAATATATGACGTTTTTCTTATGACAATGTATTTATAATCAATCTTGTAAATACAGATAATGAAATATTGGAAATAATATAGCAAAAAACTTGCTTTAGTTTTTTAACATTTATATACAGTAATACAGTTCACTACAATTTGAATAATTGAAAGAAGTAACCAAAATTTACATGCTATCACATAGCCTGATATATGAACAGAAGAAAACAATAATAAGTTCTAAAATGACATACTATGTGTCATTTGGGCACTATAATTACATGAGAGACAAATTTAACGCAATTGTATACATATCGAGCAATTGGCTATGACTTAAACTCTGTGAGTGTTAGACATATTTATTGCAAATTAGAAGTTGTTTAGAAAAACTAGTACAAACTTTGATGTAATATTTAACTGCCTTTAATAAAAAATATAGACATTTTAATACATTTCACTAATAACAAACAACAATAGGTATTTCAAACTCATTTTGGCAACTTTAACTCAGTATTTATCATCACAAATATCCCACGAATCATCAGAGTCCTGGTGTAGCTCTTCGTTATCATCAGCTATCTAAGAGCAGGTTGTCAGCTTGGAGGCAGATGTACATTTCAAACTGTTGTGAATGCGGGTACAGTTAGAGGGTTTTCATACACAAGTACATTTGTGGGGCTGGTGAACCTGCCATCCATCGAATTACAAGAATCCGTGCGTCATTTGTTGTCCAACCATGTCCTGTAATTGGGTGACGATTCCAAATAGCGGGCAAGAAGTTTGCTCGGAGTGTTTGCTGCAGTCGAGTATCTTCACATGGGGAAGCTGTCCAGATTCAATATCCCCCCCTCTGGCAGGAAACATTTGGTACTGCAGCTCATTAACTGAGACCACTTTTGTTTTTCTGCTGCTTAGCTTGTAAGTGAATTCTTGTATGATGTTTAACACTTCTGTGGGGAGTGTCCAGGTAGAACCAAGAGATGAAAATGCTTTCCTGGACTTTTCATATCGCTGAATGAGTTTCAGGGTTTTCAGCTTTCCCTGACTCGCCAGTGCATCTGCAGTCACATCCTGTCCAAGCATGAAACCCCATCAATGCAGTACATAAATCTCCTCCGAGTTTTACAGTTAACTTTGTGATATTCGCGAGTCGCACACGAGTTTTACTTTCACCACTCACTGTTTGCGGGCACGCAGAAAGTCTCCGATCCACGCTAGAACACTTCCCCGAAACCCGTACCCTTCTAGTTTGATTCTCAGCCTTTCATAGGGTACGCTGTCGAAAGCCTTGGCAAAAACTAGGTATATAATGACGATATCTCCGCCTTGTTCCAAAATTTGGGTCCAAACATCTAGTACCTTGAGTAATTGTGTTAAGCAGGATAGTCCCAGCATAAATCCGTGTTAGCATTCCAATACAAGGTTATTTAATAGCAGATGTTCCATCATGGCATCTCTTACGATGCTCTCTACTACTCTGCATACTATGCAAGTCAGGCTCATTTGTCTATAATTATTCGTTGGGTGAAGATCGCACTTACTGAATATAGGACTCACATAAGCCATCTTCCAGTCGTCGGGGACCTTTTGCTCATCCAGGCATTTGCAGAACAGGATCTTAAGGGGCTCTACAAGCTCGTTACACAGTTCTCTTAACACTCTGGGGTGTACCATATCTGGGCCAGGACTCTTGTGAATCTTTAGCTCTGACAGGTTATTTCTTATAACCTCATCCGAGAGCACAATGTGGGTCAGCTCTGTGTCAAACTGTCTTTCCTCAAACGCAGGAAGATTGTTCGCATCCTCTCTTGTGAACACCTATGAAAAAATCAAATTGTTCAACGCCTCCGCCTTATCCTGGTCAGAACCTGTATAACTACCATCTTCATGCCTCAGGTACGATATGCCTACTAGCGTTTTTAATTTCGACTTTGCGTAGTGGTAAAGAGACTTTGGGTTTGACTTGGCTTGACTAGCAAGCTTCCTCTGAAACTCTTTTTCAGCCCTTCTACACTCTGACTTTGCTTGGCTCCTGGATCTGGCATACATCCTCCTGTCCTGCTCATCATTTGTCTTAACCCACGTCTCAAAATCTTGAGTTTTCTTCTTAACTTTGCCGACCGCCGCATGGTTCATGTGTAGTGGTCTCCTTGTATTCTTGGAGGCACTGGTTTTGGTCTTGGTAATATATTTATCGATCGAATGGTTAACTTTATTGGCTATGATATTCAGTGCAGCATCTGTGTTCTTATTCCTGAGTAAATCATCAGTGTATATTCCCCATCTCCCTCATCCCATCATAATTTCCTTTGTAATATTTAAAACTGGACCTGATATTGTCACGAACCAACTAACAGTTAAATCTGAAGGACAACGTGTTCCAGATTTCCACCATGACCTCTTCATTAGTTATGACGAGGTCCAGCAGTTTGTGTGTTTGCACATTGCAGCTCACAGCTCATGTCACGAAGTGTAAGAGGACGCACCTAGGTCGTACCAACAGTCATGAGGCGTAACACATGTCCCAACTGGACGAATAAACTGTATTAATAGAGACCGAATGTGAAAAGGACCAGGGTGTGTATGCTGACAACTAAATGAAGTTCTCGGGCCATTGTGAGAAGGTGAATCAAGCAACTAAACTAGTAGGTCGTCAAGAGAGAGGTACTTCCCCCGTCTGTTGTACTGTCACCCCTTCTGGTCCCCCACATATGCTAAGAGATGCCGCGATAGAACATCAACTACGAAACAGCATTGTAAATGATTGCCAACACGGTTGTATGCCGGGGCGCTCCTGCTTAACACAATTGCTCAAGGTATTGGATATTTGGACCCATTTTCTGGAACGGGGTGGTAATATCGACAATATTTACCTAGATTTTGCCAAGGCTTTCGACAGTGTTCCCCACGAAAGGCTAAAAATCAAACTGGAAGGGTAGGCAATCGGGGAAATGTCCTAGCGTGGATAGAAGACTTTCTACTTGACTGCAAGAAGTGTGTGCTGATTAATGGCACGAAATCGTCATCCGTACCTGTCACAAGTGGGGTACCACAGGGCAGTGTATTGGGCCCACTGTTGTTTGTTTGTTTGTTTCATAAATGGCATGCCTGACGTTGTACACTCCTCCATACAAGTGTTTGTCAATGACGCCAAGTTATTTCGGGAAATTAAGAACCAAGTGGACTGTGAAGAGCTGCAGAAGGACCTCTGTGGGCTCCAGGAATGGTCGAAGAAATAGCTGCTGAGATTCAATGTCACGAAGTGTAAGAGGATGCACCTGGGGCGTACCAACGGTAAGGAGGCGTATCATATGTCCCGACGGGATGAAGAAACTGCACTAGTTGAGACTGTATGTGAGAAGGACCTGGGTGTGTATGTTGACAATGAGCTGAAGTTCTCGGGCCATTGCGAGAAGTAGGTAAATCAGGTAAATAAATTATTGGGTCTTATAAGAAGGTCGTTCAGATATCTAGACGATCCGTCCCTCGTAACGATCGTCGGGAGTGAAGTGCTTCCCCATCTGGAGTACTGTCACCCCATCTGGCCCCCGAGATATGCTAGGGACTGTCAGTTGGTTGAAAATGTTCAAAGGGGGGCCACCAGACTGGTGCCTGCACTTCGGTACCTCAGCTACCCTGAGTGATTGGAGCGCCTGTACTTGCCGAGCTTATACTACAGACGGGCAAAGGGGGACCTGGTTGAGGTGTATAAGCATCTAGGGGCACTACTCAGTTGAGTGTCCTTATTTGGAACTGGCGGACGCTCGCCCCACAAGGGGTCACAGCTCAATATTGAAGAAGCCACAAGTCCAGAAAACTGTGAAGGCAAACTTTTTCGGAGTGAGGGTTGTACACTCTTGGAACAATCTACAAGAGTGATGTGATGGCACCGAGTGTGAGCGCTTTCAAGACAAGACTTGACCAACACTGGAGCGGGTTCAGGTACATTCAGGAGCCGGTGCATGCCCAGTATTTGCCAACAGTGCGTGACAGAGACATGACTGATCGCCCGGGCGGCTAGCGAGCCGATCTTTTGGTGAAGAAGATAAATGAAAAGGAAAAGTAATCAGAGACGTGACCGATCGCCCAAGCAGCTAACAAGCCAATCAGTGGCAAAGAGGATAAAAGTAAAAGTAAAAGAAACTGTCAGTTCATTGAAAATGTCCAAAGGAGGGCCACCAGACTGGTTCCTGCACCACGGCATCTCAGTTACCCAGAGAGATTAGAACGCCTGCAACTGCCTAGCTTATGCTATATTCTGAATCTTTTTCAATGCGTCATCTCCCATAACAGTGCGAACCATATCAAGGACTGCTGGCTTCACCAAATTTTCCCCAATTGTGTGTGGCTGTTTACACTTGGCAATTCTTTTTTGCAACCAGATAGGATGCAATTGTTGCTTGCCGAACAGAAAACACTGCTATGTTCATAGGGGTGTCTAACCGCTGACGCTTCAGTTGTTGTTCTTTCCTCTTAAAATACGGGCGGCCTTTCTCTGCCAGCGTCGGATGTTTTCCCTGGAGATGGCGCCTAAGCTTGTTTTCTTTGAGCGACTCGTGGCTGAGCACTTCGCCACATAAAACACATTGAGGTTTTTCGACCCCATGATCAATGAGAAGCGTAAACCCAATGTCAAGGAATTCTTCTCTGTACACGCACTTTCTGGACATCACTGAAGAATCTGAAATTAAATATATACTTGCTTACTGATGCATCAGGCAAGAGATGCTCTTTGGTACAAATTTAAAAAAAACGCAACGCACATGTATGGAAGGTAAAATTAGCATCAACTTGTGCAACAACCAACAAGTATCACTGACATACTGTGGTACAATGCTCCACCCCTACACCTGCTTCCATTCACCTCCCATTCCCTTCCCTTCACCCCCACCCCTTTCCCTTCACCACCACCTCCTTCCTACCACCTCCCACCCCAATCCTGTCACACCAATCCCAGCCCCCATCCCCACCCATTCCCTTCATCCCCAGCCCATTCTTATCATTCCCCACCCCCCTTCCCTTCCCTCATTTTCCCCTTCCTATCATCCCAATCCCCATCCCTTCACACCCCACCCCCTTCCATTCACCCCCCGATCCCTTCCCTTCACCCCACCCCCCTTCCAATCACCCCCATCCCCTTCCCTTCACCCCACCCCCTACCCATCACCTCCCTCACTGTTTTTGGTGACACTACACTTCTTTTTTCATATTAATTTAAAGAAGGAAACACTGAGTGTACCTGTACAGCACATTCTCAATTCAATATACGGGTAAAAATACATTAACTTACCATCAGAAGATGAATAAGTTACTTTCCCATTCGACCACAGCTCGAGTGGTTGACTGGCTGAGGGGAAGCACGTGCGATTCAGTGTTGGCGGGGGTTGGCGGTTACTGCATGATATTTATGAAATAATACGCAAGTAAAAATTCGCCACCTTATCAGCAGTATTTAACAATATTTCCAAATCATTCAACCAATATTAGATAAGTATTTTATGTACCTGAGAAGCCAGCAAATACTTGTTTTTAGTAGTAACATATAAATATATGCTGGCAACATCTCATATTCGGGAACTGAACCTGTACGATACACGTCGGGCCGTAGGCCATAGGACGGCGAACGGCTTGGCGACGGTGTTGCCACTTCTAAGAACGAAAATTCCCATGCACCTTAGCCAATTTCTCCCACGAAATCCCACAGATTTATAGCGAAATTCATCAAATTTCATTCAACACCTCCCACGTAGGCCTATTTCACCTACAGATTTGTGGGAATTTTCCATGAAGTGGCAAGTTCAGGCGCCGCAATCACTCATGGTAGCTGACGTGCAGAAATGCAGGCACCAGTCTGGTGGCCCTCCTTTGAACATTTTCAACCAACTGACAGTCCCTAGCATATGTCGGGGACCAGACGGGGCGACAGTACTACAGATGGGGAAGCACTTCACTCTTGAAGATCATTACGAGGGACGGACCGTCTAGATATCTGAACAACCTTCTCATAAGACCCAATAATTTATTTGCCTGATTTACCTTCTTCTCGCAATGGCCCGAGAACTTCAGCTCATTGTTAACATACACACCGAGGTCCTTCTCACATTCAGTCTCAACTAGTGCAGTTTCTTCATCCCGTTGGGACATATGATACGCCTCCTTACCGTTGGTATGCCCCAGTTGCATCCTCTTACACTTCGTGACATTGAATATCAGCAGCCATTTCTTCGACCATTCTTGGAGCCCACGGAGGTCCTTCTGCAGCTCTTCACAGTCCGCTTGGTTCTTGATTTCCCGAAATAACTTTTCGTCATCGGCAAACATTTGTATGGAGGAGTGTACAACGTCAGGCATGTTATTTATGAAAGAAACGAACAACAGCAGGCCCTGTGGTACCCCGCCTGTGACAGGTACCCTTCCAGTTTGAGTTTCAGCCTTTCGTGGGGTACATTGTCGAAAGCCTTGGCAAAATCTAAGTAAATATTGTCGATGTTACCACCCGTTCCAAAATATGGGTCCAAATATCCAGCACCTTGAGCAATTGTGTTAAGCAGCAGCGTCCCGGCATAAAACAGTGTCGGCAATTCTTTACAAGGTTGTTTCGTTGTAGATGTTCCATCGCGGCATCACTGATAATACACTCAAGTACTTTACATATTATGCTGGTTAGGCTCACCGGTCTATAGTTGTTGGTTGAGTGACGATCGCCCTTCTTGAAGGTAGGACTCGCATAAGCCACTTTCCATTCACTGGGGACCATTTGCTCATCCAGGCATTTACAAAACAGGATCTTCAGGGGCTTGGAAAGCTCGTTGCACAACTCTCTTTGCACTCTAAGATGCACCATGTCAGGGCCGGGACTCTTATGGACCTTTAGCTTTGACAGTTCATTTCTAATACCCTCTTCTGTGAACACAATGTGGGTCAGTGCTGTGTCGAACTGTCTGTCCTCAAACGCAGGAAGGTTAATTGCAACCTCTCTTGTGAACACCAAGGAAAAGAAGCTGTTCAATGCCTCAGCTTTATCCTGGTCAGAATCTGCGTAACTACTATCTTCATGCCTCATGTCTGATACTCCTACTCACATTTTTAATTTCGACTTTGCATAGTGGTAAAATGCCTTTGGGTTTGACTTGACCTCACTTGCAACCAGACTCTGGACCTCCTTTTCAGCCCTTCTACGCTCTATCTTTGCTTGGTTTCTGGCTCTTGCATACATCCTCCTGTCCTGCTCATCGTTTGACCCAACCCACGTCTTGAATTTCTGGGCTTTCTTCTTAACTCTGTCAACCGCCGCATGGTTTATGTGTAAGGATCCCCTCGTATTCCTAGAGGCACTGGGTTTAGTCTTGGGTATATATTTATTGATCAAATGGGTCACTTTACTAGTTTTGTTATTCAACATAGTGTCTGTGTTCTTGTGCCTTAATGAGTCAGGCCATTTCATACCCTTCATCTCTTCCCTCATCCCATTGTTATTTCCCTTGTAATATTTGCACCTTGACCTGGCCTTATCTTGAACTAGGTAACAGTTAAATCTAAATGACAACACTATATAGTAACTGGTGCCAACTGGGGCAAGGTGTTCCAGTTTGGCCACCATACCCTCCTCGTTTGTTATGATGAGGTCTAGTGGCTTGGGTGTTTGCTCCCCTCTGTAATGTGTCGGGTCTCTAACATGTTGGAACAGAAAATTATCTCTCAGAGCTTCTACAAAAATAGCAGGGTTATTCAAGTCATTTGGGGTGAACTCGTTTCTCCAGTCGATGTCGCCATAGTTCAAGTCCCCCATGATAAGGAGGTGGCTAGGGTTGAGCATCACCGCATTGTCTATTAAAGCTCTTAAGATCCTTTGATTTAGTGGGTCACAGTTTGGGGATCTGTAGATACACCCGACGATAAGTAAGTCCCCTCCCTTTAATTTAATTTTACACCACTTGGACTCTTCAAAAACATCCTCTCCCTGTACCCTCGCCTGGCTAGCTCTAAGGTCTTTGCCTAGCATAAATAGCCACACCCTTCTTGCAAGTTTCTTGAGAAACGTTCGTAAATGAGTCATATCCAGCAATACTGAACTCGCATTCCTCTGGGTCGATTCTCCTGTTCTTGTACAACAGTTCTACAACTCCTTCAATAATTTGGTTGGTGTATCTTCGGTAGTGTTTCAAACTCCTCTCTCTTATCAAGGAACGTGTCAGTATTAGTGGAAATGACCGTCAAGCCAGAATTTGTTCTCGGTAACGTCTCTGCTCTTAGTAGTAACCCCGCCCCCCACCCATTCTCAGAAGCTGCAGCATTTGCTAAGCACACTGTATTTTGCAGGGTGTGGTTAGAAATGTCCTTGCTTACACGGCGCTCTCCTCCTCCTGTCTGGTAGGCGGAGCTGGTGCCACCTCCCGGGTGTGGGGTAGAGCAGGTATAGGGTGCGCTGCTGTCCCCTGGTCCTGTGTCGACACACTTGCTTCCACTATCCTCCCCCTGAATATAACCCATGTATTGTACACCCGTCCCCGTTCCTCCGCAACTACTCCCTTTTCTACTTCAAGTCCTGCAGGAGCTTCTTGTGCTGTTCCCTCTGCATTACCGTGCGATCTGGGTGAATGAATACACTCTGAGATGCCTCGCTCCTTGCTAAGTTTTTTGCCTGCCAAATAACCCCCATTTCTCCTCCTCGCTCACTAGTGTGATCCTGAGGGGGCGAGGCTTATCCCCCTGCTTTTGTCCCAGCCTCCTCACATCCTGCGGGGTTGATGGCATCTTCAGAACCTCTGTACAAATATTCTTAAATTGCATCTTATCGTGTGTTACCTTGCTCTCAGTTCCCTCCGCCTGGCTCTCAGGGACTCCAAAAACTATTACATTGTTCCTGCGCTGGAAACGTTCCCTTTGTTCCTCCTCTCCCGTAACAGTAGGTCTGTTAATTTTCATTTCTTCGACACACTTCTTCAGAGTCCCTAGCTGCTGTAGCACCTGTTCTGATCCTGCATTACTCTCCACCACCTCCTGAGGCCCTGCTAATGCCTCAGCATAACTCCTCTTAGCAACCACCTCCATTTTATCAGCTACTTCCTCAGTCTTAGCAAGGATCTCTTTCCCAACTTGCTCTAGTTTGACAACCAGCAAGGCTCCAGTTTCATCTATTTTCGTCCCTTGGGAACGCGTTCCCTTATGGCTTGCAATAGCCTTTTTCACCTTGACTATACTGTCATGGCAATAACAGCAACAGCCTTCATGCTTTACGACAGTTAGCATCTTCGTAAACGTTGCATTGGTCAGGCCTGTATCATCCATATCCGTCACCCCCCCCCTCCCCCCCGCAGTAGTCACATATCATTATCATATCCCTCATGGTTGTTGTTGTTGTGGGTGGGGGGGGGTTGCAGACTGTGTATAGATCAACACCTATTTAAAAAAATAAAGAAAAAACAGTACTTAGCTGCCCTCTGCTGGTTTTAACCTCCCTGTTGCCTTTAGGGTTGTCTTCTGTTTTTCATCTCTTCTTTCATATCTTTTTTCAGTTCACTTCGGCGGTTTGTGAGTATTTGTGTGCTATCTCTATATATACTGCATTATGCTATGAATAATGGAGTTTATACACCCACTCAGTCCTTTAGAAACACATAAAAATAAAATAAATCTTTCTTTGGGGCCGTAATAGAATGCTCTTAAGGATAGCCAAGCTTGTTGATCTTCTTTATTTTTTAATTTTACTAGTATTTCCTCATACTTTCTTTTCCTGTTCTCATCAACGACTATATCTCTTTGTGCTATCACTGTGTGCACTGTATCTCCCAGTGAATGGTGTATTGTAGGCACAGTTTCAGTCCATGAGAAAGCACACAAACAAAATAAAATTTAAAGTCTCTGTGGTGCCTTTCCAGCTCGCTTGCCAATCTGTATTCACTTTAAGTTATTTACAACCTCTTCCGCAGTCACTGATGACACTATGAAGTGATTTAACTAAAGGCGCAGTACTACATTCCCTGGTTGGCCTTTATCACAACCGTGACCACAACTCCGTAAAAAAAAAAAAAAAAAAAAGTTTTGTCATATGGCAATCATTTTGTGGGTGTAAACCTCTTCACCTGGGCCGTATCTCCAACTCGGTGGAGATTGAGTTTTGAGTTTTCAAAAATACATCGCGTTTAGCATTAAAAATCCTACAACGATTTACACTTTCACATCACTAAGACGATCTTGATGATCTTATGTAATCACTGTCCAATTTCTGCCGCTCAACAACAAAGGCCCTAATGCTTAACATGCTTTGTTACAGAGACGCAACACGACCCGACCCGCGCCTAACTCCTGTACAGCCCAGAGGAATATGTATGGCAGACAAGCAGATACTGAAAAAAACCTAGCTCAGACAACCCCAAAAACATTGTCTCCAAAAATTCCCATGGGGGTGGGGGGGGGGGGGGTCAATACCTGGCCCATGGACTAATACGAGTTGTGCATTAGTACAGGTCTGAAAGAATTTGGACTAGTTTCAATATTCCTTATATTTGCAAATATTTTTTTATCCTCCCTTGATCATCTAAAAAATCTGGGTGACCGTGCTCATCAAATTAAAATGGTCTGAAACCCCTGACATAGATAATGAATGGTGGAGTATTGAAAACATTGGCATCACACTGTAGTGGATACTCTCCCCTACAACTGCTAGTCGATCACTTGCCCTCCACTTACCAGCCAATCAGCAGCGTTTTCCACAGACCAGGCCTCACTCTCGGACTGCGAGGTGATTGGCCCGTTACCGTCTTTACCTCACCCAATCAGCAGCGCCAACTTTCCTGACCGGATCATCCGCCACTGACAAAGTCAGCAACATCTCACGAGCGTTTTCGGTTTATCGAGCATTAGTTTGCCCTCCCCACTGGTGGTGTGAGTGACCCACACTCCAGCTGGAGAGCAGCTATAGCGTGACATTCCCGACGTGTTTTGAGCTCTTTTCCTTCTACTACTATTTTCCTTTTTTCGCTTTGGCCTAGGGACCTGCACCCTCAAAAGTGTATTCGTCCTGCGGTCCCCCCTGTAACTGTTCACCTCCCTCCCAGGAGATTGTGAACACGAAAGGGGGTTGTAACAAGAACCCATCCCTCTTCCGAGTCTTTCCAGGAAAACCGTGATCGTGCGGGTCCACCTGGAAAGAGGGTTGCAATCCTCATCCTTACCCAATAGGCACACTTAGCTCACCTCTATAAGTAAGCAGTCACATACACTAGGAAGTAGGTTTCCCCAAACGGGGCTCCGGGAGAGAAGCTCAGGAACCACTCTACGACCACCCGGCCATCAAGTGCCTGTGGGGAGTGTTGAAATTCCTCTACTACTTACTCAACCGGAATAGGTAGGCTCTGAACAACAGAAAACCTCAAAAGAAAAAGAAAACAATACTTAACCACCGGTTATGGAGTGCGTACGCCCTCCTAATCGAGACCTCCGCCTGAACCGCCAACCCGACGACCCAAACCACGAGAGGCTCCACACAGAGAAAGCTGACCACCTGCAGGCCTTTCACGAAGCCCTGAAAACCAAGAACAACGTCATCCACACCAGTGTCATCGCCCCCAACAACTCCACCACCACCACCACTGCCACCGCCTCTGTGGAAGACAACTGGACGAAGGTTGAAAACAAAAAACGCCGACGTGCTTTTTCCGGAAACAAAATCCGTCAAGCAGCCCAAAAGGCACCCATCACCACCACCAGCTCTTCCCCACTGACACTGCCAAAATTCCAGATCTCGAAAACGGACACGAAAACGACATATGCGCCGATGAGATATTTGCCAGAGTATTAAAGGAATGTAAGGAAGAGCTTAGTATGCCCTTAGCAAAGTTGTTTAACATGTCCTTAAAAACAGGCGTAGTACCAGAATCCTGGAGGATAGCGAATGTAATACCGATTTTCAAGAAGGGGGATAGATCACTATCCTCTAACTACCGCCCAATCAGTCTAACATCAATAGTAGGCAAATTACTGGAAGCAATCATTTCAAACTCTATTCGAAATCACCTGGAGAAGCACCGATTGATCAATGATTCCCAGCATGGCTTCACAAGCGGACGTTCTTGCCTAACTATTCTATTAACATTCTTTTCATCAGTTTTCGAATCAGTGGACGAGGGGCACAATTATGATGTGGTATATCTCGACTTTAGCAAAGCCTTCGACAGAGTCCCCCACGAAAGACTAATTAAAAAGGTAGAAGCTCATGGCATCAAAGGTGACATCGTTAAATGGATTAGGGCGTGGTTACAGGACAGGAAACAGCGAGTGAGCATTAACGGCACTAAGTCCCATTGGAGCAACGTCACAAGTGGAGTTCCCCAAGGCTCAGTACTTGGACCATTATTGTTTATTATATACATAAACGACATAGATATCGGCATAGACAGCAACATAAGTAAATTTGCTGATGACACTAAAATAGGACGCGTTATCAAATCTGACGAGGACTCGGCAAAACTACAGGAAGATCTAAACAAATTTTTCGAATGGTCTGAAAAATGGCAGATGAAATTCAATGTCGACAAATGTAAAGTACTCAGAATAGGAGCTGTAAACAGGGAAACCAGATACCAGATGAACAACGATGCCATAGAGAAATCCGACTGCGAGAGAGATTTAGGAGTAATGATAAGTAGGAACCTTAAGCCAAGTAAACAATGTGTTTTTGCTCGTAACAAGGCTAATAAAGTACTTGGGTTCATACAAAGGAGTGTTAGTTTCAAGACTAGCGAGGTCATCCTAAAACTGTATCTTGATCTTGTGAGACCACACCTGGATTATGCAGTTCAGTTCTGGTCACCGTATTACAGAATGGATATAGAATCCTTGGAAAGAATTCAGAGGAGAATGACAAGACTAATCCCGGGCATTAGGAACCTTGAGTATAGAGACAGGTTAAAGCATTTTAATTTTCACTCCCTCGAGAGACGTAGAGTGAGGGGCGACCTGATAGAGGTGTATAAGTGGAAGGCAGGGCTAAACAAAGGGGACATTACAAAGGTACTCAAATTATCCAACCAGGAGCGAACTCGTAACAATGGTTTTAAATTAGACAAATTTAGATTTAGGCGTGAAATAGGTAAACACTGGTTTGGAAACAGAGTAGTGGATGAATGGAACAAGTTACCAAATATCATCATTAACTCGAATACGCTGAATTGCTTCAAACATAGGTTGGATGCTCATATGAGCAATAGGGGTTGGGTGTAAACGGGACTGCCCAGTATGGGCCAATAGGCCCGCTGCAGTTTCTTCCATTCTTATGTTCTTAAAGACAAGGACTCCGCCACCACCCTCGACACTTACCTGAAAAACACCACCACCGTTGCATCAACCAAGCTGGACCCCGCCCATAAACTGATGAAGTCTGTAGTCCTCTGGTACCCAAAGGAGCTACCCCTCGAACCCCTGGAGAACCACCCGAAGATCCTAAAAGCCGAGAGATGCTCTCCTGCGACCGACAAGACGGCCACAACAAAACAAGTGCTCATAACGCACTACGGTTTACCCCTCAGCACCATAGACCTCACATCTCGGGGGATCTACGAAGTGAGGCCCTTTGTCCTGGAGCCCCTGCGGTACTTCAGATGCCAGAAATATGGGCACCATCAGACGAGGTGCACGTACAAAGAAATCTGCGCCGTCTGTGCGCAGAATAGGGAAAAAATTGCCCCCAAGTGTGCCAACTACGGGGACAAACACCACGCCTGGAACCCTGGATGCTCCGAGAGGACAAAGGGGGTCCAGCAAACCGACCAGCAGCAAGACTGGCCCCCACGGCTTGCACACCAGCCCCACCAACTACCTTCGTGTGGGGAACCCAAAGGCCAAAACAACAAAGCCAACCTCCTCAACCGATCAACACCCAAAGTGCAGCCCAGTTTCCTGGCCTCCCAAGCAGCAGACAATGACAACAACTACGAAAATGACAAAACAAGCACACACCAAGGCACCAGACGGAATGATACACGTATCAGACCTAGCCAACGTACTGACAACCTTCGCGGAGGGCCTAGCCGGACTACTGGGCCACAAGATCCAGCCTACACAGCTCCAAATACTCATGTGGAGCGTCCTCAGGCAAGTCGCCACAGCTCCAGCTACCTTAGCTGAGGACGCCATGCCGGCTCCCACACGAGTGACAGCAGAGGTACACTCTACACCGAAAAAGTCCACCAGGGAACCAAAGATACCGTCAGCTCCCAGAAAGAAATTGGACGTATCAGCTCCCCTGAACCGAACCACGGCCCAGAAGGCAAAAACCACCACAGAACAAGAGGATATGAACCTGATCCAGTCGGAATCAGAACTGAACATATCCACCGAGGGTCACCAAAAGTCCTCGATGAAACAGTGGTGGAAAACACCAGCACCCTGAACATCCTTTCATGGAATGCTCAGGGAATCAAACACAAGAAACACCTCCTGCAAGATGCAGCAGCCAAGGACAAGCTTGACATTATACTGCTACAAGAAACACTCCTACAAGAATACCACTGCTCAAATTCAGCGGTTACAAGACAGAAACCAAGCAAAGATAGAGTGTAGAAGGGCTGAAAAGGAGTTCCAGAGGCTGGTTGCAAGCGAGGTCAAGTCAAACCCAAAGACGTTTTACCGCTATGCAAAGTCAAAATTGAAAACGCAAGCATGAGTATCAGACCTGAGGCATGAAGATGGTAGTTACACAGATTCTGATCAGGATAAAGCTGAGGCATTGAACAGCTTCTTTTCCTCGGTGTTCACAAGAGAGGATGCAATTAATCTTCCTGCGTTTGAGGACAGACGGTTCGACACAACACTGACCCACTTTGTGTTCACAGAAGAGGGTATTAGAAATAAACTGTCCAGGCTAAAGATCCATAAGAGACCCGGCAATGACATGGTGCATCCTAGTGTTAAAAGAGTTGTGCAACGAGCTTGCCGAGCCCCTGAAGATCCTGTTTTGTAAATACTTAGATGAACAAAAGGTCCCCAGTGAATGGAAAGTGGCTTATGTGAGTCCTATCTTCAAGAAGGGTGATCGTCACTCCACGAACAACTATAGACCGGTGAGCCTGACCAACATAATATGTAAAGTACTTGAGAGTATTATCAGAGATGCTGCAATGGAACATCTAATACGAAACAACCTTGTAAAGGATTGCCAACACGGTTTTATGCCGGGGCGCTCCTGCTTAACACAACTGCTCAAGGTATTGGATATAAGGACCCATATTCTGAAACCGGGTGGCAATATCGCCAATATTTACTTAGATTTTGCCAAGGCTTTCGACAGTGTACCCCACGGAAGGCTGAAAATCAAACTGGATGGGTACGGAAATCGGGGAAATGTCGTAGCGTGAATAGAAGACTTTCTACATGACCGCAAGCAATGCGTGGTGATTAATGGCACGAAATCGTCATCCGTACCTGTCAAAAGTGGGGTACCACAGGGCAGTAGGGTGTGTCATACGGAGGCGAATTTTATTTTTTTGAGTTTGAAAAATCAGCCCATGGTATTAATGATGTAGTTCTATGTGCAGAATCATGTGATATCTTCAGATTTGAAAAGTTTTCATTTTTTGCTAGGTAAATTTTAACTTGAAATCTTATGAAAATTCAGTATTCCCACTAAATAGCTTATTTAAAGTAAAGTAAATGTATCAGGTTAATTTATTAGGATGAAAATGATCCAGAATAGTGAAACGAATGATCTTGACACATTTATTAAATTTAATATTCCTTTAGAAAACAAAATCATCAAATACAAAAACCGGTTTTACTACTACGACCCGGTGTTGCTGCACACCATAGAGAACATGTCTTTCTTGCTTCTGTTTCTGCTCATCACCTCCCTGCTGACCACCTGAGCTCGGATGTAGCCTTCCCTCCTCTCCTGGCTGTACACGTGACTACTGGCCTCGCTCACTTGCTGTACACAACGCTCTATACTCTGGGTGTGCGAGAGCCAGGCAGGGACATGCATGGGGTTGTCCAGGAAAGCTCTGACTTGAACATTGGTGAGGCTGCAGGTAAGAGGGGGCTCACTGCCAGCCTGGATGTTATCCAGATCTATGAGATCAGCGAGGGTCTTGGCACCTAGATTGACTTCAGGAGTCTTCCTGACCCTGAAGGAATCGTCACCAACTGATTCGTCATGCCCAGATCCTCTCATAAGTCTCATATCCAAGATCTTTTTGACTGCCACTCTTCTCTCCTCCTCATCCTTACTGCAGAGCATTGTCTGCAGAACTGCCTCGGGATGAGCATACCAGGAAGATCTCCTCACAGTCTGCTCCACAATCTGAACAACCTTCCTTGGCTGACTCCTCAGGAGCTCAAGCTGGAAGAGAACATGCCTCGGACCTTCGGAGAACGATGACTTGACCTTGGTGTTGAACCAATTTGGCAAGTAGACACTCACGATGAATTGGACAATAAGTCTCAGGTTGTGAAGCTGGTTCCCTTTCAGTTTATGATGAGCGACCCAAATTCTGCAGAACCTGAGAGCCGTTGTGAGCCACCTAGAATGTGAGACTGGACCTATCTGCAGGTAAGCAAGTCTATCAGGCATGACCCCCAGTTTTGATGGCACTGCAAATCATGTAACCATAGTACTGGTCAGTACTCGGGTCGTCAATGACAGTATGTGCAAGCTCAACGAGTGGAGGGCCAACTGTGATTTTTTCAAAGCTCGGATTTATTTCTAACTCAGTGGCAGAGTCCAGCATCTTGCCAAGAGGACCAGACCATCTGTTGTTTGAAAGAGTCTTGCCATCCAGCTCCTGGATCAGATGTCTGAGTGGCAACTCGTTGATGTGGAGGTCACAAACAATCCAGACCAGCTTCCTCCCAATCTTCCGCTCTATCCACTGTATGACCCCCCCTTGCCACCCTGTGTTCGTGTTGGTGCTGTCCCCTCCAATGGCCTGCAGGATCTGGTCTACATTCCTCTCTCTGAGCCAGTTCACAATGTTATCTGCCACTATCTCAGCTGGTTTCCTGATGTCATCTTTCTCTGGAGTGCAATGCCACAAATACTTCCCTCCTGGTTCACTGCTGCAGGAGTAGTGTTCCTCCTTCACCATGGCAGGGAACAACTTGTCAGAATCTCCAACTTTCATGAACACTTTAGTGTCATCCCTTCTCCCATCAAAGAACAAACAATTGATTCCATTTTCTCTTATCCCCTTATCAAACTCCTCTTCTAGGTTACTGACAAGTTTCTCCTGAGCTCTCCTTACTTTGTTATGATCTATCACCAGGTGAACATCATCAGGTGTTATCAAACCACCGTCAATCCAGGCAGCTGTTGCTATCTCTGCAGTTTCTCTGAGACCAGTGTGGTGTCGCATGCTGGCCAGAGCTATGCTCGGGATATCTTTCCTATTTCGAATGTTATGCCTGGAAGGTTTGGGATCATTATTATCTGGGTTAGGGACAAAGTCACCATTCTCCTGGTCAGCACTCGGATCAGCCATGGGGAAGTCATTAAACTCTGAATCAGCTTGACTCCAATCATCGGCCTTTTTTACCTCACCCTGGGCCTTCTCAAGTCTCTTTTCCTCGGCAACTCTTCTCCTCTTCTTGGACTCCGGAATATCTTGGCTAGAAATCATGAGAGCCCCTATACTGCCAGTCTTCTCTCTCTGTGCTTTGACAAATGCCAGTTCGATCACAGGAATCTTCAGTTCACGCTTGCAAATACAGGAGATGTGGGCCTCGGATTTACAGTCACGATCGCATCCAAACTCAGGACAGAGAACAATTGGGCACTTGCAAGTAATTATGTCAAATAACTGGTCCAGTTGCTTGGCAAAGCTGTCCTTAACTGCAAGTTTTCCTCTCCCAAGAGAGATATCTCTTGCCTTTTCCCAACTGGCTAGCAGTCTCTCACTAATCTTCTTCTGACTTGTAATGACTGGAGGCTTGAACTGAGCGTTAGCCAGAGTATACTGTGCCAAGACAGCTTTAGTCATATCACTGGCAATGTCTTTGTTTGTGTAAGTTCTTTGATTCTTTTCACTGATTTGCCTGATTAAAACACCGTATCTCAAAGCATCTCTCAATGTAGGCAACTCCGACTTCAGGAGCTCTCTCCCAGACCCAAGATAGTGACTGAGATGGCTGGATTTTTGGTTCCTCGTCCTGACACAAGCAGCCATCGCAAATATTATCAACTTATAAATGCATCAGAATCTGAAACAGAAAAAAATATTGTTAGTTGGGTTATTAAAGAATGAAGTCAGAAAGCAATGTTCACTATTTAATTGTAATGTACTAATGCAGCTGTACGTAAGATTTTCGATAAATTTCACGCTAAAATTTACCTAACAAAAGGTTGCAAAATATTGAAACTGAAATTATTTTCTGTTTATATACACTAAAATCTACCAAAAAAGTGATGGGCCATTAGTTTTAGCTGATCTTCCCTCCTATAACACCCTAACAGGGCAGTGTTTTGGGCCCGCTGTTGTTTGTTTCTTTCATAAATGACATGCCTGACGTTGTACACTCCTCCATACAAATGTTTGCCGATGACGCCAAGTTATTTCGGGAAATCAAGAACCAAGCGGACTGTGAAGAGCTGCAGAAGGACCTCTGTGGGCTCCCGGAATGGTCGAAGAAATGGCTGCTGAGATTCAATGTCACGAAGTGTAAGAGGATGCACCTGGGGCGTACCAACGGTAAGGAGGCGTATCATATGTCCCAACGGGATGAAGAGACTGCACTAGTTGAGACTGAATGTGAGAAGGACCTCGGTGTGTATGTTGACAATGAGCTGAAGTTCTCGGGCCATTGCGAGAAGAAGGTAAATCAGGCAAATAAATTATTGGGTCTTATAAGAAGGTCATTCAGATATCTGGATGGTCCGTCCCTCGTAACGATCTTCAAGAGTGAAGTACTTCCCCATCTGTAGTACTGTCACCCCGTCTGGTCCCCGACATATGCTAGGGACTGTCAGTTGGTTGAAAATGTTCAAAGGAGGGCCACCAGACTGGTGCCTACACTTCGGCACCTCAGCTACCCTGAGAGATTGGAGCGCCTGAACTTGCCTAGCTTATACTACAGACGGGCAAGGGGTGACCTAATTGAGGTGTATAAGCATCTCAAGGGGCACTACTTAGTCGAGTGTCCTTACTTGGAGCTGGCGGACGCTCGCCCCACAAGGGGTCACAGCTCAAGATTGAAGAAGCCGCAAGTCCAGAAAACTGTGAAGGCAAACTTTTTCGGAGTGAGGGTTGTAAACTCTTGGAACAATCTACCAGAAAGTGTTGTGACGTCACCGAGTGTGAGCTCTTTCAAGACAGGACTTGACCAACACTGGAGCGGGTTCAGGTACATTCAGGAGCCGGTGCATGCCTAATATTTGCCAACAGTGCGTGAAAGAGACGTGACCGATCGCCCGGGCGGCTAGCGAGCCGATCTTTTGGTGAAGAGGATAAAAGAAAAGGAAAAGTAATCAGAGACGTTACCGATCACCCAAGCGGCTAACGAGCCAATCAGTGGTGAAGAGGATAAAAGTAAGTGCTCCAGCCGGAACCACCAAACGGGCTGTGTACAGGCAAAGGCCCGTGTCGGACTACATTTACTTTTATTCTCTTCACCAAAAGATCGGCTCGCTAGCCGCCCGGGCGATCGGTCACGTCTCTGTCATGCACTGTTGGCAAATACTGGGCATGCACCGGCTCCTGAATGTACCTGAACCCGCTCCAGTGTTGGTCAAGTCTTGTCTTGAAAGAGCTCACACTCGGTTCCGTCACAACATAACAACAAGCCGTGAAGGTTATTCTACTCAACGCTCCAGAACCAACAAGACCTCTCAACAAGCTCCTCAACCAACAAGGCCTCTCAACAAGCTCCTCACTACACAGCAACTCCTTAGCACCGCACTGCATACCCTTCTTACCTCCATCCTTAGTGCGAGTTCTCCTACATGTACGTATGTATGTGAGCCTAACAAAGAGAAAATAGACAAACAGAGAAATTTGACGACTGGCCACATACAGTACACTGCAACACAACACTTGAAACAACTGAGAAATTCAGAATATTTCTTTTAGGAACTCAACACTTTGCACAATGAATTTGGTGATTCCTATTTCACAACGCTGCTGACATTTGCACTGGCTATACTATGCTGCCAGATTCTAGGGTCACTAATTCTAAGGGGGATAACTTAACTATAGTCTTAATTTTAAAGGTTGCTGCCATAAGACCCCCTCTGGGCAGTGTGTAGCTCCTTAGGTAGCGGGCAGAGTGGACTAGGCATTGGGCTAGGTTTTTCTTGACCTGATCGATAAGGGGAAAAAAGGGTGAAACCATAACATGTCTTACCTAATTTATTCCGTATAAAAATACTGCATTCCGTTAAAATGCAAGTGAGTTGGCCTTCCTCAGACGAACAATGATGATTCTGGTTAACCTGCTCGACAACAGACGTTGTACATTAGTTGCGTGTCATCCACATACTTATTGCATAACAATGAGTGACCTCCTTACCTCGGTAATTTCTTCTTACAATAACCCTCAACACGTCAGACTGCTCCACCTGTATGGAATATAGCCCCTTAGGTTATCATACACAGTAGCACCAGCTCACCACACCTGTTACACTCCACACCTGCAAGTATGGGACTCCTTGTAATTTCTAGATCCACATATCAGGCACCTCGTTCGCACACCGTCCTCGGTGGGTAGAGACGAGGGTTTTACCAAGAGACATACCAGTACTATTTCTACGCCTGGTATTATAGGTCGCTCCAAGTGACGACCGCGGAGTTCTCATGAATTTCATTATGTATTCCTACTCATTTGTGGTGTTATACCGGGAATCCACAGGTTCACAGTGGAATAGCATAGCTGGTAGTAGCCATCTCACATGGCGGGACGCTCAGAGGACTAATGGCCACCGTGCTGATGAGGTCAGAGCGCGCGGGGACCTGAGTTTGATGAGAGAGCGAAGGATACTTAAAAAATAATGCCTGATGGGCCGTTATCACCCACCCCAACACATCATTATTTCACTTTATACATCGAGCAAAGTTTTAAACTGTAATAACTGCTATATAATCCTCATTTTTAGGGCTGAATACAGCCCGATGAAGTTCACTGACCTGAGTTTGATGAGAGCGAAGGATACTGAGGGCCGATGCCCCCCCAGCTCCTCTCTGTTTAGGCCTACAGTTTCCAATCTTTAATTTTTACTTTGACTTCTTATGGTTCTCATCTCCATTTTCCCATTTATTGTGACCTGTCTTATAAATCCATATTTTAATCCTAACTTTCATACTAGAATACGGTTCGGGCTTGACAGTTCTTGGGGAAATTAAGTGGGCTATATCAACAACTCACACCCGTAGGCCGGGTACAAGGGACGCTGCCATGAAACAAAAGCCGAATGTTCATAGCGTGGGTATCCACTTCACTTAAAACTGTATTTAGGGATCCTCCCCTCACACATCGCACTACTTGAACACAGACATAAAATTCTCTGATCACTGTACATGTCGTGGGTATACGTTACCCGAGAAGACGAGGTGTATTAAGTTCACACCGATGCATACAAGATATTTCCTTTCAAGTATAGTTTCTGGGTCACTTCCAACACCTCACATAGCCCTGATACATTTATCCTTTTTCCAGATCATTGTTCTTATGTATTTTCATATGATATCTGCGGAAGTTATGTTCGCTACGCGTTCACAGACGTAAATAGTATGACCTTCAAACCACGGTCTACACTTAGTCCTAAAGTACATTAGTCCGGATCAACTGGACTTTTCCAATCATCTTGTAGATACTTTGAGTTCTCCTTAATCATATGAATACATACAATTAACATTATATAACCATACCTGGGTACAATTCAACTAGGGTTGCCATACGTCCGTATTTTCCCGGACATGTCCTCCATTTAGGTCTCGAAATCTTCGTCCGGAAGTAATTTTTAAAATTCTTTAAAAGTCCGGAATTTCAGCTTCCATCATTTTCTCCACGGAAAAACAAACATGAAACTGTAATGACGAGAGAGAGAGAGAGAGAGAGAGAGAGGGAGAGGGGAGGTGGAAACCGTAGAGATCTCGTTCAGTTTTCGTCAGCTGATAAGTCACGTGTACGCCTGTACGGTGTTGTCAACTTAGCTGCCAGCAATTTTTGGGTAGCTTGTAGTGCCATGTACTGCTTTTCCTTGTTCTTCAGCCACGCGCATTATTAAATTTGTTTTGTATTTAGCGCTATTAGCCATAAATGAAATGTTGAAAGTATACCATATTTTTCTTATGGCTTTTTTTACACTGTAGCCTTTGTTTTTCTTGTCCTGCATTTAAGGCATTTTAGCAATTTTCAACCATAAGCTTGACGTGCATGGGCACATCAAGTCACACACACAGTGGGGGAAGAAGACTAGCTAAGGGAATGAAGATATTCAGCCTTAAGCAAAGGTAATTTTTTTAGTATTTTTAAGATTTCTTTACCATGAATGTTGTATATTAGCCTACATTAAAAACACAATGCAATACAGTACACCGATACTGGTATATATATATATAATTGTATATATATATACATATACATATATATATATATATATATATATATATATATATATATATATATATATGTATATGTATATGTATATGTATATATATATATGTATATGTATATATATATATATATATGTATATGTATATGTATATATATATATATATGTATATGTATATGTATATGTATATATATATGTATATATATATATATATATATATATATATATATGTATATATATATGTATATATATATATATATATATATATATATGTATATGTATATATATATATATATATATATATATATATATATATATATGTATATGTATATATATATATATATATATATATATATATATATATATATATATATATATATATATATATATATATATATATATCTTGATAAAATCACACGGGAAAATGGAAACAACGGAGTACCTTAGCTTTCGTCTTTATTCAAGACGAAAGCTAAGGTACTCCGTTGTTTCCATAAGCTCGTTGAACAGGCTTTGTGTGAAATATAACAAAGTCTAGAACTGCTTTTGTATCCTGGTGGTCCAGCGGTTAGCGTTCCCCGGTCACAGTCATAGGCTTGTGGGCCGTGGGTTCGAATCCTGGCGGGTTGAGGTGTTGATTGTATGTAGAAGTCCGCGTGCTTTATTGGGCTAATGAAATATATATGTATATGTATATATATATATATATATATATGCTGATAACCACCAGGAAAGAAGAAAACACGAAGTTCCCAAGCGCTTTCGTGTAATTCACATCTTCAGGGGTAAGTACAGACTAGATAGAGTAATGCAAAACAAGATGAATATATACAGAGGAGGGTGAGACCAGGTCCACAATGGTCAGGTAATGACCCTACTAATCTTTAAATGGCACACAACGGTTGGTGGTTGGGTCAGATGGGACAGTGACCCGCCCTCTCACCTGATCACAAATCTTCTTAATTACAAAGTTGTCCAGCTTGTACATGCCGTTACTCAAATTCATGTTGAATGCTTCGGTATGTTTAATAAGACTAGATTCTATGATGTTCCTACTATCAATTGAATTACATGGTAATATTGAGGAGGCATTATCCCAGTCAATGCAATGCTTGTTATCCCTCAAATGAACAAACAGAGCATTGGATTCCTGGCCTGTCCTAACACTGTATTTGTGTTGTTTAATTCTAGTTACAAGATCTTTACCTGTCTGGCCTAAGTAAAACATATTACATTCCTTGCAAGGAACTTTATAAATGCAACCAATTGTGTTGTTGGGGGAGTTCTTGATTAACATTTGTTTAACAGTGCATGAGTTTTTAAATGCCACATTGACGTTCCAAGATTTTAGCTGTGCCGGAATGTGTGAGAAATTTTTGTGAAATGGTAATATTAAGATATTCTTATGGTCATGGGTGGGCTTGGGATCAGTTCTATAAAAAGTTTTCTAAGTAATGTTTAAGCATTTGTCTATGAAAGATCTAGGGTATTTAAGGTTTGAGCCAATATTATATATATATTTGTATTCCTCATCGATGAATTCCGGGGGGGGGCAGGATGTTGTGGGGTTCAGGATATTTGGTTCACACTCAGAATGGGTTGGAGAAAGGAAACTCAAAATGTGCTCTCTATATACATGTTGTATGTGATGTACAATGCAGCTTGGTGCTGGGAAGGCAGCAAGGTTACAAGCGTGATGTAGAGAGGATGCTCAGAGGAGGACCAGCTTGTGGGTCGCCATGCTCGCCGGCGGGAGCGAGGACCGCCAGGCAGGTGGAGGAGATGTTGCTGGCTGGTTGGTGAAGGTAGAAAAGAGACAGGTCACCACGAGGTCAGGTCTTAAATAGCGGGGGGGGGGGGGGTAGGCGTGGTTTAGTAGTTGACCCCCGCTCCGTGATGTATGGCGGCGCTGGTTGACCTAGACCACGAGGCATACACTGGGGAATTGGTGGGGTCGGCTAGGCAGTGACAAACAGCGTTTGTAGGGGAGAATTCCACTACAATGTCTTCTGGAGCGTCCTCTTTTTTGAATGTTCAGATATGGCAACCCTAAATTCAACAAATGATTCAGTAACATTGAGTAGGTGAGTTACCCTTTATCAATGTTTTCCCGTTCTCTGAGCTCCTACAAGCGCGGTGGATTTGAATGTTATATAGCTTAATATGAATTAAAGAGGGTTTTTAGGAATGACTATGATGTGCGCAGTACAATACTGTCAATACCAACCTCAAAATTAGACATTGAACAAATATTTTCAAAGGCAAATCTTATTAAAACGAAGACCAGAAACAAATTCTCGACTACTACCATGCCATCAATTATTATTGGATTTGAAATGGTACAAAACAAAGGAGGTTGCGGAAATTTCAACCCTAGCGAAGGCTTAGTAATTTCGTAAATTGGATAAATAAATTTATGTGAATTTGTAGAATACTAAATTTCAGAAACAATGAGAATGTACTTATTTCAATTGTGCCTCTCAATGCAAATTAGTTTATAATTATAAAATTAGCTAAACAGCTTTGTTTCAATTCCACCGATGCCTGATGTTCTCTAACATAAGGCCTTGCCTCCCCCGCTCCCCCCCACCCCACGAGAAAAGTGCGGAGTGTGAGGAGCAAATGGCAACACTGCAGCCACAGCTGATTGAGACGTGTAGTAACAAGGGCAGGTGGAGGTCTTACCACCCCCCTTATTCATCTAATCATCTTGTTATCTGCTTCTCTTCAACTTGTCAGTCAGGTATGATAGTATGTAGCTGTTCGTAGTATATTAGTGACCCTATGTAAATTGAATTATATTAATAAATATCCCTATTTCTGAGCTTTTTAGTAGTGTGAGTAAACCAGTGTTTACGGTCAAAGACGGTCTATAACGTCTGGTACGGTCCGACTAATTACCCAAATGTAGCCGCAATGAAGTCAAATGATGGTCCTACATGAATAAATCAGACTGCCAATCACTTCTCGACTAGTATTTGGTGTCAGAAAGTCACAAAAAATTGGAAAACTTACTTTAATCTGAGTTAATAGATCGCGTGCATGTACCGAGGGAGCGAGGAATTACCCAAATGTACCCAAATGTAGCCAAATATAGTCGCAATGAAGTCAAATAATGGTCCTAGATGAATAAATCGGACTGCTAATCACTCCTCGACTAGTATTTGGTGTCACAAAGTCACAAAAAATTGGTAAACTTAATTTAATCTGAGTTACTAGATCGAGTGCATGTACCTAACCGAACCTAATCTAACCTAACCTAACACAGCACAACTCAGATTAAATTAAGTTTACCAATTTTTTTTTACTTTATGACACCAAATAATAATCGAGAAGTGATTCACAGCCCGAATTACGCTTGTACGACCATCATTTGACTTCATTGCAGCTACATTTGGGTAATTCCTCGCTCCCTCGGTACATGCACGCGATCTATTAACTCGGTTTAAAGTAAGTTTTCCAATTTTTTGTGACTTTCTGACACCAAATACTAGTCGAGAAGTGATTGGCAGTCCGATTTATTCATCTAGGACCATTATTTGACTTCATTGCGGCTATATTTGGCTACATTTGGGTACATTTGGGTAATTAGTCGGACCGTATTGCGGCTACATTTGGGTAATTAGTCGGACCCGTCTGGTATACTATGTTACGTAACATGTTCACCTAATATGGATCTTCAGTAATTCTGATAACATAGCCTCACCATATTTACATGCCTCTATTACTATTATTATCCCTGTTTGGTGCACCTTAATTAGAGAAATATCAATAACAAGTAAAATAACCATTGAATTTTAAGGAGAGGATCCCCATTTATTTTGAAATTATTCGACTGGATCTTCATTGTCAAGTTTGTGTTAATAACCTGGATATTCTTATGGTGATAAAAGTTGAGATAATAGGGTATTATTATAGGGTAAATATTCGTCCATTGGCTGTCCTCAGGTTTTGGTACAAGAATAGTGTTTTTTTTTTGTGTGTGTGTTTTATCGAATCTGACCTTCATTTATTGTGCAAATTAGCGGTTTTTTGCAAAAAAATTAACAGTTTCATCTGTAACAGAATCCTCTAATTTGCACAAAAATGATGGACAGATTTTAGTAAAACACCATAAAACACCCCAAAGAACCTAACCTAACCTAACCAACAAAATACTGTATGCAACCTAGCCCAGTCTTTTGGAGCTTACCTGCTACTGTGGTGGAAGATACAGATAGGCGATCTGGAGAAGAAATTGGGGTAAATTTATTGTAGTTCGCATAACTCTGTTAGAAAGTAAAAGCTGTTTTTTTAGTGTATTTTTGTGTGTTTTGATTGGTTCTGATGTTGATTTCTGTCGGAAATTGCCTGTTTTTTAGGGGATTCTGTTGGGAATTGCGGTTTTGGGTGGGGAGAGAAACAAGCGTTTTCCGACAAAAATCATGGCCAAGTGAATACAAAATTTAGAAAAGCATACAGGTAGTTCTGCTATAACGCGATAATTGTGTTCTTGTAAAATATCGTGTTATAGAAAATCGCGTAATAGAAAGAACAGGGCTTATGGAGAAAATAGGGTTAGGTGCAGATTACTCGAAATCGAAAAAATTTAGTAGTTAGCCTAACACAAAGGATAGCACAGTCTAAATAAATGTTACATTCATATCTAATAATGAAATCATACAGTAAATGTAACACTTTACCTTGAAAAAATATGAATGTAACTTGATGGGGGAGAAGGGTGATTTTGAGGTTGATAACATCGAGCTTCTCTTCAAGTGTTATATCCTTTCTTTTACGATCATTACCGGGAATTCTTTCACCAGAATGCTTCTTGGAGATATTCTTCTTTACCATATTCACAATTAATACCACAAAATTGGAGAAATAGTAAGCAAAAATCGCATAATAGCAAACAAGCGTTCGCGTTATACAAATATCGTTCCTAATTCATAAATCGCGTAAGAGCAAATTCGCGTTATCAAAACACGCGTTATAGCAGAACTCACTGTATAGGCCTAACCTCTTTTGGGATGACCTAACCTGACCTAAACCTAACCTGAACTAACCTAACCAGATCTAACGTAACCAGATCTAACGTAACCTAACTCATGGTGTTTTTACGTAACCAGAGATGATTGGCTGTGTAATGCCGCATCACGCCGAGAAAAGCAAAGTAGTTCACGTCTTGGCACCTAATTATCTTACCAAACGAAGTAATTTCCATAAAAATTATTATACTGTAATAGCAGAACTCACTGATGAAAATATAGTAAGAATAAAAGCATCAAAACAAATAACACATTGGCTGTGAAGTCCTGCATATTAGCCGAGAAAAACAAAATAATTTATTCTATACCGTTAAAATTGGAAATTTATATTTTTCGAGTATTTTAACCAATAAAATCACCAACAATATTACTTGTTTAACCCTTAAGCCCCGGGTTACAGTGCTGCTGGCAGTACCACTCCCCCCATGGAGTTAAATAGAAAAAAATAATTAACTTTTCCGAAAATAATTAAAAAACAAAAATGGCGGGAAAATAGGCGGACGTTCTGGAATGTCACCCGGGGCGCGCTAGTCGGACGTTCTGGACCGTCACCCGGGGCCTAAGGGCTAAAGTGGGCAGGGCTCCATATTGGCCTCCTACCCATTGTGATAACTGCCTGGTCCCATTGACTGTTCAACACCTGGTGGAGTGCTTCAGTGTCAGAGTTTAGTCAGTTTATGATAGTAGTCAGGTATCGATTTATTCCATAAAAGAAAATACGTTTATCACATAATTCAGACTATTCTAAGACACTTCTTCAATGGCATTTCCGTTGGAAATTTTTGTTTTTCGAGTATTTTAATAGTTAAAATTACAGGTACATTACCAACATTATTACTTGTTTAAAGTAGGCAGGGCCTTAAAATCGAGGGAAAATGTGGGGTAAGATCCTAAAAAACACCAAGCAAACCTTTGAAAACTTGACCTAACATTTCCAACCTTTAAAAAGCCTAAAGCTATGAAAAGTTTAACTTATTCATGTTTTCGGTGTTTAGTAGGTGATGGTGTTGTTTTCGGTGTTCAGATGAGGAGGGATTCATGAACTCTAAAATGATTCTTAACATTTTTTACATGTTAGGAAACGTTAGGTAAGGTTTCCCGGTGCCTAGTTACCTCCTGTACTAACACTGGATAAACTGCGTGAATGGCTAGTAATCTAAGTGGCAAAAATTCTATAAAAAATAAGGAAATTGTCTGAAAAATTTTATTTAGCTAACTGCAAAATATTGTACTGCATTTAGATAACAATAAATAAATATATGAAATTAGCGGTGCATCAAGGCAGCACAATTTTTTACTCGAATGACAAGTGATATGGGTTGTGTCTGTGCTGTAATTACTGACCATTGTGTCAGTGACCAGTGCTTATACAAAAACATATTGTCACAAGTCTTTCAGGTCAGAATATTCACCCCAGGTAGTGCCAAGAAGGGTAAACTATAGGTGAGATCAAGCCATCTGACCTTAAAGTCAGAAGAGATAAACGATACCAAACAGTTGTGCCCTGTTATAAGCACTTTTTGTATAAAATCCTCCCTAGCTTCTGATTTGGGCTCCAGGGGGGGGGGGGGGGGGGGGGGGGCCTGGCCTTCACCAATAGTTGCCGAATTGTAGATAACTTTTCTTCTTCGGTGACAGGTGGTCAGAAATACCATTTTGCCATACCGTATATCTCGGCCTATAAGACGGAATTTGAACCTTTAAAAAGTCAGCCCAAAATTAGGGGTCGTCTTAAATACTGGGTATAAAATTCTTACCTCTTACATATTGTGGTTTAGCGTGTCAAGAGTGGTGATGGAGAACATCGTAAAACACTCGCACGGTCCTACCACTAATTATTTTATACTGAAACTTACGTTTGGGAAGCTGGATTAAAAATAAGATTACCGGTACAGTCGGCCCTTAACATACGCGGGGGTTAGGTAACAGATACCCGTGAATGTTAAAAATCTGCGTATTTTTGCTGCCCCCCCCCCCCCCCTAAAAACAACCCTGGCCCCCCATGTCCTTATTTAAGTAAAGAAAAACACTATGTACATGTTTACAAACACTTTATTTAATATTAAAATGCAAAAAGAGCCTTAAGAACAATTAATAATGTACTGGCTGGCATCTCCATTCGTCCCTGCTCCCGCCTCCAGAGCGTCACCATTCGTCCCTGCTCCCGCCTCCAGAGCGTCACCACTCGTCCCTGCTCCCGCCTCCAGAGCGTCACCACTCGTCCCTGCTCCCGCCTCCAGAGCGTCACCACTCGTCCCCGCTCTATCCTTCTGCCTCCACATCGTCACTACTGCCGACAACAAACACAAATGTTTTGTGAATAACTGCACCTCCACTTCCTATGTACAGTACTGAACTGTACTGTGTTGTGCATTTTTACAAACAATAAACATGGCAAGAAAAGCTATAAAAAAAGAGATAAAAATTTCACTTTACTGTACCGTACCTATCCTCAGCGACAGGAGGGGGGTCATCGGGGTCATCGTCACTCGTTTCCATAACGGGTGGTGAAGTGGGGGCGACAGTGGGTTCAGCTGCTTCCTCACTGCCGCCAGTGATGGATAGTGTAGTATCTCTCCTTCGGCAATCAAAGAACATGTTGATGGGGAGTTGTCGTCTCTTTTTCATCTCTTCCATGATGTTTTTGTATGGAGCAAAAACGTCATCCATCCCTCTCATGAATTTCAGGGCACGCACCATGGAGGGGTCCATACCATAGGCCAGGTTTTTCAGTGCCTCAATATACCTGGTCATCTCCCCCAAATTCTCCAGCGTTATTTCTTGTAGCTGATGTCAACACAAGCGTGGTTACAGTGAGACTGACTAACTGAGGCAGTGCGGGAATGCAGGGTGGCGTGGCGGGCGATGTGTGTGTGTGTGGTGTGGCGGGCGTTGTGCAGTGTGTGGTGTCGCGCTCGATTTGAATGTATATTCCTCCGGCAGCAATCCGCTTATTTGCAAATCCGTGTATGTTAATCCCGCGTATGTTAAGGGCCGACTGTATATTAAAATAATAAAAATGTATTATAAACCTGTCTAACATACTGTAAAATAACAACATACCCCGGTAATAAACGCAGCTATCATCACACACCGCCTGCCATTTGTCAGTGACGAGACAAAAAAGGGAAAGTGTTTTTTTACTTCCAGCACTTGCTATCACTACGCACTTTTAGGGGTCATTTTCCCGCTTGCCTTTGTGTCTGAGTTGGCCGATAATGCATTTCTTGAACCGGCTGGTTAATTCAAAGTTAACCAGGTTGGTTCATGTATATTTTATTGGGCTTTAGTAACGAAACCCAATTGAAGTTTCTTCTTTTATTAAAAAAGCATTATTTGTATAATTCCTGAGTGTAGATCAACCGTACGTTCCACTATTTATGAGTGTGGTGAGAAAGGGACGGCGTCTATGTAAATAGACGTGAATCAACATCCGTTCGATGTAAGTTTGTGAGTGAGACTTTGAGTAGTGACCCATCGAGGGAGAACGGAATAGACGCATCGTCCTCCCTCGAGGGAAGACGGAGCCATCCACTGCGGCTCTCAAATAACGTCTTCCTCTAGTCAAGGATATCAAGCTACTGCCCGCTTTAGGTGGCCAGGAGCCGGCTACTTTATGCCTTTACTCAGCATAGTATGATGCAGCTTCCTGTGCATTAAACATGCCACCTCATAGCCAGTGGAAAGTTACAGGGGGTGAATCAAATGTAATTAACCCATTTATATAATGCTTATGTTTATGAAACATGGGCCATTACATCCTTTACTGATCATAATACGTATTTCCCATAAATAATTCATTTAGACTTTATTATATTTGCATTACTCTTCATAAGAAGTTCTCAGACACACCCATGCAGACTGTCGTCAGGCTTTACCTTGGGAGACCACGTAGGTTTACAAATAATTATTGGAATAATAATTCCACAAATTAATATGTTTATAACACAATCATAACATTATTATCTTTTTTTTAACGGGGATTAGCCCACCCGGGCACAAGTCACTGACCTACATCGGGGTCTGGGGGGCGAAAATGTAATAATAATAATAATAATTCATAGTAAATAAAATTTATAATAAAAAATTCAAAATTTAAAATAAAATAGTAATACCCCGGTAATAAAGAAACATAAATAAATACAAAAATGAAAAAAAAATGATCAAAAGTGAGAAACAATATACGGTACTGTATGTATGTTGTGTTGTCATGTACTGGGCCGAGTTTCTTTACTTCATATTTTACCATCCAGATGTCATATCTTTCTTTTCTTATACTATCCAAGTCTTTCATTTTTTTTCATATACAGTTGGTTCTCATATTACGCGGTTAATGTAACCCGGAGGGTACCGCGGAAAGTGAGAAACGCGTAAAGTGAATAACATAACATATGGGATTAATTGAAATGGAGTCCGGGCCGATCCCCAAACTCCACTTTTTGACGACACACAACTATGTTGTAGTAAAAATATTATCTTAACTTTATGATGGCATGCACACACAATTAATAATTAAGAGAAATATCAATAATATTAGGTTTTTTAACACTTACATTAGTAGAAAAGATGGCTGGGCACATGGGGATGGGCGGTTGGTTCCGAGGCAGAGGGCAGATTATTGGCCCTCACCTGTATCACTTGTATCAATTGTATCACTATCCACCACAGAGGCTTGCAGGGCCTCTTTGTCAAACCCCCCAAAGTTCATATAAGTTCATATCCTCACTATAATTATCACTATCACTGACTTGGGCCGGCTGTAGTGGGTGGTGGGTGAAGAACTGGTAATGTTTTGATGACTGGGCGACCTTGTGCGCACCATTTTCGCGCCTCTTACACAACATGGCGGATGGCGGGAGGTTTGGATCAAAAAATGGCGCGGCTTGCCAGCCGCTCTCCGCGTAATGGGGTTCACGACCGCGGAATGTGAGAATGTTAGGTTCTGGCAAGGCACCGCGTTAACGGTGAAACGCGGAATGCGGGACCGCGTAATATGAGGATTGACTGTACTGTATATTATATTTTCTGAATTTCTATGTCCTTACCTTTCTGAAGTATTTACTCTGTTTTACTTATATTCTCATACATGGGTTAGTCTGGGGAACCATGTTATTCTTAGTACAACACTTATTATACTTACAAAAAGTAGGCTGCCACCACTCAGACTTTTTATTAGAATATAACACAACTCATGGACAACTTTTGGGTAGTGTGGTAGATATGTATAGGCACGTGAGTAAGTATTATTTTCTGGGAACTAATGTTTAGAAGGAGTAGAGAGGTGATACTCGTAGGTTACTAATTCAATATTATTAACACAGACAAGACTGGACCCTTAGGTCTTACTGTACCATTGATAAAACAGATCCACAATTACTTATTAATTCACTAAACACTTCAAGTACTTACTACAGAGTATATCATTAAACAACTATTAAGTTTATTCAGACAAGACTGGACCCTCAGGTCTTACTGTATCATTGATAAAATAGATCCATAATTACTTATTAATTCATTAAACACTTCAAGTACTTGATATATCATTTAACAACTATTACTCGTTACTTCATTAGACAACTGTTGTATTATTTCTTTGACAAGTAAGATTCAGTAATTATTACACACGGTCAGGTAACACTGGACCCTCAGGTCTTACTTTTATAAGTAACAAATTACATCTTCAATTCTAGGTTACAACATTTAACAATCCTTATATTATTTCATTGTCATTGCAAGTGGGTATTAGGACACACTTGACACTCTCCCAAATTAAAATATTCTTTATAACAACATGTTATTTCGGAATGACTAACGTGACACTTTAACGAGTATTCAGTGGTTTGGTGGACTCAACTCCGAGAATAACAATAACCCTGGTACCACCAACATTCATGGATTCAATACTTAACCTGGGATGACTATATTTCTGCTAGTCATCCCTAAGCATGGATATTAATATGGCTCCATACATATAGCCAAGAACAGTACAGTGAGTTCTGCTATAACTCGTGTTTTGATAACGCGAATTTGCTCTAACCCGATTTATGAATAGAGAAACGATATTTGTATAATGCGAACGCTTGTTTGCTGTAACGCGATTGTTGCTTACTATTTCTCCAATTTTGTGGTATTAACTGAATATGGTAAAGAAGAATATCTCCAAGAAGCATTCTGGTGATCGATTTCCCGGTGATGATCGTAAAAGAAAGGCTATAACACTTGAAGAGAAGCTCGATGTTATCAACCTCAAAATCACCCTTCTCCCCCATTAAGTTATATTCATATTTTTTCAAGGTAAAGTGTTACATTTACTGTATGATTTCATTATTAGATATGAATGTAACATTTATGTAGACTGTGCTATCCTTTGTGTTAGGCTAACTACAGTACTAATTTTTTTTTTGATATCGAGTAGTAATCTGCACCTAACCCTATTTTCTCCATAAGCTCTGTTATTTCTATTACGCGATTTTCTATAACACGATATTTTACAAGAACACAACTATCGCGTTATAGCAGAACTGACTGTAGATGGGTCACGATCACAAGGCGGAGTCCGCGGGCTAAAGTTGTTTACAGGCTTGCCCGCTAGCTGGGAGTGCCCGGCCCGGGAAGGGTTGTGGCAGAGGGTCGGCCTTGGCGTCTGCCAAGGAATCTTGCCCTGGGATTCTAATCTCGCCACCTTAAAGACATCCTTCCAGAGCCATCGTGCCCATAGGAGGCTCCCGAACCTCAGTCGTGTTGCCAACACACAAACAGCGTCTGGAGGTGCATGGAGAAGAAATCACGTGAGTGTGAATATTTAACTTCACTATACAAAACATACGTCTGGCAACGGTCCAGACGATATCTAGATCTCTACGTTACTCAACTTAGTTGGCACAGAAGATACTATTTTAAAACATGAACACTGATATTCACAAAAATCGAATAAGTTAACTGAATTAACATGACGGCTGGAAACAATCAACTACATACCTGGAGGTGCGTGGAGTAGAAATCACGAGAGTATGATTTTCCCTCGTGCATTCGTATATACGGGCCTGAGGGCATATCGGCTCCAGAAAGACTAATCTTACTAACAATAGACCTTCTATTCAAAGTTGTCGCTGGACACCTAGCTGTGACCGTCAGTGTCACAGGTCAGGTTAATTTTCTTCCATCTATATTTATGATCTAATCAGAGATTGAGTTTGTCAGGAAAGAGGTGAAATGGAGTTATATATGTACAGTATTAGCAACTCTGCTCGCCTGACCGCAAACCACATACCAGGTCAAAACAGCCATTAAGTCTTGGATATTTTCGAGTTTGACAGGAACTGTTCAGGAGATTAATGACTTTCTTAAATAGACAACTGACACTAACTAAACTATAAACATCAGATTCTCTGATGTTTGGGCGACAAAATAATATAACTTCAGTAGCGATCGGAAATTCAGGATACTCCCACGAACGACATAAAATATGCCACTCTAGCTGGCAAACTCGACAGTCACTTACTTGACAAGTTTTACTAACAATAAGGACAGTTGAAGCTTTCAACACCACTCACTATGGATCTTGAATCTTCCAACTGTAAACAGACATATCTAGGTTGCCTCACCAATTGCAACCACAGTTGCAATTTCAAATTCTGTCATAACTAAGGAATAATGAAGTCTCGGGTACATTCAAGATTGAGGAAAAACTCCAGACTCAGGCATCCAGAAGCGCCGAGAAAACGGACACTTCAGCTGGGGAACTTCAATAAGAAAGCATAGCTACATGTTTTGTGGGCTACTGAGCATAATATGAATGGTCTGATTTTACTTTAACTGACGTGTATGACCGTGGTCATTACAGCCAAAGTAAGAGAAACAATTGAAACTCTGCAATTGTGTGTAAATGAGGCAGAAAATCAGATCAACAACCTGGGACTTGGTTGCAATTTTCGTGATGCCATATGGCAGCAGGGTCTACCATTAGACAATACAGTGACCCCTCGCTTAACGAACGCCTTGGTTAACGAAATTTTGGTTAACGAACTGCCTTCCATAAGGATCTTCAATTCGGTTAACGAACAAAAATTCGGTTAACGAATTTCTTACTAACCGACCTCAACATGTTTTCGCTTGCACTGACCGGGCAACCAGCTTTAGTATCAGTCCACCAATACATTAATCGGTTCTAGGGCTTAAATTCCATACTATTTTAGTAAATATCAAGAAGTTTATACTATTCAATAATTTTAAAAGTTTAATATTAACTTTTTTAGTCATTTTAACAATTATTGAACATAATTGAAGGTAAAGAAACTAGTTTCTGGCGTGCCATCCAGCCTATTAACACACCAGACAGGCGTTAGTCTCTCTCTGTTTTCAGTGGAGGTAACATCTTGCTTGAGACTCTCTTCAGCTAAACGCTTTTTTTCTGTGTTTCCAAGCAAATTATTGGTCATTTTGAAATATATTTTACATATTGACAATATATAATGCAGTGCAGTGTTGATTTAAAGAAAATAATCTTGAAATACACCAAGAGAACTAAAATTTTATGGATGAAATGGTGCCATGGGGTGACTTCTCTTCCACCCCAATGCCTTTTCTTCTTCCTTCTCCTCCACCCCCATTCTAATTCCCATCATCATCATCATCCAGGAGCCTTCTACATACACACCTCAAAGTAAGTGAACTTTTCTACCATTTTTGTTGAATTTAGGAAATTTTCAGTGAGCTGGAACCAATTACCCAAAAACCCATTGAAACAATGGTTTCGGTTAACGAATGACCTTCTGGAACGGATTGAGTTCGTTAACCGAGGGGTCACTGTACATTATGCTTTCAATATCTTCCCAGGCGGTAGTATCTCCCTGTTTTGTCATTTAAAATTTATTTTTTTACAAAGAATATTCAGTAAATGACAGCGATAATTCTTGAAACTACCGACAGTGGTAGTTTTCTTCATGCTAAATTTAGGATGAGAATGAAGAAGCCGAAGTCACGTCATCTGATTCGGAGTTTGATCCTTAATGATGATGCAACCAAAAATGTATCAGGTAAACTGCACTTACCAGGTATAGCCTTCCTTTGTCCAATAATATTCTTTAGATAATTATTTATCCATTTAGGGTCATTGTTGTCTACTTTGAGTTTTCTGTATGGTATGTTCTGCCTTTGGGCATTAAGTAACTAATTATTTAAATTGTTTTGAAAGTGACGTCGCCCTATGTGCGTACATTGTATAAGGTGACCTCACGTCAGATCATGTAATCCATCTCCAAACGTGATACCCCTTCTCTCAGCTGCCTTTTCAACCTCTCGAGTTACCACTCTCTCCGGGTGAACACTATATTAATATCCAGCTACCATAAAACCCCATCATGGCTCCAATTGTTAAATGCAGGAGATATGAAACTTGTTTTATGCATATGCCCAGTTACAACAATTGTGCTGCTGCAAGAGAATGCGGTGTAACCGAGAAGATGGTGTGAGATTGGAGATCAAAGGAACACTTGTTAAGGAGTATGCCCAGGAATAAATGTGCAATGAGAAGAGGCACTACACACTGGCCGATTCTAGAGAAGCACACAGTAGACATGGTCAATGAGCAGCGTCAAAATGGATATGTTGTATCAAGAAACAAGATACGTATTTGGGCACTTAAGTGGGCTAAAAAAAATCAAGAGCACAGCAAAGACTTCAAAGCCATGGCTCCATGGTGTAGCCGTTTTATGGAAGGAAACGATCTAGTACTAAGGCAGAAAACAAAAATAGCGCAAAAATTACCAGCAGATCTTGACTGTAAAATTATTAATTTCCATCGCTACGTAATACAACAATGTAGGAAACACAGTTATCCATTAAGCAACATCGGGAACATGGATGAAATACCTATGAGCTTTGACATGGTCGATAATCATACTGTTGATACAAAGGTGCAAAAACAGTGTTAGTGAAAACAACAGGGCGAAGAACAACAGTGACATTGCAGTAATTCCTGGTGGATTAACTTCAGTTGTACAACCACTTGATGTTTGTCTAAACAAACCATTCAAGGACTGCGTTTGTGAACAATGGAACAAGTGGATAATCAGCGGCAAAAAGTCTTATACGAAAGGTGGGAATATGCGTGCTCCTGAACTGGGTGTACTGTGTGATTTTGTTATCAAGGCATGGAATGATATTAATGTGGAAACAGTCATCAAGTCTTTTAAAAAGTGCGGAACATCTAATTCAATGGATGGTATGGAGGATGATATGTTGTGGGAGGACGAGGATGAAACAGAAGCCGAAGCCACGTCATCTGATTTGGAGTTTGATCCGAATGATGATGCAACCATAACCGTATCTCAGGATGTACTTGAAGAACTTATGATGTCAGATGTTGATGATATATATATACAGCTAGACCCCGACTTACGACGGGGAATGGATACAGTACAGTGAAGGTAATAAATAATAAGGAATGGATACAGTGTGATTGAGCACTTAACCTTTAATGTAGTCAGTTGAATGCACATGGGGCCCCCATAATTTTCTAATTATACATGGAGACTACAGTAACTGGAAACGTTTCGGTATAGAAAATGCGTGTGTCATTTGAAAAAAAAAAAAAAATTAATAAAAAATCTGCGGCGGTCGTAAGTCCACGTAGTCGTAAGTCGGGGTCTAGCTATATATATATATATATATATATATATATATATATATATATATATATATATATGCTGATAACCACCAGGAAAGAAGAAAACACGAAGTTCCCAAGCGCTTTCGTGTAATTCACATCTTCAGGGGTGAGTACAGACTAGATAGAGTAATGCAGAACAAGATGAATATATACAGAGGAGGGTGAGACCAGGTCCACAATGGTCAGGTAATGACCCTACTAATCTTTAAATGGCACACAACGGTTGGTGGTTGGGTCAGATGGGACAGTGACCCGCCCTCTCACCTGATCACAAATCTTCTTAATTACAAAGTTGTCCAGCTTGTACAAGCCGTTACTCAAATTCATGTTGAATGCTTCGGTATGTTTAATAAGACTAGATTCTATGATGTTCCTACTATCAATTGAATTACATGGTAATATTGAGGAGGCATTATCCCAGTCAATGCAATGCTTGTTATCCCTCAAATGAACAAACAGAGCATTGGATTCCTGGCCTGTCCTGACACTGTATTTGTGTTGTTTAATTCTAGTTACAAGATCTTTACCTGTCTGGCCTAAGTAAAACATATTACATTCCTTGCAAGGAACTTTATAAATGCAACCAATTGTGTTGTTGGGGGAGTTCTTGATTAACATTTGTTTAACAGTGCATGAGTTTTTAAATGCCACATTGACCATTGTGGACCTGGTCTCACCCTCCTCTGTATATATTCATCTTGTTCTGCATTACTCTATCTAGTCTGTACTCACCCCTGAAGATGTGAATTACACGAAAGCGCTTGGGAACTTCGTGTTTTCTTCTTTCCTGGTGGTTATCAGCATATACCTAGATCACGCGCACCTACAGTGATTTACTTGCATAAATGGATTCCACGCGCCACTTCTTCATCTTCTCTACAAGCTGTCCTGGACTGTCTCCTTTCGTTACTGAATACTCCTCTTCGATGATCAAGGCCCACAAATTGAAAATACGTTTGAAATTTCTCCAGACATGCCTCAGTGAAAAAGTTATGCCAAGATCAATCCTCCCACAACGTGTCCTTAAGATGTCTGACCGCCCCTTTGATGAGTTCCAAGAAATCATCCTTAAGAAACATTTTGAAATAAAGAAAATTGAAGTGGATGAAGCCTTCCGTATTGTAAGACAAAAAAAGCGCGCTTTTATCATGACCATACCGAGTTATTGGAAAAAGTTCATGTTGGACTACTGTTTTGATAACCTGAGACGTGAGCGTTCTGATCTTCAAGCCAAGATAGACCACAAATTGGCACTCCTTATTAGAAATAGTGATTGGACTAAGGATGCCAATAACAACTGTGTAGTGAATCTCTCCTCTAAACAACTAGACAATGATACCTTGTGTGCCCTCGGCTATGGTTTAAGTTTTGATGGTTCCAACAAGGGAGTCGACAGTGTTGACATAGCCAAAGCATTTTGCAATTTGGAGAAATTCAGTAATTTGACAAGTGAAGAAGTGAACATGTGTAAAGGTGTTGTGTATGCATCTATGTCCAAGCCTTGTGTTTCAAACTGTCCAGAAAGATTCACCAAAGCACTCCAAGCCCTTAAGAAAAATAAGGATCTACATGTCACTAAAGCAGATAAAGCCAACACAGTAGTGATTTTAAACAAAGATGACTATATCTCAAAAATGAATGACCTTTTATGTGACACTACAACATATTCTAAACTCATAAATAATCCTCTCAACACTGTCAACACCCAGTTCAACAAAAAACTTAAGTCCCTATTGAGAGGCAAAGCTACTCTCATTAAACATCTTACTTCAACGTCCCCTCCACTGCCTTACATGTACGGTTTAATCAAGACCCACAAGCCCAATAACCCAGCAAGACCCATCATTAGCTCTGTTGGGTCAATCTCTTATAAACTATCGAAATGGTTAGTTTCCTTACTAAACCCCCTAGTTGGCAACATTTCTAACTCCAATATCAAGAACAATATGGATCTGGTTGATAAACTCAATAACTTGCACATTAATCATGATTTTAAACTGGTCAGCTTTGATGTAACGTCACTTTTTACAAAGGTCCCAGTTGATGATTTACTAGAGTTCCTCATAGATTCCCTGGATAACATTTCACTGCCCGTCTCGAAAGATGACTTCATCGAACTCATCAAACTATGTATTAAGGATTGCAAATTCGAATTCAATGGGGAATATTATGCTCAAAAATTTGGTATGGCAATGGGTAATCCACTCTCACCTGTATTAAGCAACCTATATATGGAATTCTTTGAAAAGAAACTATTAAGTAATATTTTACCACCCTCAGCAGTCTGGTTTAGATATGTTGATGATGTATTATGTCTCTGGCCATGTAATGAGGACCTAAAAGTTTTCCTACCACAACTTAACAACTTAGCCCCCTCGATCAAATTCACTGTGGAATTAGAGCAAGACTGTAAATTGCCATTCCTAGACTGTCTGATACACAGAATGGGTAACACTTTCAAGTTCAGTATTTATAGAAAACCAACCAATGTGTGTTCATACATTCATTATTATTCTGCCCACCATAATAAAGTCAAACAGTCAGTATTTACAACAATGTTTTTACGTGCCTTGAGAATTTGCAGTCCGGAATTCATCGATGAGGAATACAAATATATATATAATATTGGCTCAAACCTTAAATACCCTAGATCTTTCATAGACAAATGCTTAAACATTACTAAGAAAACTTTTTATAGAACTGATCCCAAGCCCACCCATGACCATAAGAATATCTTAATATTACCATTTCACAAAAATTTCTCACACATTCCGGCACAGCTAAAATCTTGGAACGTCAATGTGGCATTTAAAAACTCATGCACTGTTAAACAAATGTTAATCAAGAACTCCCCCAACAACACAATTGGTTGCATTTATAAAGTTCCTTGCAAGGAATGTAATATGTTTTACTTAGGCCAGACAGGTAAAGATCTTGTAACTAGAATTAAACAACACAAATACAGTGTCAGGACAGGCCAGGAATCCAATGCTCTGTTTGTTCATTTGAGGGATAACAAGCATTGCATTGACTGGGATAATGCCTCCTCAATATTACCATGTAATTCAATTGATAGTAGGAACATCATAGAATCTAGTCTTATTAAACATACCGAAGCATTCAACATGAATTTGAGTAACGGCTTGTACAAGCTGGACAACTTTGTAATTAAGAAGATTTGTGATCAGGTGAGAGGGCGGGTCACTGTCCCATCTGACCCAACCACCAACCGTTGTGTGCCATTTAAAGATTAGTAGGGTCATTACCTGACCATTGTGGACCTGGTCTCACCCTCCTCTGTATATATTCATCTTGTTCTGCATTACTCTATCTAGTCTGTACTCACCCCTGAAGATGTGAATTACACGAAAGCGCTTGGGAACTTCGTGTTTTCTTCTTTCCTGGTGGTTATCAGCATATATATATATATATATATTTATATATATATATATATATATATATATATATATATATACTTCATTTTTAGTCCATACAACACGCGGACTTTGAACATATAATCAACGACCTCACCAGCAAGGAATCGAACCCTCGACCTACTGGGTGTGACTAGGGAACGCTTACCGGCTAGGCCACAAGGACACTAAAAGCAGTTCTAGACTCTGTTATATTTCACACAAAGCCTGTTCATCGAGCTGATGGCGCCGTGAACCTCATTGGGAAACTGCCCGTGCCTCTTATGTGGTGTCAGTAGCATTTTACCGAATCCAGCTGGTATGAAACGCGAGGTACATATATATACTTCATTTTTAGTCCATATAACACGCGGACTTTGAACATATAATCAACGACCTCACCAGCAAGGAATCGAACCCTCGACCTACTGGGTGTGACTAGGGAACGCTTACCGGCTAGGCCACAAGGACACTAAAAGCAGTTCTAGACTCTGTTATATTTCACACAAAGCCTGTTCATCGAGCTGATGGCGCCGTGAACCTCATTGGGAAACTGCCCGTGCCTCTTATGTGGTGTCAGTAGCATTTTACCGAATCCAGCTGGTATGAAACGCGAGGTACATATATATACTTCATTTTTAGTCCATATAACACGCGGACTTTGAACATATAATCAACGACCTCACCAGCAAGGAATCGAACCCTCGACCTACTGGGTGTGACTAGGGAACGCTTACCGGCTAGGCCACAAGGACACTAAAAGCAGTTCTAGACTCTGTTATATTTCACACAAAGCCTGTTCATCGAGCTGATGGCGCCGTGAACCTCATTGGGAAACTGCCCGTGCCTCGTATGTGGTGTCAGTAGCATTTTACCGAATCCAGCTGGTATGAAACGCGAGGTACATATATATACTTCATTTTTAGTCCATATAACACGCGGACTTTGAACATATAATCAACGACCTCACCAGCAAGGAATCGAACCCTCGACCTACTGGGTGTGACTAGGGAACGCTTACCGGCTAGGCCACAAGGACACTAAAAGCAGTTCTAGACTCTGTTATATTTCACACAAAGCCTGTTCATCGAGCTGATGGCGCCGTGAACATTGGGAAACTGCCCGTGCCTCTTATGTGGTGTCAGTAGCATTTTACCGAATCCAGCTGGTATGAAACGCGAGGTACATATATATATACTTCATTTTTAGTCTATATAACACGCGGACTTTGAACATATAATCAACGATCTCACCAGCCGGTAACATTTGATGCCATTACTTGAAGTGAATTGGCCTTATTTTAAATAACCATGGATGTGTAAACAGCACTGGTCAGTGGGATGGTTGGTAAAGGACTACTGGGTCAGTAAGCTCTCAATGGTAAGTTTCACATTTTGGATACTGGTCTTATACAGCGAATAGAGCTCAAAACCTACTTGTTAAATGGAAATTTTGGGGGTCGTCTTATACACCCTGTAGCCTTGTACTCTGAGATATACGGTATTGCATTTAGCTCTGTTAATTGAGTGACATAACTTTATTGCCCCATGAACAATGTTAGGGTTCCTGTCTTTTTGTCTTTTAGTAAATAATATTTTAGTTATGAAAGTATATACTAATGTGACTTTTTGTTCCAGGATGAATTACTCAAGATATTTAACAAGGGTATCTCGAAATCGTCAACCATCATTGATCCGTGAATTAAGTATGTTATCTTTGTATATGTATCCACTTTTTAGTTCAGTGTTTGTTTAAATTGCTTTCAGGTAATTATTCTTTAAAGAAATGATGTTTAAGCTTTCATAAAGAGGCACATATTCATCCCCATGTTTATGTATTTCATTGTTACTTATTTATCTGGATGAAATTTATTGTGTTTTTGGAGTGAGTGGAGATGTTTTATTTTCTGAAATGTTCCATCCATACTTTGCTCCCTCACACAGTACATTTATTTATTTTTTCTTCCTGTAAAATGCTTCAATTATTTGCTTCACAGTATGAGTTTATTTTTTAACTAGTACAACTGAAAATTTTCACCGAACATTAGAGATCCCATTTAATTCGACTGTACTGTACTTTTACTTGTATAAAAACTTAATGTATGTATTTATCTTAATCTTAAGTCTCTCAGATTAATATGACACATAATACTGCCGTACTCATATTTTGGCCATCACTGTATCAGTTACTTGTAAGTAGGACATGTAATATTGTTGTATATTTAGTATGCTTTCTACTTCTTTCTTGTTTCACTATACAGTGGTCCCTCGATTAATGAACACAATTCGTTCCACAGTGTTGTTCGTTAACCGAAAATTTCGTTAACAGAATCCATTGTTTCAATGGGATATTGGGTAATTGGTTCCAGCTCACAGAAAAGTACATACAAAGTGAAACAAAAATGCAGTAAAGTACACTTACTTTGAGGTGTGTATGTATGATGATGATGGGAATTAGAAGTGGGGGTGGAGGAGAGGGGAGAAGAGAAGGAAGTGGGGATGGAGGAGAAATCACCTTTCAGGGGACCCATGCTTGATAGAGTAATTTCACCAATAAAATTATAAGTTCACTCGGTGTAATTCAAGATTATTTTATTTAAATCAACATTGCACTGCACTGCACTATATATTATTAACATGTTAACTAAATTTCAGATTGGCCAACAATTTTTTATGTAAAAATGCAAAAATATTGAAGACGCCAACAAAATCGATGTTCACTCCACTGTCAACAAAGTGGTGGCTGAGTCAAGCGGCTGATGGGCGCACAAAAAACTAGTTCCCAGTACTGCATATATTATCAATATGTTAACTAAATTTTAATATTAAAAAATGAAAAAAATATTAAAGAGCACAACTTTTTTGATATTTAGTCTACTGGAAATGAAGTACTGTAAACAGAACAGATTATTGAATTGGCAGACTAACCCATCAGCTGATGATCACAACAAAACGTGTTATTCGTAAGGATTTCGTTAATGAAAGTTTTGTTTGTTAACCGAGGGACCACTGTATTGTACAGTGTTACCCCGCCTAACGCGGTTTCACTTAACGCGTTTTACCATATACGCGGTGCCTCGCCAGAGCTGAACTTTCACTTAACACGGATTTTTTCCACATATACGCGGTGAGTGTCCGGCTCGAGACGCTATTTTTAGATTTGCCCCACCCGCCACCCTGCCTGACTGCCTGTTTTAGCTCATAAAATTCGTACAAATTACCCGGCCAGAATATAATTTACATTGCTGGAATTCTTATAATTTGGTGATCATTTTGAATATAAACATCATATATTTTGCATTAGACATACAAATTTTAGATAAAAATTTTTCTCTGAGTAACTATGTTATCTTTTGTGCAAAATATATGACATTTATATTCAAAATATTCCTGGTCTTACAAGGAATCCAGCAATGTCAATTATATTATCCTAACTTTAATCTGAGGTATTATTTAATACAAAATGTTAAAATTTATTTTTTTCACCCCACATCTCTTGAAGGGAGGATTGGTGGGGGGGTTGGGACTGACCGCGTGGTTGGAAGAGGGGGGAGGCAAGGTGGGGTACTTTGATTGACAGATAGTGTCGTGAAGATTATTTTTTTTTTTATTAACTGAAGATATTTGTTTTAGCTCATAAAATTCATACAAATTACCCGGTCAGAATATAATTTACATTGCTGGAATTCTTATAATTTGGTGATCATTTTGAATATAAACATCATATATTTTGCATTAGACATACAAATTTTGCATAAAATTTTTTCTCTGGGTAACTATGTTATCTTTTGTGCAAAATATATGACATTTATATTCAAAATATTCCTGGTCTTACAAGGAATCCAGCAATGTCAATTGTATTATCCTAACTTTAGTTTGAGGTATTATTTATTAAAATTTGTGGTTTTCCCCAAAAAATTTCTCAGAGAGGGAAGAGCCGGCAGTGTAGTGTGAGAGGGGGAGGGAGTTGAGTCCATTATTTGAATGGACATTAACTTGGCGACTGTATTTCTCTATTTCTCTTAAGTATTAATTGTGTGCATGTACCATCATAAAATTAAGATGTTATTTTTACTACAACATAGTTATGTGTCTTCAAAAAGTGGAGTTTGGGGGTCGGGCCGGTTTCTATTGGAATTAATCCCATATCTTCTGTTGTTCACTTAACGCGGATTTCACTTAACACGGGACCCTCTGGGTTCTATTGACCGCGTTAAGTGGGGTACAACTGTATAGTGTTTCATATTAATATATCCTTCAGTCAGGCAGCTATCAAACAGGGAGGTACTACAGTACTGCATCGGAAGATATTGGAAGCATAATGTTGTCTAATGGTAGACCCTGCTGCCATATGGCATCACAAAAATTATGACCAAGTCCCAGGCTGCTAATCTGACTCTGTCTCATTTACACACAATTACAGGGTCATAATTGTTTTTCTTACTATTGACAACGCAACATACAGGTACATATGTCGTTTCTCACAATTGATCTTTTTTTGTGTGTTTGTATTTAGTATTTATGGTCCTTTAGTATTACAGGTTGTACCTCTCTAGTCCGGCATTCTGTGGTCCGGATACTCCCGTGGTCCGGAACGATTTTAGTTTGTCCAATAGGTAGATAGGCAGCATTTTTTTTTTTATCTGAATTATTATTATTATTACAGGAGTATTAAATTTTTACCCCTCAGGCCCCACTGTGGGTCAGTGACCTATGCCCGGGTGGGCTAATCCCCTTAAAAAAAATGCCGCGGGAAATTAAGGTTTGTTTACATCCGGCAGTTCGGCTGCTCTCTCTCTCTCTCTCTCTCTCTCTCTCTCTCTCTCTCTCTCTCTCTCTCTCTCTCTCTCTCTCTCTCTCTCTCTCTCTCTCTCTCTCAAAGTGCAACATTTAACCCTTCAATATATATGAGCAGTAAATAAGTGTTGCATTCATATTCTTATGTAGAGTAATGACGATATGTTTTCACATGTGCGCACTTACATATGCGCAGTCTCACTTTTTTTTACCATTAATGGTTAGCTACTTATATTGTTCCATTTATTAACATTAAATAACATTACTTAAAACAACCATATTAATTTTACTACAGCTACAACCAGGGTCTTATTTTCTTCAGTTTTATATGGAGAACCAGTCAGTCACTGGTTTTGTAATCAACGAAAACAATGCTGTGTCATTTCCTCGTGTATTTTAATATTCTACGTATTATTAATGAATTGTATTGCTCATTTTGCACACATAAACATTAATTCAATAAAAAAGACATTCGGTAATAAACAATAATGAATCTTTTGTACATAAGAGAAATGACGCTGTTTACACGATTATGCACGTCGTCTGCACGTTGGCGGGCCGTTCAAACCCGTCGAAATTCAAGTTTCCGCCGTCAAAATTTTTATTTATTTATTTATTTGTGTTCCAATAAAATATGTTAAGAATTAAAGACTCTCGAAATTTGAGAAGCTACTATACGACATTTAACCCTTCAATATGTCTTCAAAGAGACCATGATGCAGAGAAAGTGGTGCTAGTGCTTCCAAGCATAAGCACAGGTCACTATCTATCCAGGAAAAGGGTGAATTTCCATGGTCCAGCACCGGTTAGGTCCCGAGGTTGCCGGACTAGAGAGGTACAACTTGTATTTATATTACTGTACATTTAATATTATTGTTATTATATTATATTTTGATTTAATAATTTTTATTAATTTTATTTATTATTATTATTATTATTATTATTATTATTATTATATTTTTGCCCCCAGGCCCTGATGTGGGTCATTGACCTGTGCCCAGGTGGGCTAATCCCCGTAAAAAAAAAAAACTGTGAATCACTGCTTCATTGATTTACATCTAGTGAAAGTTCTGTACATTATTACAGACATTAGACACATCAAGATATCCTGGATGACTTTAGGCCTCTTTACTGTATGGTACTGGCAGTCCCCGTTATTCATTAGTGTTGTGTTCCTTAAAAATATGACAAATGGTGAAACCAAAATTACCATGAGCCTAATGTTATAAATTGGGGTTACATTTTCTCAAGTAATTGATACTTTACTTCATGTAAAACACATAAGATGTTAATATTTGTTTGTATAATTTGCTTATGTATTGACAGCATTTGCTTGGTATTTTTTAAGAGCAATCATTTTTAAATATTTTTACCAAATAAGTGATATCCCCATAAGCCAGAGTAATTGGTGCTGATGTCTTCCAGGAATGAGAGATTTCTGGGTATTGAGATAAATTTGGGAAAATTTTTCCTTGGGTCTAAACTACACATCTCGCACAGACAGACACTATCGCACATCCCCAGAATGCTTTCAGGTACTGAGCAAAGTTTGCTGAGAGTCTAAAGAGCTGTATTTATTTTCACAAGCACCACTGTACACGTAGAGTAGCTAAAAAAAGTATCTGACAAGGTGGGTCCGATGACTTGAGGAATTGTACAACTCGTGCTATCTCGGGAGGGTTGGTATGCATGTCTTCACCCACCACCATTCAGCATGCAACACAGGGGGTTAGTTGGCATATAGGAATAAAATAAATGATTACTAACACAAAGTATAAGTAGACAAAAAGCATATCCCATTACCTATCGTCCGTGGACTCATATTGTTTCACTCAGAGTATGCACAAATAATTTTTTTATTTACTGTACAATAGTACAATATAAAGTAAATAAACAAAAATATACTACTGTATACAGTTGTGTCACATCTTATGTGTACAGGGGTCCCCGACTTATGCCTGCCCGCCCGCCGATCTGAACAAGGTCCCACATAAGTACTATACAATGGTTTGTAGCAGTTACAGTGGGGTATGCTATAACGAATCTAATTGGTTCTTGAACCTTGTTCGTTATAGGATTAATCCGTTCCAGGCCCCCAAATACAACCACTTACACTGAAAAAATTCTGTGGAAAATGTAAAAAATACGGTACTTTATCTTACCTTAGTGTTGTTCAGCATGCACGACAGGAGGCAGAGGGGGAGGGGGAAGGAGAGAATTATGGAGAAGAGGTGGAAGGAGAGGAGTCATCCTTCCTAGCCCTCTTTGGTGACTGTCTCACAGGCACTTTGTCTGTAGGGTCTTTTGTTACCTTTGTAAAGAAGGAATCCAGGGTTGGTTGCTTCAACCTTGATTTCTGGACCTTCCAAAAGTAGTTCATAACATTGTCATTAAACACACTGATGGCCTTTTCCACAGAACCAACATCAGGATGATAATCCTCAGCAAGTTTGGACAGTTTGCTCCAGCAAAAGAATGCATCCTTGAGATCTTTGGCTGGAATGATGCGGCTTTCCTCCTTGTCTTCCTCCTCCCGACTCCTCAGAAGTTAAGCTCTGCTTCAGTGTCTCGTTTTGTTCTTTGTGAAGCTCAAGCAGCTCCTCAGTGGACAGTTCCTTACTGTGCACTTCCACCAACTCCTCAACATCATCATCATCCACTTCCAGGCCCATGGAATTGCCCAGAGACACAATTTCATGAACAACAGCCTCTTCTTCTAACTCTTCGAAGCCTTCAAAGTCTCTTTGAAGGACATATTCAGGCCACAATGGCCTCTTTCCAGGCTGAGGTAATTATAAAAACAGTATCTGTTATATTGAAGTGACTCTTCCAAAATTCCTTCAAGCTAACATCACTGGAAGAAGTGGATGCAAAACATTTTCTAAACAGTACCTTTGTGTACAGCTTCTTAAAGTTAGAAATTACCTGTTGATCCATGGGCTGGATGAGAGGTGTTGTGTTGGGTGGCAAGAAGTGCACAGTGATGAAGTTGAACTCCTCTGGCAATTCAACCATCAAATTAGGAGGGTGGGCTGGTGCATTGTCCATCACCAACAAAGCTTTCAGTGGAAGATTATTCTCCCTGAGGTATTCCCGAACACTGGGTCCAAACACCTCAATCACCCACTCAGAGAATAAATTCCTGGTCACCCAAGCCTTTGGGTTTGACCGCCACATAATACCAAGGCGGGTCTTCCTAATGTTTTTGAAAGCTCTGGGGTTTTCTGCATGGTACACAAGGAGTGGCTTTATTTTGCAGCCACCAGAAGCATTAGCACAAAGAAGGAGGGTAAGCCTGTCTTTCATTGGCTTATGGCCAGGGACAGAAGTTTCCTCCTTGGTAATGTATGTACGGCGAGGCATTTTTTTCCAAAAAAGTCCAGTTTCATCACAGTTGAATACCTGCTGAGAAACAAAGCTTCCCTCTTTAATAACATAAAAAAAATGTCATGGTGTTCCTTAGCTGCTTCCTTATCTGCACTAGCAGCATCACCATGTCTCACAACACTATGTAATTTATTTCTCCTTCTGAAACCAGTAAACCACCCCTTGGTACCCCTAAACACTGGCACATCACTATCACTTACACTGGGAGTCTTGGCTTTAAGGTCCTCAAACAATTGTCTGGCCTTCTCACAAATTATAGCTTCACTAATGCTATCACCTGCCATTTCTTTCCCCTTTATCCACACTAAGAGTAAATTTTCCGTCTCTTTAATCGCATTACACCTTGCTTTGCTAAGTCTAGAGATTCCCTTAGTCACTTGCACAGTTTTCAACTCCTCTTTATTCTTTAAAATCGTACATATAGTCGATTTAGCCATCCCATACTCATCACTAAGTTTCGCAATACTTGTTCCATCCTCACGTTTCTTTATGATTTATTTCTTAGTTTCAAGAGTTATAAGCTTTCTCGCTCGCTTTGGACGATTCATTGTCACAATTGTACACTTGTATAACAAAATATTTATACAATTAACTCTATTTCCACATCAAAAGACAAAATTTCAACAATAACAGTGGTGCATTGGCTACACAATGAGACAAAGATGGCGCCTGACGCTCTTGTTGTGGGTCGCGGTGCAACAATATTCATGCGCCAGGCGAAATAGTCCCGTATTCATCTGCGTTTGTTGTAGGAGTTGCAGTCGTTATAGAATTCTCAATTTTATAGGTAAAACCGTTAGTTATAGGAATATTTGTAGTAGGATCCGTTCGTTATAGCATACCCCACTGTACGTACGAGAACTAGTTTGCGCCGCGTAGATGGGAGGCGAAGCGGCGCGTGGGAAGTGATGCGTCACCCAGCCACATGCCTTGAGGGAGCGTCAGTATACCTGTACTTCTTACCCTCAGTAATTTGTGTGATCAAGTGCAAACTTTTGTTTTTTGCAAACAATTACGATGGAAGAGAAATGGTGTAATTAAACATTCTGAAAAAGGCCAAACACCCTCAGTGATTGGTAAGGCGTTGGGCTTCAGCCACTTAATGGTCAGAACAATTTTGAAAGACAAAGAGAAAATTCTTGAACATGTTAAAGGATCTACACCGATGCAGTCAACTGTGATAACAAAACAAAGAAGTGGATTGTTAACTGAAATAGAAAGATTATTAGTGTTATGGGTTGAAGATCAAAATCAATGGCATCTGCCTCTAAGTCTAGCCTTGATTCAGGAAAAAGCGAGATGCTTGCACGCTGACTTGAATGCTAAATGTGGTGGTGAAAGTGATGGGGAAGATTTTGTAGCTAGTAGGGGCTGGTTTAAACGGTTCAAGGCAAGGGCGTTACATAACGTTAAAGTGTAAGGTGAAGCAGCTAGTGCGGATGACGTTGCAGCCAGTGAATTTCCTGCTGCTTAGCTAAAGTAATTGAAGGAGGTGGTTATTGTGCTGAGCAGGATTTTAATATTGATGAGATTGTTTTTTGGGGGAAAAGGATGCCCAAATACACATACCTTTCAAAACATGAAAAAACAACACCAGGGCATAAAGCTGTGTTGACCTTGCTGTTGGGGGGGTAGTGCTGCTGGGGACTACAAACTAAAACCTTTGCTTGTCTACCAGTCAGAAAATCCTAGAGCTTTGAAAGCATCACTTCCAGTTATCTGGAAAACTAATAAGAAGGCTTGGGTGACATTGTCCATTTTTGAATACTGCTACCTTAATTATTTTGTGCCTTAAGTGGAGTGGTATTGTATTTCAAAGTCAATGCCTTTTAAAATTGTCTTGGTTCTTGACAATGCACCTTGCCATCCAGCATTTTTAGATGATGTTCATCCAAACATAAGGTTATGTACCTACCTCCAAACGCAACTTCCATTTTACAACCGATGGACCAGGTAGTTATTGCTTCATTTAAAGCATATTACCTGAGAAGGACATTTGCTCAAGCTATCAGGGCAACAGAACAAAAAGAGGGTAGGACTTTAAAGGAAATTTGGAAGTCCTACAATATTTTGAATGTTGTGAAAAACATTGCAGATTCATGGTCTGAGGTAAAAGAAACCAACATGAATGATATTTGGAAAATCTCTGCCCACAGTTTGTTCACAATTTCATGGGTTTTGTAGATGATGTTGGGGAAGTGATACACAGTGATAGACCTTGGGAACCAACTCCAGCTTGATATTCATGAGGATGATGTCACAGTTGCTGGAGTCTCATGCTGAAGAATTAAGCAGTGAGGACCTGATTGTACTAGAGAAGAAATTTTTGTCAAAAGATGTAGAGGAAGTTGAATCAGAACCAAACCGATTTGTTTTAAAATAAATGGCAGAGGGTTTCAGGCTTATTGAAGAACGATTGTTTAAATCTGAACAGCAAGATCCCAACATAGCAAGATTCACCAAGGTCCATAGAGGTAATACTGAATGTCTATGATGCTACGAAGAGGTTTCTGAAGAAAAGAAGAAAGTTTCAGTTCAACCATCCCTTGAAAAGATTTTAAGAAAGTCAAAAGGCAGCCATAACCAGTCCCATCAACCTCTGCAGCATCTACAGAACCAGTCCCATCAACCTCTGCAGCATCTACAGAACCAGTCCCATCAACCTCTGCAGCATCTACAGAACCAGTCCCATCAACCTCTGCAGCATCTACAGAACCAGTCCCATCAACCTCTGCAGCATCTACAGAACCAGTCCCATCAACCTCTGCAGCATCTACAGAACCAGTCCCATCAACCTCTGCAGCATCTACAGAACCAGTCCCATCAACCTCTGCAGCATCTACAGAACCAGTCCCATCAACCTCTGCAGCATCTACAGAACCAGTCCCATCAACCTCTGCAGCATCTACAGAACCAGTCCCATCAACCTCTGCAGCATCTACAGAACCAGTCCCATCAACCTCTGCAGCATCTACAGAACCAGTCCATCAACCTCTGCAGCATCTACAGAACCAGTCCCATCAACCTCTGCAGCATCTACAGAATCAGTCCCATCAACCTCTGCAGCATCTACAGAATCAGTCCCATCAACCTCTGCAGCATCTACAGAGCAACTCCCAGAAACTCCAGAACCAGTTAATTCTACCTCACCAGATTCTCCAGAACCAATCCTGTTAACATCTCCATCATAATCACCATCTTCAGTTTCATCCCAATAAAGCCTCTGTCACTCTTACAAATGCCCATCTCTACATACAAGCCAGCCCCATTCTTCAGTGTAAATGTTAAACCTTAATTTTTACTTTTTTTTAATGTATTTTGTCATTTAATTTCTTCTTTTCTCTTAAATTAAGTGATTCGAGATGTATAAAAGGACTTGGGCTATGATATATTGCACATACTGTAGGTTATGGGTTCCAACTTACGGACGTCCTCAGGAATGGAACCCATACGTAACCTGGGGACCCCGTGTTTAGTCAAAGTTACCCTTGAAAATCCCATAAATCACCCATAAAGTACATGGTTATATATACAGGTTGTACCTCTCTAGTCCGGCAACCTCGAGACCTGACCGGTGCCGGACCATGGAAATTCACCCTTTTCCTGGATAGATAGTCACTTGTGCTTATGCTTGGAAGCACTAGCTCCACTTTCTCTGCTTCATGGTCTCTTTGAAGACATATTGAAGAGTTAAATGTCGTACAGTAGCTTCTCAAATTTCGCGAGTTTTTAATTCGACTTTTTTTATTTGAACACAAAAAACAAAACAATTTAGATTTTTGACGGCGGAAACTTGAATTTCGATTGAATTAATGTTTATGTGTGCAAAATGGGCAATACAATTCATTAATAATACGTAGAATATTAAAAGACACGAGGAAATGACACAGCATTGTTTTCGTTGATTACAAAACCAGTGACTGACTGGCTCTACATATAAAACTGAAGAAAATAAGACCCTGGTTGTAGCTGTAGTAAAATTAATATGGTTGTTTTAAGTAATGTTAATAAATGAAACAATAGAAGTAGCTAACGATAATGGTAAAGAAAAAAAAGAGAGATCGCGTATGTAAGTGCGCTCACATGAAAACATATCGTCATTACTTTACATAAGAATATGAAAGCAACACTAATTTACCGTTCATATATATTTTAATTAATGTTTCTGAATTTTTTTTATTGAATTGATGTTTGTGTGTGCAAAATGAACAATACAATTCATTATTAATACGTGGAATATTAACACGAGGAGAAGAGACGGCTGCCGGCATTGTTTTCGTTAATGCCTACAAAACCAGTGACTAATTGGTTCTACATATAAAACTGAAGAAAATAAGACCCTGGTTGTAGCTGTAGTAAAATTAATGTAAAAAAAATCAATATGCTTGTTTGAAGTAATGTTTTTTAATGTAATAAATGGAACAATATAAATAGCTAACCATTAATGGTAAAGAAAAAGCCGTTTTTTTTTTCTAAAAACCAGTTTTTGTGATATAGCTCGAATGCGACGCTCAGCAATGCTACCTAGGTATGTTTATTTCTAGCCAATTCGCCAGGCCAACATACAGGCAATTAAAACATCTAATAATTACTTAATAAGTAATATTAGGAGGACACGTCGCTACCTGGCATTTAATTGCTATTTTGAAAGTCCCTCCCTTAAACCAGCCTCCATGCCCACTGCGAAGCTCATCTCTTGCCTCAGAGAGAGCAGTAATTAAAAGTCAACTCTCGAGGGGTGGAGATGGGTGGGTTATGGACGTCGCATTCGAGCTATATCACAAAAACTGGTTTTTAGAAAAAAACGGCTTTTTGTTCAATGCTCTGAATGTGACGCTCAGCAAGAATACCCGAGTAGGAGGTGGATAGGGAGGTGACTTTGCACACAAGGCTCTGCTGACTTAGGTCCTGATTATATTATAAATTATTTTGAAAATTTCCAAAATTAAGAACATTTACTGGAAGGTAAAATGTTAATTTACTCAAAAAGGATACTCACTTTATTCTAATGAGGAAGAAGGTCCTGGTAGTGGAGATTGAATACAGTAGATGGGGGAGGGGAACCCAGCACCACCACATTTGAAGCATCTCTCAGAGATAGATGAAGATAGCTGTCTTGGAAAGTTTTTGAAGATCTCAAAAAGCCCATTTCCTTGATCTGACTGAGACTCATGTGCCGCAGAAAGGCCACAGACCCTGCATATTTCCTAGTGTCATGTGCCAAAAATTTGTTGCCAGGGTCTGCTTGATTCACTAATTGAGATAAGGATTTTGTCAATTGACTAGGAGATAATTTCTTACCATCCCTTGATGAGAAAACATAAGGGCCTCTATTAGGGAATATGGTTAACCATTCCTGAAGATTTTTAACTGGACACAATATGTGCGGAACCCTAGTTTCATCCATTAGATGTTTTATCCCAATAGGTTGAGCTTGGAAACCTTCCCTTTCATTTTTTCTTAGGATCTCTGTAGGAAAAAGGATAATATCCTCGTCAGAAAATACCAATAATGATGGATTATTGGAAATTGAAATCAGTTCACTGATTCTCATACCCATTGCTATTGCTAGAAGAAAAGTTGCCTTCTGGAGTATTTATCCCTGTTCAGATTTATATTGTAATTAGGCCCCAAAAGAAGATTAGTAACTTTTTCCAGAGACCAAGGCGGGATTCTCTTAGGTCGAGGAGGTCTCTGAATGAAAAGGGACGATCTTAGCATTTGATAAATCCTTGGGTTCAAGGTAATATTAAAACCCCAAGCCAGACGGTCAACCAACGCTGATTTATAAGATGCAATTGTCGATCCTTGAAGGCCTTTAACTCTGAACAGAAATTCTAATACAACTGTTTCCGATAATGAATCCGGAGTTGTTAACTTGATAAATTGTTGAAAAAGATTCCATCTTTCTCATATTGAATAGAAGTTTGGGGTCTATGACCTGCTAATACTTAATTAGTTATATTGGAATTGCCCAACAACCTATTTAAACTTTTTTTTGAGAAACTCCAAGCTTGAAGTGCCAAGGATATCTCGAACTGAGAATGTAGTACCTGGTCTAGACATCCTTGTTGCAATTGTAGTGGATTCGGGCACCAGTCCAGTAGATCCAGGCACCAAGGTTGTAGGATCCAATTTGGTGCCTCGGAAGGATCTGAGTTTGTGAACCACTTTGGGCAATATTTTCATAGGTGGGAATAGATAGATTGAATTCCAAAGGTTCCAATCTAATAGGAGGGCATTTCCTAAAAGATTTGACCTCTCCAGAGATGCATAAATTGGCATCTTGTAATATGTTAGGAAGGCTAACAGATCTATTTGTGGAGTTCCAAACTTCTTCACTAGACTCTTGAACTCCGATACCTTTAGGGACCATTCTGTTTCTGTCGATACTGTCCGGAGATGGGACAGCGCATCTGCCCAATTGTTTTGCACTCCCTGTATATAAGTTGCTTTGAGGTAAAGAGTTTGTGTTGTACAAATACTGAAAAATTTTTCTGATAGTTGTAGAAGGGGCCAAGACCTTGTTGACCCTTGATGATTGAGACAGAAGACTGCCGTTTTGTTGTCCATGGCAAACAGGATCGTCATATTTTGTATATTTGGGTTTGCCGACAAAAAGAATAGGACCACTGCTAATTCTTTTATATTAATGTGTTTGTCCCAAAGGAAGTTGCTCCACATTCCTTGATTGAATTCCCCTTTTGAAGAATGGTATCCCCATCCTATTTTGGACGCATCCGTACAAACGACCAAACCTGTTTGAGGTGGAACCCAGGGAGAGGGACCGATTAGATTGTCCCAGTTTGTCCACCATAACAGATGATTCTTTATCTGAATAGGGAGAGAAGAAGCAACTTTTCTGTTTCTGCGAAGCAACTTCGAACCCAGATGAGATAGTTGCTTTTTCCTTAACTTTCCCAATGGAACCACTATTGTGGCAAAATTCAACAGACCCAGAAGTTTTTCCCAATCGTGCCAAGAAACCTTGTGCTTTACACAAAAGGCTTCTACTTTATTTATCAAATCTGTTACTTTTGTTCCTGGTAAACTGACTGACTGCTGATTTGTACCCCAGTGGAGGCCTAACCAATCCAACTTTTGATATGGTATTAAATTTGATTTGACCTGTTTTATCTTTAGACCAAGGTTTTGAAATAGTACTAGTGTACGCTGGGTCGCCCTTTGACAATCTCCAAAAGAGTTTCCCATTATCAGCCAATCGTCTAGATAAGCAAAGGTTCTTATGCCCTCCTTTGCAAGGATCTTTCTGGGAATATTTGCCAGTTTTGTAAAGACTTTTGGTGCAATTGTTAGACCGAATGGTATCACTGTGAATTGATAACTTAATTCCCCTACTTTGAACACCAGATATTTTCTGTACCTAGGAGCAACAGGAACGTGATAATAGGCATCTTCTAGATCCACTTTTGAGATCCAAGCATTGGGCGGAAGTTGATGCCTCAGATGGTCGTAAGTGAGCATCTTGAAACTTCTTTTGGGAATAAATTTGTTTAGGATTGAAAGATCCAAAATCCATCTTAATTTGTCGCTGCCTTTCTTGTGGACTGGGAATAGGCGAGACATGAAAAATTTCTCTGACTGCAATGGTTCTATGACACCTCTGTTTAGTAGTTGACTTAAAAATTTTTTAAGTAATGGGGTTGGTTTTTTACCCCTCTTTGGGGATGCTAGGGGAGGGCGCCTCAACCAAGTCCATGTGAGACCCCCTTTGATTGTTTTGTAAGCCCATATGGAAGAAGTCCATCTGTTCTCCCAACCCCCTAGACGACCCAGTTGTCTGGCTTCATTGGAAGGGGGAAGTTGCTGAGGTGGTGGAATAAGGTCTCCTTCCGTTTCTGAACAAACGGCCACCTCTATTACTTCTTTGAGTATTTCCTCCTCTAAAATTTCCCCTTGGTTGATAACTGACCCGGGCAGCTGGTCCTGTTCCCCTGTAAAACCTTCCTCTCCTAGGTTTCCGAAAGGTGTGAGGACTCCTGGGGACATTAATATTAATAGTATTCTCCAAAGATGATCTATATTAATCAATGATTGCTCACCAAACAAAGCAGGAGAAAGAGGAGAAGAACTTATCAACAAATAAGAGCTACCACTTGAAGCATTAGTTGTTGCTTGTTTCCTTAGCTGGACTTTCAGTCTTAGGGCTTTCAACAAATGATCTAAGAATGAGTTGTACAGGGAATATGGGATTCCTTGTAGAGCAGCAGCAAAACATTTGTCCACTTCCGAATTTTCTTCATAGTTCAGCACAAACTTAGTTAATAACTGACGCATCATAATTGCAGACCAAACATCTGCTGCCAATTTCCTAATTTTAAATTCTTCAAACAGCAGTGCAGGGGCAACTGGTTTCAAATTTTTTCATAACTTGTATCAACATATTTTGAAGCCGACAAATATTGGGAAAGATCATATAAGGAACTCATTTTGTCATTAAATTGGAACTTCAAAAAACTAAACTTGTGAGCATTCCTGCCAGCGGGAATGAATGTTAAGTCTTTCAATAAATTAGCCCAGACTTCGTCTATTTCAGAGATCATCTTTGGGCAAATATCAGGCCAAGAAAGTGTAGTATCACCCTCCAAAAACAAAGAATGATGACCCAAAGTTGCATGTCCTTCCTCTCTCTTTGTATTTGCTGAGATATCAGGAAGCTTAGAGACATTTTCATAAAATATCTTGAATAAGGAATCCACAGATTCAGATGGATTAGTGAACAAAGAAGACTTAGCTCTTACCAATGTTATCCATGGCCTGTTAGAATCAACCTTTCACTCAATATTTTCCAGCAACTGCTTGTCAGTCGACAGCAGCCTGTTTCCACTCGCAGCAACCAACACTTTTGCCCCAGGTGGAAGTGGTTGCCAAGATGTGGATAGGATGAAATCAGTCTCAACAGGTTCTTCCTGCTCAAAAGACAATACTATGATTAGAACCAGGCTCATCGTCCCGATCCTGGAACCCACTGAAATCAGATTGAGTAGATAGAGGTTTCTGTGGACTTCCTACTGCCTCACAGTCTGGAGGGTCCAATAACTTATTTTTCTTAGCAGGAGTAGTCTTGTCTGAGTGGGGATTAAGTCTTTTACCTAACACCAATAATCCTAAACTTTCTGCCAACTTGGGATCTTTCCATTGTTGTACATTAAAAAATTTACTCTTCAAGGCCTTATTCCACCTATTTTTAATTTGTATTTGCAATAAATCTTTCTTATCACCTGTAGCTTGATGAAATTGAAAAATTTGATCATAACAAACTGCACAATCCATTGGTGAAAATAAGTTATTTGAGACACAGCTGCCATGAAGTATGCAAGCCACATGAGGATCTAGCTTAGTAATCCAAGTCGCTGTACATTTTTTATAATTACGTGTAGTATGGCCCCCTTGGGTCTTAGGTGAAACTACTACTACTGAATTCAAATTCTCTACTGACAGACAATTCCTTGAATGTAGTGCCTGAGCTGAACTTTCTAGTCCTTGTGGCTCAGCACTCAATAGTATCTCCTCAGGGACAGTTCCATAGTCTCCTCCATTATCCATAGGCCCGGAGTCCTGACCTTCATCCTCATCTGAACTAGGAGGATACCATGAGTCACATTATATCATTATAACACAAAGTAATAATAATAATTAATAAGGGAGAAAGCATTTTCTCCCAAACTTAATCAATATGACTCATAAATGTTATATTATTCGTAAGCTAGTGTTATACAAGTCACTCCTATGACCAATATAAACAATAACTCACTACAGGTAGTCGTCGACTTACGACCTATGCGACTTACGTCTGTTCGACTTTACGACCGGCGGTACAACAGTTTTGGCCCCAGCCCCAGTGTAAATAATAAACCAATTGTACTGTAGTATGCAGTGATTTACTTAAACCTGACGACCGTAACAATAATGAACAAAGAAAATGTTGATAAAATATGACTTAAAGATGATTATATTATCATTACACATTACAGTATAATATACGTAAGGTAATTATAACATAGGCCGACTTACGACCAGATCAACTTACGACCGGTCGGCCGTAACCAATCTAGGTCGTAAGTCGACGACTACCTGTATTTCGTATCTGTCTCCCGACTCTTATTTATCAAGCATCCCTTAGCTCAATGAAACTTATTTATTTAGATTTGTTTTTATCAAATAATTTCATTCAGAACATTTATTGAGAGGGATCATCAAGACCTTTATTTGTTGCCAATCAGGGGCACAGACATTATCCCCAAGTAAACACTTAAGGGAAAATTCCTACGTGCGCACTATCACCCGGCAGGGTTGACAGTGCTGAGCCGTTAACATAGCGCTCTATTGGCAGCAACGTTCACTGTTACTCTAGCAATATTTATTGGGTTGAGAATTCCACCCTGAATTGGTCTCATATAACCCATAGAAGGTGTAAAGTCCATTTCAACATAACTCTAGATTGCTAGTAAGACCGGAAGGTCAACATTCCGGAAGGAATGCTAAGTCTAGCAGCCTCGCTAAAGTTCACCTGAACCCGCTACTGAGGACATCAAAGTTATGAAGAGACAAACTCAACTCTGGCCTTTTTGCTGAGAACAAATAGAAACCCAAGGGCAGAAGCCCAAAGGTTTTGTGAACGTACATAAGAGTAGGGAGAGAGACAGTCATTGTATTCATATTAGCACGTGAATAATTGGGACAGGGATCGTAACCAATATACATATATATGTATACAGTATATATAAATACTGTAGATATATTCACATATTCTCTTTTAGTGAAGATGAGCCCGGGAGGGCGCAGCGACATTCACTGAGTGACTTAAAGGTAAGGAATAGTCACAACGATCTAAACGACTCACAAAGAAAGTGTGTTTTGGTCGCCATGCTGACCCAAAGTCGTAAAAGAAAATGTCCCAAATACAGTAATTGAGAGACATAACAAAATAAAAGTCACTCTACTCAATCACTGTGCTATTAAGTACAAATACCATATACAGTTGTACCCCACTTAACGCGGTCAATAAAACCCAGAGGGTACCGTGTTAAGTGAAAACCGCGTTAAGTGAACAACAGAACATATGGGATTAATTCCAATAGAAACTGGCCCATCCCCAAACTCCACTTTTTCCGACACAATACCTATGTTCTAGTAAAAATAGCATCTTAATTTTATGATGGTACATGCACACAATTAATACTTAAGAGAAATAGAGAAATACAGTCGCCAAGTTAATGTCCATTTTCATAATGGACTCGACTCCCTCCCCCTCTTCTCACACTACACTCCCTGGCTCTTCCCTCTGAGAAATTTTTTGGGGAAAACCAGGTATAGTAATAAATAATTCCTCAAACTAAAGTTAGGATAATATAATTGACATTGCTGGATTCCTTGTAAGACCAGGAATATTTTGAATATAAATGTCATATATTTTGCACAAAAGATAACATATTTAATCAGAATAAACTTTACATAAAAAATTTGTATGTCTAATGCAAAATCTATGATGTTTATATTCAAAATGATCACCAAATTGTAAGAATTCCAGCAATGTAAATTATATTCTGGCCGGGTAATTTGTATGAATTTTATGAGCTAAAACAAATATCTTCAGTTAATAAAAAAAAAAAAAAAATATTCTTCACAACACTATCTGTCAATCAAAGTACCCCAACTTGCCTCCCCCCCCTCTTCCAACCGCGCGGTCAGTCCCAACCCTCCCCCCCACCCCCCCACCAATCCTCCCTTCAAGAGTTTTTAACATTTTGTATTAAATAATACCTCAGATTAAAGTTAGGATAATATAATTGACATTGCTGGATTCCTTGTAAGACCAGGAATATTTTGAATATAAATGTCATATATTTTGCACAAAAGATAAAATATTTACTCAAGAGTAAACATTACATCTAAAATTTGTATGTCTAATGCAAAATCTATGATGATTATATTCAAAATGATCATCAAATTATAAGAACTCCAGCAATGTAAATTATATTCTGACTGGGTAATTTGTATGAATTTTATGAGCTAAAACAAATATCTTCAGTTAATAAAAAAAAAAAAATATTCTTCACTGTAACAGATGGTCGGTCGGTCGGTCCCCCCACCAACCGTCTCACCAGATGTGTGGGAAAACCAGAATATTTACCTTTATAGTAATAAATAATACCTCAAACTAAAGTTAGGATAATATAATTGACATTGCTGGATTCCTTGAAAGCCCAGGAATATTTTGAATACAAATGTCATATATTTTGCACAAAAAATAACATATTTACTCAGAATAAACTTTATATCTAAAATTTGTATGTCTAATGCAAAATCTATGATGTTTATATTCAAAATGATCATCATATTGTAAGAATTCCAGCAATGTAAATTATATTCTGGCTGGGTAATTTGTATGAATTTTATGAGCTAAAACAGGCAGTCAGGCAGGGTGGCGGGGCGAATCTAAAAATAGCTCTCGAGCCGGACACTCACCGCGTATATGTGGAAAAAACCCGCGTTAAGTGAAAGTTCAGCTCTGGCAACGCGGAGGTGAGTATTTCAGCAATTAGAATACAAATTCGTGGAGCTTCCCTTTGTGTGTTTTATAACTGAATCGCCAGGCAAGAGATGAGCTTCGCAGTGCGCATGGAGGCTGGTTTGAGGGAGGGATTTTCAAAATAGCAATTACATGCCAGGTAGCGACGTGTCCTCCTAATATTACTTTTTAAGTAATTATTAGATGTTTTAATTGTCTGTATGTTGGCCTGCCAAATTGGCAGATATGTTCTGTTTTCAGCTTCATTAGTAATGCTAGCTACTTTTGTAACACATATCTTGACAACTCAGTTTGCAAAGTATAAAAAAAGAAATACCCATAGTATGAAATATTAAGAGAAAGGTTGATTGTATTTGCAGGTGCCAATACCTGTATTAATTTTTTAGGTTACAGGTATTTGATATATTTCTACTCACATGTATAGTAAGACACTTTATTTATGTTCAATCCAGTAAACCCTCTCAATAATGGAGTTCTCAGTAAAGAAATGAATACTGTCTGACCTCTGTACATGTCCTGTTTATGAAAATATGATTTGAATTGATTCTGACTTTTTTTCTCAAGAGCTAGGAGTTAACCTAATACTGTATAATTATTTTTCAGCAAATTTGTTGACAAATGCATCACCAGACTTGGTGTTCATGGCAGGCGGATTACCAAATCCTCAGATGTTCCCATTTCAAGCTGCCTCTGTTACCTTGAGAGATGGCCGTGCTGTCACTATTCATCCAAAACTCATGACTGACTGCCTCCAGTATGGGCCAACTACAGGGTATGTTTTCATGATAATAATCTACTGAACATAGGGTCTTTATAGTGATAGGAAGACAAACTATTTGGGGTTTGGAGTATGCGAACAAATTTATGACTACGTATATTTAAAACTAACGTGTCAAATCACTCTTCTCACACCAATTCCATAATCTTTATTTTTACATGAGAGCTCAGGTTCTCAACTGGCTCAGCCATATTAATATTGTTATTATTATCCACTCTGTATCTGTGTTTTTCTGACTGAATAATCTGTTTCAATCAATCAATCAAACATGAAGAGGAGGTTCTCTCACCATCAGTTAGTAATGGCAACCGTCCCCTAAACTTCTTCACAGTATTGAATACTGTACAAGAGTACTAACAACATCCTTCTTAAAGCACTTGACCATTTTCCACTGTTGACCACAGTCCCTTAACTCTTGCCATTGATAATTCCTTTTGTTTTTGCTATTTTCACTCTCATAACCTTTGACTCCATTCCATCCTTCCATTTCTTAAATGTCTCCACTCCCTCTTTATGCTATTAACACACAGTCATTAGCCTACAACTCCCAGGGTAGGCCAGTATTAAACTCTCACTGTAGGATGCCGTAACACTATGATAAACAGAAGGGGGCTCAAGACAGACCCTTGATGGTCTCCTAAATTCACCTCAAATTCCTGACTTTCCTTAGCATTTACTCTCAGAGGTTCATTAGCCTTCATACAATGCCATAACCACTCTTACAGGACATGCCTTGACCTTAGAATTTTTCATTGCGCTCTGTTCTACTTCATGTTGCATGCTGGTAAATACCTTCTCTAAGTCTATAAATACAAAGTATAACTTTCTCTCCTTTCCTAGAAGTTTTGCTTATAGTTGTCAGGCCATAAATATTGCCTGTTGTCAGGCCATAAATACTGTATTGCCTCTGTACCCACCATGCCTGCCATAAATCCAGACTGCATTTTATTAATGACCACTCCCCTTTTCAATTTCTCAGTACAGTACATCTTATTTCAAAATTTTTGTATACTGTACGGTACAGTACATGATTAACAGCTTCAGGCCCTTGTAGCTTCTATCCTCAAGTGTATCGCCTTTACCCTTGTAAGGAAGTGATATCTCCGTTAGCCAGAACAATCGGTGTAGAGCGCTTCCGGGAATGAGAGATTTCTCGGTAACGAGACGACACTTAAAGCCGGAAAAAATCCCTCGTCCCCGTAATTTTCCTGGTAGTGGAAAAATGTTTTCGGAAGTTCCAGAAATTGCCCATTACATCATTTCTCAAACTCGGAAAAATAACCCCATCCCCAGAATTTTCCGGGTACCGGAAAATTTTTCTCAAATTTTCCGGAAAATGTGCCTAGAAAAAAATCCCCCATCCCTGGAATTTTTTGGGTATTGGGAAAATTTTCTCAGATTTTTCTGGAAAATGTACCTCTGAGAAATTCGTTTTGAAAGCCAGAATATTTCGGAAAATTATGGCTTTGGGACTGATTTTCTGAGAAAATTTCAATTCCGGCTATCGGAGAGTTCCGGGTTTGAGGGATTCTAGCTAATGGAGATATTACTGTACTGTATTCACAATCATGCTCCTCAGCCATTCAACATAATGAGGTCTGATTATCTACATCATCATTTGTTTACCACAATGTATTCTGGGCAACACTCAGTGTCTGGTCAGCTATCTTTGTTTTTATTCAGTTTATATTACAAGGGCTGTTAAGGTGACTTTATATTTTATTCATAGACACAGTTAAAGCTGCCATTATCATTTCTTGCTGCAATCCAAGAAACATTTAATATTTTTTGTCATTAATTCATTGTTTGTTGTCCCCCTGTGAATTTTTGTACTGTACCTTTAAAATTTATATGTACTGTACTGTACTATACTTTAGTAGCTACCTTTGTTGATGTTGCAGGTATCCACCCTTAGTTAAACAGCTTAAAGAACTCACAGAGAAGCTTCATGCACCACCTCGTTGGGCTGATACTGATTTGATTGTGACCGCTGGTAGCCAAGATGGACTTTGTAAAGCTTTAGAGATGATGATCAACCCAGGGGACTACATGGTTACACAGGAACCCTGTTACACTGGTACTTTATCTATTGTGAGTATCAGAGGGGTTAGTTATATCTTTAGGGGGCAGAGGTTATTGTATACACAGGATGAACTGTATATAAGGGATGCACTGGATAGACTAGCTTGCTGGATATTGGATATTTTCACTATTTGGTATCTGGCCAGAGAATTGTTAAACGCACACGCACACACACACACACACACGCACGCATGCACGTAGGATGGTGTGTGCATGTAACCGAGTAAAAATAAATGAAGAAAGTTACATAATGTATATCTATCCAAAAATACAACTTGAAAAACAACCATAACACCTCACAGCCTGGCCCAGTGACGAGTATAACCTGGCTACAATGACATGATTAATCACTATTAAGTATCATTATATCAGTAAACACTAATAATAACAGTAAATCCAGTGAAATATGCCAGGGAGGGAGGAGAGTTATAAGAGCAGACGATGCGATGCTCTAACTAGTGGTCACTAACTCGCTCCCGTTGCCAGGCCTACGAATGACATATGTAAGGGAGAAATTCATATCTTGTAGTCTAATTTGAGAACAGTGATGGGCACAGTGATAAACAAATTATATAAACCATGCATTTGCCTACAATAACATAAGAAGAAACATTGTATCGTTACTAGAGTAAATTAAATAACATTCCCACAAACAACAATTTGTGGGCACCTGTGATCCACATGGTGATATCTTAGATACACGAGCCTAAGATGATCTTTGCTCTGTTTTGAGAATGCTTCTTAGGGAGGCTTCATAGCCCCCGGAACCACCACCACCACCACCACAGTCATGCGCCGGTTAAAGTCGGTCCGAACAACGTCCTATCGCATATGCGTCCGTGCCCCCCCCCCCCCCCCCCCCCTAAAAAAAGTGACGCCTGCTGGACCACCACTACACGACCCCCTGGCGGAGACATGATGATCCTCCCCATACTGGTCAGATATTACAGTGGTAGCGGAAAGTTTGGGCGCAAAATTACAGGCGCCCAAGCTTTCCGCTATTATCAAAACATACAATAAATACCAATTTCTGCCCTAACTTTTCGCTATATTTCAATGCTAGGGTTTGTACCGCTATTTAGGCGAGACAATACGCACGACTTGGCAACTCTGATTAGTCGCTTCAGTGAGCACGTGGGTGCAGTGTGTAAACTTCTCTCACGCGGACTAGTCGTTTTTTAGCGGTTTTTTTCTGTGTTTGTGCCTCAATATCTCTGTAATGGGAAGTGGTAAAGAGCTGGGAAGAGACAATTGTTGCTATTATAACCCTCTATAAGGAGGGTTATAAGTGTAAAGATATAGCCACTCGTGTGGGAATAGGAGTGCGGCAAGTTCAAAAGTGGATCAAGAAATTTAGAGACGGCGGAGGTGAGGATATTCCTACCCCCAAGCCTCGCTCTGGTAGGCCAAGGAAAATACAAAATCGTACTTCCAAGGTTATAAAGAGGCAGTTGGATAAAAATCCAACACTCACAGCTCGAAAACTGAAGGAAAATAACCCTGCACTGCTCCAGGACGTGTCTGTAAGATGTATTTCTGATCATTTACTCAAAGATTTACAATATCGCAGTTGTTGTGCTAAAGTTCTTCCCCTCTTAAGTGCAAAAAATATACGGGATCGCATTGCTTTTAGCAAGAAATATAAGGATTGGACCCTAGAAGACTGGGAACAAGTCTTGTGGAGTGATGAGTCAACGTTTGTGGTGTCGTCTGGCTGCAGGTCCAAGCGTGTCAGGCGTCCCAAAGGATCGGACCCAAATGACCCCCGCTACACAGCTAAAGTTGTAAAGCATGCTCCAAGTGTTATGGTGTGGGGATGCTTTGCATTTGGTGGAGTTGGCAATTTAGTATTTTTTGAAAAAAATGAGAGTGTAAATCAGCACAGTTATTTCGAGTTATTGTGTGATAACCTGCCTGAAAGCTTTGAAAAGTGTAACGCTAGCTGGTTTATGCAAGATGGAGCTCCTGCTCGCACAGCTCGATCTATTATCCAGTGGTTAGAGGACTGTGGTGTAGATTACTTCAAAAAGTGGCCTGGGAATTCACCAGACCTAAATCCCATAGAGCACGTGTGGCATATCATTAAAAAAGAGCTTCAGGATCGTGACGCTTCGACAGTAGCGAAGCTAAAAATAGAAATACAGGATATTTGGGATAATATCATTCCCCAACACGTAGAAAAACTGGCAAGATGCATCCCACAACGTTTGGAGAAGGTCATCAAGCTTAGAGGAAAATCGCTTGGCAAATAAGGTACGTCATGAGCCCTTTAAATGTCTATTTAAATATCACAATTGTTTACATTCGTCTTGCGTCCAAACTTTCCGCTACCACTGTATGTGTTAAAGGAATATGCTTCCTTACTTAGGCTTTTTTTTTAAGCATTTGCCTACAGGTGAAATGTTAACCTACATCTATTGAGGGTAAAATCTTTCACTTACAAATTGACAATAACACATTTGCTGTAATCAGACATATCTAGTTGCCTCAACAATTGTAACCCCAGTTGCAATTGGGGTTGAAATTTCAAATTCTGTGGCATTACTGTACTAAAAATAGTAAAGTTTCTGGTGCACTCTAAGATTAAGAGAGAAAACGGAGGACTCAGGCATCCTGATGTGAGAGAAAACGGACTCGTATGACGGGGGACCATATAAAAAAAGCATAGCTACATGTTTTGTGGACTACAGTATTAAGCGTACCCTTTTCATCACTTTGTAATAAACCTAGCCATGCCTATGTGAGTTTATGATATTTACCATAACATTATATATATATATTCAGTGGGTCTAAATGGTCGTAAAATGGGAAACTTGGGGTTGGGTTTTGGGTAAATGAACCAATTAGAATAAATCCCATAGGTTCTGTACTTTCGTTATCGGCGGGGTCCCAATTAGGCGCGATGACCAAGGGATGACTGTACGGTACTGTATATACTTGTGACACTTGCCAGTTGCTTCTGGTGTTATGGTACAGGGGTACCAAGTGACAGCACTAGGATCCCGCTTCCTCCATCAAGGAATAAACAGTTAAAATTTAAATAGAAAAAAAAATACATTAAAATAAATTACTATTTTACAAGAATCCCTCCAATGTAAGTTATATTCACCCAGGTCGTTTGGGTGGAAAATTATGAGAAGAGCTTAGTCACTCTTAAGTACAGGTTGTACCTCTAGTCCGGCACCTGACCGGTGCCGGACCATGGAAATTCACCCTTTTCCTCGATAGATAGTGACTTGTGCTTATGCTTGGAAGCACTAGCACCACTTTCTCTGCATCATGGTCTCTTTGAAGACATATTGAAGGGTTAAATGTCGTATAGTAGCTTCTCAAATTTCGTGAGTTTTTAATTCAATGTATTTTATTGGAACACACACACAAAAAAAATAAATAAAAATTTTGACGGCGGAAACTTGAATTTCGACGGGTTTGAACGGCCCGCCAATGTGCAGACAACGTGCATAATCGTGTAAACAGCGTCATTTCTTGTTTGTACAAAAGATTTATTATTGTTTATTACTGAGTGTCTTTTTTTATTGAATTAATGTTTATGTGTGCAAAATGAGCAATACAATTCATTAATAATACCTAGAATATTAAAACACACGAGGAAATGACACAGCAGTGTTTTCATTGTTTACAAAACCAGTGACTGACTGGTTCTACATTTAAGACTGAAGAAAATAAGACCTTGGTTGTAGCTGTAGTAAAATTAATATGGTTGTTTTAAGTAATGTTATTTAATGTTAATAAATGGAACGATAGAAGTAGCTAACGATAATGGTAAAGAAAAAAGAGAGATCGCGTATGTAAGTGCGCACACGTGAAAACATATCGTCATTACTTTACATAAGAATATGAAAGGAACACTTATTTACTGTTCATATATATTTTAATTAATGTTTCTGAATCAGAGAGGTAGGAGCTAGTGGGCTGGGAAGAGGGGGGGGGCATTTGAGTCCATTACAGTAGTACCCACTTAACGTGGTCAATAAAACCCACAGGGTACCGTGTTAAGTGAACAACAGAACATATGGGATTAATTCCAATAGAAACTGGCTCGACCTCCAAACTCCACTTTTTGACGACACATAACTATGTTGTAGTAAAAATTTTATCTTAACTTTATGGTGGTATGAAAAAACAAGTAATATAGAAGAGGTTAGGTTAGGAAAAATAAAGGTTAAGTTAGGAAAAATAAAAGTTATGTTGAACACTTACGTTAGTAGAAGAGATGGGTCAGCGTACGGGGATGGAGGCTGGTTCTGAGGCAGAGGGCAGGCTACTGGCCCTCAGGTGAGTCACCATCACTGTCACCCACACTTGTTATGGCCTCCCTGACAAATCCCTCAAAGCCATCTTCACTGTCTCTACCTCTGTCACTATCACTGGCTTGGGCTGGCTGTGGTGGGTTGCGGGCGAAGAACTCGGTTATGCTTTTTTGACGGCTGCTGTTTATGTTGTCTTGATACACCTTGATGTACGGCTCCATAGCCTGCACCAGCCGGGTATGGAAGACTTCATAGCGGTCATCGTTATTGTCGCGGGAAAGGAAGGACTTCATTTTCTCTGCACACTCCATGGCACCCTTAATAACACTGACTTAAACTGTGTTCTTCAGAGAATGACGCACCTTCTTCCTCCTCTTCACTGTCGTGATCTTCCAACATCTCGTCGGCAGTCACTTTAGGATCTCTGATCACCTCCAGGATGTCTTCGTTGGTGGTCTCGGAGAAGCCTTCAGCTGTAATATTGAGCGCAGCTTCTCTGGCAAGGTCCATTGCTACTGCAACAGTCTGAACCTCACCAGTCACAGGTTCACTCCTCCTCTCACCTGTTATGCCATGCAACACATGTCTCCATGCGTGACGAATCGTAGCAATAGACAGCTGATCCCATGCCTCCACCAAGAAGTCTACAGCTTGTTTGACGTTAAACTTCTTCCAAAATTGTTTGACGAGAACTTCTTGAGTCGCCACCTCTTGTTCCTTGTCCTCGTCGCTTTTACTCTCGCTGTCGGTGTCACCCAGCTTACGCAACTCATCCTTGGTGTTGGTAGAGTCGTTCAGGAGCTTGAACTTCTTTGCAGAGTACGCAGCTTTCACATTGCAGATCAACTCCTGGTCCATGGGCTGGATTAATTACGTAGTGTTGGGAGGAAGGAAGATCACTTTTACGTTGGGGTGACGATCCATAAGTAGGGGCGAGTGTCCAGGTGCATTGTCAAGGAGCAACAAAATGTTGAATGGAACATTCTGTTGCTCGCATAATTTCTTCACGTCGGGAACAAAACAGTCGTCAAACCAGAAGAGGGACAGAGAAGAGGACATCCATGCCTTAAGTGCGGTTAGCCAGTGGACATTAAGCTTGTTCATGTCCATATTATTGTAGGCGTGCGGCTTGTGGGCTGTGTGAATCACCGATAACTTTGGTTTACAGGTACCGGAGGCATTGGTGGTAAACAGGACGGTGATGCGTTCCTTCTGCATCTTCCGGCCCCGAATCTTGCTGATATTCTTTACAACGAAGGTCTTGGAAGGTAGCTTTTTCCAGAAAAGACCAGATTCGTCCATGTTAAACACCTGGTCGTCGGTGTACTGTCCTTCCTCCATAATCTCACGTAAGAATGGAGGAAAATCTCTAGCCGCCACACGGCCAGCACTCGCTTTCTCACCACCAATGTTGATGTTGGTGATCTTGTTCCTCTTCTTAAACCTATGCAGCCAACCAGAGGAAGCATTGAAGGGTTTGGGCTCTGCAATTCCCAGTTTACGTGACACTGCTGTGTATAGCTCACGTGCGTACTCCTGCACTGAGCGCGTGTCCACCGCCATGTTGCGTCCCGCCTGACGAATTAAATAACTCGCCAGCAAATTTTCCACTTTTGCCAGCACCCTGTTCTGGCAATACTTGATCGTTGAAGCACCTGCAGACTTTGTGATTTTCATGTGCTCTTTGATCTTGGCTGCATCCTTCTTGATAGTGCGAATCGTAGATTCGTTGACGTCATGCTGGCGCGCGAGATCAACTTGCCGTGTTCCTTTCTCCAAATCTTGAAAGATCTGGTACTTCACTTCATAGCTTAGACCACGGCGTGTCTTCTTGGGCTTAGGGCGGCTGGGTCCAGGTAAGAAAAGGTCTCTCTCTGGTGGCGGTGGTGGTCCGGCGGAAGCCATTTCACAGAACAATGGATTCACGTATACACGGAGTGGCCTGGAGGGATGAAACTGCCGCGGCTAGGTGAAGCGTCGTCTTTCCTCCCTCCCTCCCTCCCCCGGGTGGATACGTCATAATACTTTAAGCCAATTACAGCTAGCAGCAGAGGGGAGGGGTAGGGATGCATGGCCAATCACAGTCCGATACGGCATATGACGTCAGTGATAACGCAACAGAGACATGCACTGCACAACCTTACAGCGCGCCTTGCCCAAGCAGAGGGAGGAGGCGGGAGCAGGCGGATGGGGCGAATCTAAAAATAGCATCTCGAGCCGGACACGCGCCGCGTATACGTGGAAAAAACCCGCGTTAAGTGAAAGTTCGGCTCTGGCGAGGCACCGCGTATACGGTAAATCGCGCTAAGCGAAACCGCGTTAAGCGGGGTATTACTGTATTTGAATGGACATTAACCTGGCGACTGTATTTCTCTTAAATATTAATTGTGTGAGCATACCATCATAAAATTTAGATGTTATTTTTACTACAACATAGGTATTGTGTCGGAAAAAGTGGAGTTTGGGGGTCGGGCCAGTCTCTATTGGAATTAATCCCATATGTTCTGTTGTTCACTTTACGCGGTACGCTGTGGGTTCAATTGACCGCGTAAATCGGGGTACTACTGTGTATATATATATATATATATATATATATATATATATATATATATATATATATATATATATATATATATATATATATATATATATATATATATATTTCATGTAAATCCACAATGAAAACGTGGATAAGATAAATCTTGAGTTGCCTCTGAAGATGTCTTGAATAAAGACGAAAGCTAAGGTACTCCGTTGTTTCCATTCTCCCGTGTGATTTTATCAAGATATATATATATATATATATATATATATATATATATATATATATATATATATATATATATATATATATACAGTATATATATATATATATATATATATATATATATATATATATATATATATATATATATATATATATATATATATATATATATATATATATATATATATATATATATATTTCATGACCATTACAGGTGCGCGTGATCTAGGTATATGCTGATAACCACAAGGAAAGAAGAAAACACGAAGTTCCCAAGCGCTTTCGTGTAATTCACATCTTCAGGGGTGAGTACAGACTAGAGAGAGTAATACAAATCAAGGTGTATATATAAAGAGGAGGGTGAGACCAGGTCCACAATGGTCAGGTATTAGGTAATGACCCTACTAATCTTTAAATAGCACACAACGGTTGGTGGTCAGGTCAGATGGTCAAGTGACCCGCCTTCTCACCTGTTCACAAATCTTCTTAATTACAAAATTGTCCAGCTTGTACATGCCGTTACTCAAATTCATGTTGAATGCTTCGGTATGTTTAATAAGACTAGATTCTATGATGTTCCTACCATCAATTGAATTACATGGTAATATTGAGGAGGCATTATCCCAGTCAATGCAATGCTTGTTATCCCTCAAATGAACAAACAGAGCATTGGATTCCTGGCCTGTCCTAACACTGTATTTGTGTTGTTTAATTCTAGTTGCAAGATCTTTGCCTGTCTGGCCTAAGTAAAACATATTACATTCCTTGCAAGGAACTTTATAAATGCAACCAATTGTGTTGTTGGGGGAGTTCTTGATTAACATTTGTTTAACAGTGCATGAGTTTTTAAATGCCACATTGACGTTCCAGGTTTTTAGCTGTGCAGGAATGTGTGAGAAATTTTTGTGAAATGGTAATATTAAGGTATTCTTATGGTCATGGGTGGGCTTGGGATCAGTTCACAGTCCACATTTCACTGCCCGTCTCGAAAGACGACTTCATCGAACTCATCAAACTATGTATTAAGGATTGCAAATTCGAATTCAATGGGGAATATTATGCTTAAAAACTTGGTATGGCAATGGGTAATCCACTCTCACCTGTATTAAGCAACCTATATATGGAATTCTTTGAAAAGAAACTATTAAGTAATATTTTACCACCCTCAGCAGTCTGGTTTAGATATGTTGATGATGTATTATGTCTCTGGCCATGTAATGAGGACCTAAGAGCTTTCCTGCCACAACTTAACAACTTAGCACCCTCGATCAAATTCACTGTGGAATTAGAGCAAGACTGTAAATTGCCATTCCTAGACTGTCTGATACACAGAATAGGTAACACTTTTAAGTTCAGTATTTATAGAAAACCAACTAATGTGTGTTCATACATTCATTATTATTCTGCCCACCATAATAAAGTCAAACAGTCAGTATTTTCAACAATGTTTTTACGTGCCTTGAGAATTTGCAGTCTGGAATTCATCGATGAGGAATACAAATAAATATATGATATTGGCTCAAACCTTAAATACCCTAGATCCTTCATAGACAAATGCTTAAACATTACTAAGAAAACTTTTTATAGAACTGATCCCAAGCGCACCCATGACCATAAGAATATCTTAATATTACCATTTCACAAAAAGTTCTCACACATTCCTGCACAGCTAAAAACCTGGAACGTCAATGTGGCATTTAAAAACTCATGCACTGTTAAACAAATGTTAATCAAGAACTCCCCCAACAACACAATTGGTTGCATTTATAAAGTTCCTTGCAAGAAATGTAATATGTTTTACTTAGGCCAGACAGGCAAAGATCTTGCAACTAGAATTAAACAACACAAATACAATGTTAGGACAGGCCAGGAATCCAATGCTCTGTTTGTTCATTTGAGGGATAACAAGCATTGCATTGACTGGGATAATGCCTCCTCAATATTATCATGTAATTCAATTGATAGTAGGAACATCATAGAATCTAGTCTTATTAAACATACCGAAGCATTCAACATGAATTTGAGTAACGGCATGTACAAGCTGGACAATTTTGTAATTAAGAAGATTTGTGATCAGGTGAGAAGGCGGGTCACTTGACCATCTGACCTGACCACCAACCGTTGTGTGCTATTTAAAGATTAGTAGGGTCACTACCTAATACCTGACCATTGTGGACCTGGTCTCACCCTCCTCTGTATATATACACCTTGATTTGTATTACTCTCTCTAGTCTGTACTCACCCCTGAAGATGTGAATTACACGAAAGCGCTTGGGAACTTCGTGTTTTCTTCTTTCCTTGTAGTTATCAGCATATATATATATATATATATATATATATATATATTATATATATCTATATATATATATATATATATATATATATATATATATATATATATATACAGGTAGTCGTCGACTTACGACCTATGCGACTTACGTCTGTTCGACTTTACGACCGGCGGTACGACAGTTTTGGCCCCAGCCCCAGTGTAAATAATAAACCAATTGTACTGTAGTATGCAGTGATTTACTTAAACCTGACGACCGTAACAATAATGAACAAAGAAAATGTTGATAAAATATGACTTAAAGATGATTATATTATCATTACACATTACAGTATAATATACGTAAGGTAATTATAACATAGGCCGACTTACGACCAGATCAACTTACGACCGGTCGGCCGTAACCAATCTAGGTCGTAAGTCGACGACTACCTGTATATATATATATATATATATATATATATATATATATATATATATATTATATATATATTATATATATATATATATATATATATATATACAGTTGGTCCTCTTATTACGCGGTCCCACAATCTGCGTTTCACCGTTAACGCGGTGCCTTGCCAGAACCAAACATCCTTACATTCCGCGGTCATTTCCGCCATTGCGCGGAGAGTGTCCGGCGCGACGCTATTTTTAGATTTTCCCCAGGCGTCACCCACGCACCACCCACGCGCCACTGGCCAGCCTACCTGCCTCTCCCTCCTCCTCCCTCCTCCCTGCGCGGTAAGGTTGCGCAGTGTGTGTCTTTGTTGCGTTGTCACTGATGTCATTTGACGTATCGGACTGTGATTGGCCATGCATCCCTACCCCCCTCTGCTGCTAGCTGTAATTGGCTTAAAGTATTATGACGTGTCCACCCGGGGTAGGGAGGGAGGGAGGAGAGACGACGCTTGACCTAGCCGTGGCAGTTTCATCCCCCAAGGCCACTCCGTGTAAATGCGCATCCATTGTTCCGTAAAATGGCTTCCGCCGGACCACCACCCCCAGAGAAAAACCTTTCCTTACCTGGACCCAGCGGCACTAAACCAAAGAAGACACGACGTTCCTTAAGCTACGAGGTGAAGTATACCATCATCCAAGAGTTGGAGAAAGGAACAAGGCAGGTTGATTTGGCGCGCCAGCATGGCGTGAACGAATCTACGATCCGGACTATAAAGAAGGATTCAGCCAAGATAAAGGAGCACATGAAGATCACAAAGTCTACAGGTGCTTCTATGATCAAGTATTTTCACAACCAGGTGCTTCTCAAGACAGAAAAATTACTTGTGAGGTACTTGGTGCGTCAGGCGCGACGGAACATGGTGGTCGACACGCGCTCTGTGAAGGACTACGCACGTGAACTGTACATCGCAGTGGCACGAAAGATGGGAATTACAGAGCCCAAACCCTTTAATGCTTCCTCTGGGTGGTTACAGAGGTTTAAGATCCGGAACAACATCACCAATGTAAACATTGGTGGTGAAGAAGCGAGTGCTGATCGTGCTGCGGCTCGGGAATTTCCTCCGTTTTTACGTGAGATTATGGAGGAAGGACAGTACAGTGACGACCAGGTGTTTAACATGGACGAATCTGGTCTTTTATGGAGAAAACTACCTTCCAAGTCCTACATTGTGAAGAATGCCAGCAGGATTCGGGGCCGGAAAATGCAGAAGGAACGCATCACCGTCCTGTTTACCACCAATGCCTCCGGTACCTGTAAGCTCAAGTTATCGGTGATCCACACAGCCCGCAAGCCGCACGCTTACAAGAGCATGGACATGACCAAGCTAAATGTCCACTGGCTGACAGCACGTAAGGCATGGATGTTCTCTACACTGTCCCTCTCCTGGTTTGATGACTGTTTTGTTCCCGATGTAAAGAAATTCTGTGAGCAACAGAATGTGCCATTTAATATTTTGTTGCTGCTGGACAACGCACCAGGACACTCGCCCCTACTGTTAGATCGTCACCCCAACGTAAAAGTGGTCTTCCTTCCTCCCAACACTACGTCTTTAATCCAGCCCATGGACCAGGAGTTGATTTGCAATGTGAAAGCTGCATTCTCAAGAACAAAATTCCAGCTCCTGAACGACTACACCAACACCAGGGAAGAGTTGCGTGACCTGAGTGACACCACCACCGATAGCAAGAGCGACGAAGATGAGGAACAACGGTTAGAACAGCAAAAAATACTCTTCAAACAATTCTGTAGAGTATTTAACATCAAGAAAGCTGTGGACATCTTGGTGGAGTCATGGGATCAGCTGTCTATTGCTACAATTCGTCACGCTTGGAGACATGTGTTGCAAGGCATTCTGGCCGTTAGGCAGAGTCAATCTGTGACTGGTGAGGTTCAGACTGTTGCAGTAGCAGTGGACCTTGCCAAAGAAGCTGCGCAGACTGTTACAGTTCCAGGCTTCTCCGAGACAACCAACGACGACATCTTGGAGGTGATCAGAAATCCTGAAGTGACTGCCGACGAGATGTTGGAAGAAGAACACGCCAGTGAAGAGGAGGAAGAAGGTGCGTCATTCTCCGAAGAACACAGTTTAACTCATAGTGATATTAAGGGTGCCATGGAGTGTGCAGAGAAGATGAAGTCCTTCCTTTCCCGCGACAATGACGATGACCGCTATGAAGTCTTCCATAACCGGCTGGTGCAGGCTATGGAGCCGTACATCAAGGTGTATCACGACAACATCAACGCCAGCCGTCAGCAAACCATAACAGATTTCTTCACCCGCAACCCACCACAGCCAGCCCAAGCCAGTGATAGTGACAGTGAAGTTGACTTTGAGGGATTTGTCAGGGAAGCCCTGACAACTGTAAGTGACAGCGATGATGATTCACCTAGTAATGGTGATTCACCTGAGGGCCAGTAATCTGCCCTCTGCCTCGGAACCAGCCTCCATCCCCGTATGCCGACCCATCTCTTCTACTACCGTAAGTGTTCCACCTAACTTTTAGTTTCTCTAAGGTAACCTTCATTTTTCCTATGTTAACCTAACCTAACCTCTTCTATATTACTTGTTTTTTCATACCATCATAAAGTTAAGATAAAATTTTTACTACAACATAGTTGTGTGTCGTCAAAAAGTGGAGTTTGGGGATCGGCCTGGACTCCATTTCAATTAATCCCATATGTTATGTTGTTCACTTTATGCGTTCCTTACTTTCCTCGGGACCCTCCGGGTTACATTAACCGCGTAATACGAGGACCAACTGTATATATATATATATATATATATATATATATATATATATATATATATATATATATATATATATATATATATATATATACTTCATTTTTAGTCCATTTAACACGCGGACTTTGAACATACAATTGAGGTTCACGGCGCCATCAGCTCGATGAACAGGCTTTGTGTGAAATATAACAGAGTCTAGAACTGCTTTTAGTGTCCTTGTGGCCTAGCCGGTAAGCGCTCCCTAGTCACACCCAGTAGGTCGAGGGTTCGATTCCTTGCTGGTGAGGTCGTTGATTGTATGTTCAAAGTCCGCGTGTTAAATGGACTAAAAATGAAGTATATATATGTACCTCGCGTTTCATACCAGCTGGATTCGGTAAAATGCTACTGACACCACATACGAGGCACGGGCAGTTTCCCATTGAGGTTCACGGCGCCATCAGCTCGATGAACAGGCTTTGTGTGAAATATAACAGAGTCTAGAACTGCTTTTAGTGTCCTTGTGGCCTAGCCGGTAAGCGCTCCCTAGTCACACCCAGTAGGTCGAGGGTTCGATTCCTTGCTGGTGAGGTCGTTGATTGTATGTTCAAAGTCCGCGTGTTAAATGGACTAAAAATGAAGTATATATATGTACCTCGCGTTTCATACCAGCTGGATTCGGTAAAATGCTACTGACACCACATACGAGGCACGGGCAGTTTCCCATTGAGGTTCACGGCGCCATCAGCTCGATGAACAGGCTTTGTGTGAAATATAACAGAGTCTAGAACTGCTTTTAGTGTCCTTGTGGCCTAGCCGGTAAGCGCTCCCTAGTCACACCCAGTAGGTCGAGGGTTCGATTCCTTGCTGGTGAGGTCGTTGATTATATATATATATATATATATATATATATATATATATATATATATATATATGTATATATATATATATATATATATATATATACACAGTGGTACCGAGAAACGAGATTTCGGTTAAAGAGTTACCTTCCATAAGTTTCTTAACTTCGGTTAACGAGCAATCCCTCGATTAACGAGTTTCTTACGAGTCGACCTGAACATGTTTTCGCTTGCATTTGGCGGTCCACCAGCTGTAGTATTAATCCGCCAGTACAGTAATCGGTTCTAGGGCTTAAATTCCTTACCATTTTAGCAAATATCAAGAAGTTTATACTGTTCAATAATTTTAAAAGTTTAATATTAAATTTTTTAGTCATTTTAACAATTATTGAACATAATTGAAGGTAATGAAACTAGTTTTATGCGCGCCATCTAGCCTCTCAACACACCATACAGGCGTCAGTCTTTGTGTCTTTAAAGTCGAGGTAACATCTTGCTTGAGACTCTCTTCAACTAAATGCTTTTTTTCTGTGTTTGCATGCAAATTATTGGTCATTTTGAAATTTATTTTACATACTGACAATATATATTGCAGTGCAGTGTTGATTTAAATAAAATAACCTTGAATTACACCAAGAGAACTAAAATTTTATGGGTGAAATGGCGCCATGGGGTAACTTCTCTTCCACCTCAATGTGGCAGATGGTGAGATGATGTGGCAGGTGGTGAGGTGACATGACAAGACACTTAAACAGCACACATATTAACAGCACTACTAAACCATTGTCTTATAACATTTTAAAATATAATTTCTATTAAAATTAATTGATACATTATGGCTACTTTTGCACTTAGACAACAGATCAGTGAATAGACCAGGGCATATGGAGATGCATTATACACTACAATAATATTTATTAAGTTCTGATAAATACGCTACAATATTGTTTCTTAAGTGCTCAAGACAGATCCTGTGGTAAGCACCAACAACATCATAAGGGAGAGCTGTGTCAAAGAGAATGATCAGCTGTTACCTCTCTGTAAACAAGAGACTGAGAATATACTATGGTGCAATAGCTCATCTGGGACGGAGTGAGATTTTTTGGAGAAAATATATATTTTTTTTCTTTTTTTGTTTTATTAACCCGGCACCAAGTGAACCTAAATAATATGGGAATTATGCTGCCGAGCAAGAGGTGGGGAGATGTCCTCCCTCCCTCCCCCTCTCCCTCAGTCGCCTCTTTTAAAATACTTACAATAATGATGAGAACATTTGTGGAAAGGAATTAACAAAATTTAACAACTCCTTCTGGTGGTACTGCTGTTCTCAGAAATTACCAAAATATTTCTTACGGCCTCGAGGATAGCTGAATTTCGCTCATGAATCTTGAATAAAGGGTTACTAATAATTTTTTCGTGAATAAGTGAATTTGCAAATACTGAGTTCACAAAGACGGGGGGTGGGGGTGGATAAGTGTATTTCTTGTGAACCATAATGTTCATTGAGAAAAATATAGGTAAGGAGAGTTGAATGACCATGTAAGTGCATAAGCTACCTTATACAAGGTACTTGTATATTACAGGATTGCAGGAGTGCTGGTGTAGGCTTGTAGTTGGCAACACAAAACATTTACAAAAATCAAAACAAACTACAGTATACTGTCTAGCTGTACAGTCCAGGCCGGATTTTTTAAAATACTTGGCCATCAGATAGTAAAATTCACCGTCCGTTGCATCCCTAGTACAGTAAGTATGCTGTATTATCATAAATATGTTTATGTGGCATATATTTTTAGGATGAAATGGGAGATATCGCATTGTCATTATTTCAATTTATATTTTTTGTGATCAGTATTTACAGCATTACTGATAACTTTAGAGGTACAGAGTACTTTTATTTTATTTTATTTCTATTTTATTTAATTTTTTTTTGCAGATGATCAGTGGAAGCATTTATTTTTCTAATATCATTTTTTTACCTTTTACCTAGCATATTTACCAAATGGTCATCCGCTAGAGGTGACCTTACCAGGGGAAGGAGACCAGTGGCCTGTGTAGGATCCCTCCATTCTTGATAAAGCTGTTAAGGGCTATTTTGAAGCCCAGTACTGTTCTTAATTCCACAGCTTGGGCTGGTAGATCATTCCATAGGTCTATCACCCTGTGTGTGAAAAAGTATTTCCTTGCACTGTATTCAATCTGCATGATAGCTCGGTGAGCTTGTGGTTATGTCCTCTCATGTTGGTAGTGTGTGACATCATAAAGAAGTGGCTCAGGTTCACACTTTTCCTCTTCAACTCATTTCTTGTCGGTGTTCCTTCTCCTCTACCACCTAACCTGTGATAAAATCCTTTTGGCATTACTGTATTGGCTTATTACCCTTGTTATTTTTACCTTTTTAGTAACTTCATCTTTTCTGTTTACTGCATATACACTCCATTCTTTTTTAGTTGTCATGCCCACTGACCATGCTTTTGTATTAAATTTCTAAGCTCAGCTAAACCAAGCTTACTTCTTCACTATCCCTCATTATCATGTAAGTGAAAATATGTTCTTCACCTCCTACACTTTTCCTCGTTCCAAGCTGTATGTCATCTAGTACACCCAAACCTTTCAAAAAGATCTCCCTTCTTCATTTGTTGGCATCCTTATATAATTGCCATCCCCTTTTGTGAAAGTTTCTTATATCATGTGTGATGTATGAATCACTAATTATAAAACAGGTGGATATTTTAGAGACATGTTGAGGAACTGTAACGCTATAGCAGAACACTTTAGATAACGTAGTTAGAGACACTGGATGATGGATGGCTGATGAAGAATAAGACTGTGTTGATCCTGATTTCAGCCACCTTGCATTTTTGAGGGGAAGGAACGGGAAGGAACTCCTTTCTTATGTCATGAATAGGTTCATTCTTTAACTTACCCACTGGAGCATTCAACATTTCTTTCCAGTTACTTCTTTACCTCAAACATTTTCATTAAATTATTTTTCACTACATTGTACCCCCCCCCCCCATTATTTTATGCAACCACACACCTCTGTGACTAGTTGTTACTAAACTTGTGCATCCTTCTCATAACTTCACACTCACATAAATGTGGCTGCCTCTGGTCTGTATCATTTAGGATTTCAACTTTCTATTTCACATACTGGCCAACCCATGCAAGTGCAAGAATAGCTATGGTCGTGAAATTAAATTGTGATGATGATGAATTATGAAGAAAACTCTTCCTAACACCAGTCTACTTAGAATTTTGAAGTTGACACCTAAAGTATAAATGCCATCCCTTTATTTTTACTCAGTACTCTTTTGAAAAAGAGAATGACTAACCTGAAATAATTTAAAGCTCTTGGAGTGGACGGAGCACAGACCGAGGTGACAAAGATGACAAATGATATATACACCCCAGTAAGACTCCTCTTCAGGAAATCTCTCAATCAAAAAAAAAGTGCTTCGGGTCTGGGGATCAGCAAGCATCACCCCAGTACTGCACTGTATACTAAAAGGGTAGAAAAAATGTAGCAGAAAACTACAGGCCAATCAGCCTAACTTCACATACTGTATATGTAAACTTTTTGAGAAAATTTTGTTGGATGCCATCATCCAACATGTGGTCAAGCAGTTTTATCAACACATCACAGCATAGATTCACGGAGAGAAAGTCTTGTCTGACTAACTTGCTCACTTTCCTTGAAATGGTAACAGACCATGTGGACCAATGCTTACCAGTAGATGTGTTGTAGACATTTGACAAAGTTCCACATGCACAGCTGTCCTCTAAAATCCAGGCACATAGCATCTCAGGCAGATTGTTGAAGTGGATTAAACACTGGCTTAAAGACAGACAACAAAGAGTGGTCAGAGGTGGAGCACACTCAGATTGAAGAAAAGGCTCTAGGAAGAGTACCACAAGGGTCTATCATGGAACACACCAACACAGTAGGATACACTAACAACACAGTATGACACGTGCCACCAACACAGTATGACACGTGCCACCAACACAGTATGACACATGCCACCAACACAGTAGGACACATACCACCAACACAGTAGGACACACACCACCAACACAGTAGGACACACACCACCAACACAGAAGGATACACACTAACAACACAGTATGACACATGCCACCAACACAGTAGGACACATGCCACCAACACAGTAGGACACATACCACCAACACAGTAGGACACACACCACCAACACAGAAGGATACACACTAACAACACAGTATGACACATGCCACCAACACAGTAGGACACATGCCACCAACACAGTATGACACATGCCACCAACACAGTAGGACACACACCACCAACACAGTAGGACACATACCACCAACACAGAAGGATACACACTAACAACACAGTATGACACATGCCACCAACACAGTAGGACACATGCCACCAACACAGTAGGACACATACCACCAACACAGTAGGACACATACCACCAACACAGAAGGACACACACCACCAACACAGTAGGACACATGCCACCAACACAGTAGGACACATACCACCAACACAGTAGGACACATACCACCAACACAGAAGGACACACACCACCAACACAGTAGGACACATACCACCAACACAGAAGGATACACACTAACAACACAGTATGACACATGCCACCAACACAGTAGGACACATGCCACCAACACAGTAGGACACATACCACCAACACAGTAGGACACATACCACCAACACAGTAGGACACACACCACCAACACAGTAGGACACACACCACCAATGCAGTAGGACATATACCACCAACACAAGAGGACACATACCACCAATACAGTAGGACATATACCACCAACACAGTAGGACACATACTACCAATACAGTAGGACACATACCACCAACACAGTAGGACACATACTACCAATACAGTAGGACACATACTACCAATACAGTAGGACACATACCACCAACACAGTAGGACACATACCACCAACACAGTAGGATACACACTAACAACACAGTAGGACACATGCCACCGACACAGTAGGACACGGACACATGCCACCAACACAGTAGGACACATATCACCAACACAGTAGGACATATCACCAACACAGTAGGACACACACCACCAACACAGTAGGACACACACCACCAACACAGTAGGACACACACCACCAACACAGTAGGACACACACCACCAACACAGTAGGACACATACCACCGACACAGTAGGACACACACCACCGACACAGTAGGACACATACCATCAACACAGTAGGACACACACCACCGACACAGTAGGACACATACCACCAACACAGTAGGACACATGCCACCAATACAGTAGGACACACACCACCAACACAGTAGGACACACACCACCAACACAGTAGGACACACACCACCAACACAGTAGGATACACACCACCAACACAGTAGGACACATGCCACCAACACTGTAGGACACACACCACCAACACAGTAGGACACACACCACCAACACAGTAGGACACACACCACCAACACAGTAGGACACACACCACCAACACAGTAGGACACACACCACCAACACAGTAGGTCACACACCACCAACACAGTATGACACACACCACCAACACAGTAGGACACACACCACCAACACAGTAGGACACACACCACCAACACAGTAGGACACATACCACCAACACAGTATGACACACACCACCAACACAGTATGACACATGCCACCAACACAGTAGGACACATGCCACCAACACAGTAGGACACATGCCACCAACACAGTAGGACACATACCACCAACACAGTAGGACACATGCCACCAACATAGTAGGACACATGCCACCAACACAGTAGGACACATGCTGCCAACACAGTATGACACATGCCACCAACACAGTAGGACACATGCTGCCAACACAGTAGGAAACACACCACCAACACAGTAGGACACATGCCGCCAACACAGTATGACACATGCCACCAACACAGTATGACACACACCACCAACACAGTAGGACACACACCACCAACACCGTAGGACACACACCACCAACACCGTAGGACACACACCACCAACACCGTAGGACACACACCACCAACACAGTAGGACACACACCACCAACACAGTAGGACACACACCACCAACACAGTAGGACACACACCACCAATACAGTATGACACACACCACCAACACAGTAGGACACATACAAACCAACACAGTAGGACACATACCACCAACACAGTAGGACACACACCACCAACACAGTAGGACACACACCACCAACACAGTAGGACACACGCCACCAACACAGTAGGACACACGCCACCAACACAGTAGGACACACACCACCAACACAGTAGGACACACACCACCAACACAGTAGGACACATGCCACCAACACAGTAGGACACATGCCACCAACACAGTAGGACACATGCCACCAACACAGTAGGACACATGCCACCAACACAGTAGGACACATGCTGCCAACACAGTAGAAAACACACCACCAACACAGTAGGACACACACCACCAACACAGTAGGACACACACCACCAACACAGTAGGACACACACCACCAACACAGTAGGACACACCACCAACACAGTAGGACATATACCACCAACACAGTAGGACACACACCACCAACACAGTAGGACACACACCACCAACACAGTAGGACACACACCACCAACACAGTAGGACACATGCCACCAACACAGTATGACACACACCACCAACACAGTAGGACACATACTACCAACACAGTAGGACACATGCCACCAAGACAGTAGGACACACACCACCAACACAGTAGGACACACGCCACCAACACAGTAGGACACACACCACCAACACAGTAGGACACACCACCAACACAGTAGGACACACACCAACACAGTAGGACACATGCCACCAACACAGTAGGACACATGCCACCAACACAGTAGGACACATGCCACCAACACAGTAGGACACATGCCACCAACACAGTAGGACACATGCCACCAACACAGTAGGACACACACCACCAACACAGTAGGACACACACCACCACCCACACACACGTAGGACACACACCACCAACACAGTAGGACACACCACCAACACAGTAGGACACACACACCTAGACCAACAACACAGTATGACACATTCCACCAACACAGTAGGACACACACCACCAACACAGTAGTACACACACCACCAACACAGTAGGACACACACCACCAACACAGTAGGACACACACCACCAACACAGTAGGTACACACACCACCAACACAGTAGGACACACACCACCAACACAGTAGACACACCACCACACAGTAGGACACACACCACCAACACAGTAGGACACACACCACCAACACAGTAGTACACACACCACCAACACAGTAGGACACACACCACCAACACAGTAGGACACACCACCAACACAGTAGTACACACACCACCAACACAGTAGGACACACACCACCAACACAGTAGGACACACACCACCAACACAGTAGGACACACACCACCAACACAGTAGTACACACACCACCAACACAGTAGTACACACACCACCAACACAGTAGGACACACACCACCAACACAGTAGGACACACACCACCAACACAGTAGTACACACACCACCAACACAGTAGGACACTCACCACCAACACAGTAGGACACACACCACCAACACAGTAGGACACACACCACCAACACAGTAGGACACACACCACCAACACAGTAGGACACACACCACCAACACAGTAGGACACACACTAACAACACAGTATGACACATGCCACCAACACAGTAGGACACATACCACCAACACAGTAGGACACACACCACCAACACAGTAGGACACACACCACCAAGACAGTAGGACACACACCACCAAGACAGTAGGACACACACCACCAAGACAGTAGGACACACACCACCAACACAGTATGACACACACCACCAACACAGTAGGACACACACCACCAACACAGTAGGACACACACCACCAACACAGTAGTACACACACCACCAACACAGTATGACACACACCACCAACACAGTATGACACACACCACCAACACAGTAGGACACACACCACCAACACAGTAGGACACACACCACCAACACAGTAGGACACACACCACCAACACAGTAGGACACACACCACCAACACAGTAGGACACACACCACCAACACAGTAGTACACACACCACCAACACAGTAGGACACACACCACCAACACAGTAGGACACACGCCACCAAGACAGTAGGACACACGCCACCAACACAGTAGGACACACGCCACCAACACAATAGGACACACGCCACCAACACAGTAGGACACACACCACCAACACAGTAGTACACACACCACCAACACAGTAGGACACACACCACCAACACAGTAGGACACACACCACCAAGACAGTAGGACACACACCACCAAGACAGTAGGACACACGCCACCAACACAGTAGGACACACGCCACCAACACAATAGGACACACGCCACCAACACAGTAGGACACATGCCACCAACACAGTAGGACACACACCACCAACACAGTAGGACACACGCCACCAACACAGTAGGACACACGCCACCAACACTGTAGGACACACGCCACCAACACAGTAGGACACACACCACCAACACAGTAGGACACATGCCACCAACACAGTAGGACACATGCCACCAACACAGTAGGACACACACCACCAACACAGTATGACACACACCACCAACACAGTATGACACACACCACCAACACAGTAGGACACACACCACCAACACAGTACATAAGAACATAAGAACATAAGAATGGAGGAAACTGCAGCGGGCCTATTGGCCCATACTGGGCAGTCCCGTTTACACCCAACCCCTATTGCTCATATGAGCATCCAACCTATGTTTGAAGCAATTCAGCGTATTCGAGTTAATGATGATATTTGGTAACTTGTTCCATTCATTCACTACTCTGTTTCCAAACCAGTGTTTACCTATTTCACGCCTAAATCTAAATTTGTCCAATTTAAAACCATTGTTACGAGTTCGCTCCTGGTTGGATAATTTGAGTACCTTTGTAGTGTCCCCTTTGTTTAGCCCTGCCTTCCATTTATACACCTCTATCAGGTCGCCCCTCGCTCTACGTCTCTCAAGGGAGTGCAAATTAAGATGCTTTAACCTGTCTCTATACTCAAGGTTCCTGATACCCGGGATTAGTCTTGTCATTCTCCTCTGAATTCTTTCCAAGGATTCTATATCCATTCTGTAATACGGTGACCAGAACTGGACTGCGTAATCCAGGTGTGGTCTCACAAGAGCAAGATACAGTTTTAGGATGACCTCGCTAGTCTTGTAACTAACACTCCTTTGTATGAACCCAAGTACTTTATTAGCCTTGTTGCGAGCAAAAACACATTGTTTACTTGGCTTAAGGTTCCTACTTATCATTACTCCTAAATCTCTCTCGCAGTCGGATTTCTCTATGGCATCGTTGTTCATCTGGTATCTGGTTTCCCTGTTTAAATTTCCTATACTGAGTACTTTACATTTGTCAATGTTGAATTTCATCTGCCATTTTTCAGACCATTCGAAAAATTTGTTTAGATCCTCCTGTAGTTTTGCCGAGTCCTCGTCAGATTTGATAACACGTCCTATTTTAGTATCATCAGCAAATTTACTTATGTTGCTGTCTATGCCGATATCTATGTCGTTTATGTATATAATAAACAATAATGGTCCAAGTACTGAGCCTTGGGGAACTCCACTTGTGACGTTGCTCCAATGGGACTTAGTGCCGTTAATGCTCACTCGCTGTTTCCTGTCCTGTAACCACGCCCTAATCCATTTAAGGATGTCACCTTTGATGCCATGAGCTTCTACCTTTCTAATTAGTCTTTCGTGGGGTACTCTGTCGAAGGCTTTGCTAAAGTCGAGATATACCACATCATAATTGTGCCCCTCGTCCACTGATTCGAAAACTGATGAAAAGAATGTTAATAGATTAGTTAGGCAAGAACGTCCGCTTGTGAAGCCATGCTGGGAATCATTGATCAATCCGTGCTTCTCCAGGTGATTTCGAATAGAGTTTGAAATGATTGCTTCCAGTAATTTGCCTACTATTGATGTTAGACTGATTGGGCGGTAGTTAGAGGATAGTGATCTATCCCCCTTCTTGAAGATCGGTATTACATTCGCTATCCTCCAGGATTCTGGTACTACACCTGTTTTTAAGGACATGTTAAACAACTTTGCTAAGGGCATACTAAGCTCTTCCTTACATTCCTTTAATACTCTGGCAAATATCTCATCGGGACCAGGTGACTTATTAGGCTTTAGTTTGTCTATTTGCTTTCTAACATCGTTACTAGTCACTACTATCTCACTTAATTTGTTTTCTTCACTATCTCTGAATAGAGTCGGTGCCTCGGGTATCATGTTTAAATTTTCGCTGGTGAAAACTGTTGAAAAATATTTATTCAAATTATTGCTCATTTCTCCGTCGTTATCAGTGAGCTCGCCGGAGTCTGACCGTATTGGTCCAATCTTTTCTCGTGTTTTAGTTTGGTACATTTGGTAGAATCCTTTGGGGTTTGTCTTTGCCTCCCTTGCTATCCTTACCTCATTATTCCTCTTTGCTTTCCTTATCTCGGTTTTAACCCTACTCGCCAATACCCTATAATAGTCCCGGAGGTGAATTTCGCCACGATTTATCCTTCTACCTATAGCCTTCCTTTGGCCAATGATGTTCTTTAAAAAATTATTTATCCATTTAGGGTCATTGTTGTTTGATCTGAGTTTTTTGTATGGTATGTTCTGCCTTTGTGCATTAAGTAACTCACTATTTAAATTGTCGTGGAACTCGGCAATCTCAGATCTCGTTATCAGGTCGGTGTCATCTGTCAGGTTCACGGCCAAGCGCGACACCCCCTCTCTCAGCTGCCTAGGACACACACGACCAACACAGTAGGACACACACCACCAACACAGTATGACATGCCACCAACACAGTAGGACACATGCCACCAACACAGTATGACACACTCCACCATCACAGTAGGACACATACTACCAACACAGTAGGACACATGCCACCAACACAGTAGGACACACACCACCAACACAGTAGGACACACACCACCAACACAGTAGGACACACACCACCAACACAGTATCACACACACCACCAACACAGTAGGACACATACCACCAACACAGTATGACACACACCACCATCACAGTAGGACACACACCACCAACACAGTATGACACACACCCCCAACACAGTATGACACACACCACCATCACAGTAGGACACACACCACCAACACAGTATGACACACACCACCATCACAGTAGGACACACACCACCAACACAGTATGACACACACCACCAACACAGTAGGACACACACCACCAACACAGTAGGACACACACCACCAACACAGTATGACACATGCCACCAGCACAGTAGGACACACCACCAACACAGTAGGACACACGCCACCAGCACAGTAGGACACACACCACCAACACAGTATCACACACACCACCAACACAGTAGGACACATACCACCAACACAGTATGACACACACCACCATCACAGTAGGACACACACCACCAACACAGTATGACACACACCACCAACACAGTATGACACACACCACCATCACAGTAGGACACACACCACCAACACAGTATGACACACACCACCATCACAGTAGGACACACACCACCAACACAGTATGACACACACCACCAACACAGTAGGACACACACCACCAACACAGTAGGACACACACCACCAACACAGTATGACACATGCCACCAGCACAGTAGGACACACCACCAACACAGTAGGACACACGCCACCAGCACAGTAGGACACATGCCACCAACACAGTAGGACACACACCACCAACACAGTATGACACATGCCACCAACACAGTATGACACATGCCACCAGCACAGTAGGACACACCACCAACACAGTATGACACACACCAACACAGTATGACACATGCCACCAGCACAGTAGGACACACCACCAACACAGTATGACACACACCACCAACACAGTAGGACACACACCACCAACACAGTAGGACACACACCACCAACACAGTAGTACACACACCACCAACACAGTAGTACACACACCACCAACACAGTAGGACACACACCACCAACACAGTAGGACACACACCACCAAGACAGTAGTACACACACCACCAACACAGTAGGACACACCACCAACACAGTAGGACACTCACCACCAACACAGTAGGACACACACCACCAACACAGTAGGACACACACCACCAACACAGTAGGACACACACCACCAACACAGTAGGACACACACCACCAACACAGTAGGACACACCACCAACACAGTAGGACACATACCACCAACACAGTAGGACACACACCACCAACACAGTAGGACACACACCACCAACACAGTAGGACACACACCACCAACACAGTAGGACACACACCACCAAGACAGTAGGACACACACCACCAACACAGTATGACACACACCACCAACACAGTAGGACACACACCACCAACACAGTAGGACACACACCACCAACACAGTAGGACACACACCACCAACACAGTATGACACACACCACCAACACAGTATGACACACACCACCAACACAGTAGGACACACACCACCAACACAGTAGGACACACACCACCAACACAGTAGGACACACACCACCAACACAGTAGGACACACACCACCAACACAGTAGGACACACACCACCAACACAGTAGGACACACACCACCAACACAGTAGGACACACACCACCAACACAGTAGGACACACGCCACCAACACAGTAGGACACACGCCACCAACACAGTAGGACACACGCCACCAACACAGTAGGACACACGCCACCAACACAGTAGGACACACACCACCAACACAGTAGGACACACACCACCAACACAGTAGGACACACACCACCAACACAGTAGGACACACGCCACCAACACAGTAGGACACACGCCACCAACACAGTAGGACACACGCCACCAACACAGTAGGACACATGCCACCAACACAGTAGGACACACACCACCAACACAGTAGGACACACGCCACCAACACAGTAGGACACACGCCACCAACACAGTAGGACACACGCCACCAACACAGTAGGACACACACCACCAACACAGTAGGACACATGCCACCAACACAGTAGGACACATGCCACCAACACAGTAGGACACACACCACCAACACAGTATGACACACACCACCAACACAGTATGACACACACCACCAACACAGTAGGACACACACCACCAACACAGTAGGACACACACCACCAACACAGTATGACATGCCACCAACACAGTAGGACACATGCCACCAACACAGTATGACACACTCCACCATCACAGTAGGACACATACTACCAACACAGTAGGACACATGCCACCAACACAGTAGGACACACACCACCAACACAGTAGGACACATGCCACCAACACAGTAGGACACATACTACCAACACGGTAGGAAACACACCACCAACACAGTAGGACACACACCACCAACACAGTAGGACACACACCACCAACACAGTAGGACACACACCACCAACACAGTAGGACACACACCACCAACACAGTAGGACACACACCACCAACACAGTAGGACACACACACCAACACAGTAGGACACACACACCAACACAGTAGGACACACACCACCTACACAGTAGGACACACACCACCAACACAGTATGACACATGCCACCAACACAGTAGGACACACACCACCATCACAGTAGGACACATACCACCAACACAGTAGGACACATGCCACCAAGACAGTAGGACGCATGCCACCAACACAGTAGGACACACACCACCAACACAGTAGGACACACACCACCAACACAGTATCACACACACCACCAACACAGTAGGACACATACCACCAACACAGTATGACACACACCACCAGCACAGGAGGACACACACCACCAACACAGTAGGACACACACCACCAACACAGTAGACACACCCCACCAACACAGTAGGACACACACCACCAACACAGTATGACACACACCACCAACACAGTAGGACACACACCACCAACACAGTAGGACACACACCACCAACACAGTAGGACACACACCACCAACACAGTAGGACACACACCACCAACACAGTAGGACACACCACCAACACAGTAGGACACACACCACCAACACAGTAGGACACACACCACCAACACAGTAGGACACACACCACCAACACAGTAGGACACACACCACCAACACAGTAGGACACACCACCAACACAGTAGGACACACACCACCAACACAGTAGGACACACGCCACCAACACAGTAGGACACACGCCACCAACACAGTAGGACACACACCACCAACACAGTAGGACACACACCACCAACACAGTAGGACACACACCACCAACACAGTAGGACACACGCCACCAACACAGTAGGACACACACCACCAACACAGTAGGACACACACCACCAACACAGTAGGACACATGCCACCAACACAGTAGGACACACACCACCAACACAGTAGGACACACGCCACCAACACAGTAGGACACACGCCACCAACACAGTAGGACACACGCCACCAACACAGTAGGACACACACCACCAACACAGTAGGACACATGCCACCAACACAGTAGGACACATGCCACCAACACAGTAGGACACACCACCAACACAGTATGACACACACCACCAACACAGTATGACACACACCACCAACACAGTAGGACACACACCACCAACACAGTAGGACACACACCACCAACACAGTATGACACATGCCACCAACACAGTAGGACACATGCCACCAACACAGTATGACACACTCCACCATCACAGTAGGACACATACTACCAACACAGTAGGACACATGCCACCAACACAGTAGGACACACACCACCAACACAGTAGGACACATGCCACCAACACAGTAGGACACATACTACCAACACAGTAGGACACACACCACCAACACAGTAGGACACACACCACCAACACAGTAGGACACACACCACCAACACAGTAGGACACACACCACCAACACAGTAGGACACACACCACCAACACAGTAGGACACACACCACCAACACAGTAGGACACACACGACCAACACAGTAGGACACACACGACCAACACAGTAGGACACACACCACCTACACAGTAGGACACACACCACCAACACAGTATGACACATGCCACCAACACAGTAGGACACACACCACCATCACAGTAGGACACATACCACCAACACAGTAGGACACATGCCACCAAGACAGTAGGACGCATGCCACCAACACAGTAGGACACACACCACCAACACAGTAGGACACACACCACCAACACAGTATCACACACACCACCAACACAGTAGGACACATACCACCAACACAGTATGACACACACCACCATCACAGTAGGACACACACCACCAACACAGTATGACACACACCCCAACACAGTATGACACACACCACCATCACAGTAGGACACACACCACCAACACAGTATGACACACACCACCATCACAGTAGGACACACACCACCAACACAGTATGACACACACCACCAACACAGTAGGACACACACCACCAACACAGTAGGACACACACCACCAACACAGTATGACACATGCCACCAGCACAGTAGGACACACCACCAACACAGTAGGACACACGCCACCAGCACAGTAGGACACACACCACCAACACAGTATCACACACACCACCAACACAGTAGGACACATACCACCAACACAGTATGACACACACCACCATCACAGTAGGACACACACCACCAACACAGTATGACACACACCACCAACACAGTATGACACACACCACCATCACAGTAGGACACACACCACCAACACAGTATGACACACACCACCATCACAGTAGGACACACACCACCAACACAGTATGACACACACCACCAACACAGTAGGACACACACCACCAACACAGTAGGACACACACCACCAACACAGTATGACACATGCCACCAGCACAGTAGGACACACCACCAACACAGTAGGACACACGCCACCAGCACAGTAGGACACACGCCACCAACACAGTAGGACACACACCACCAACACAGTATGACACATGCCACCAACACAGTATGACACATGCCACCAGCACAGTAGGACACACCACCAACACAGTATGACACACACCACCAACACAGTATGACACATGCCACCAGCACAGTAGGACACACCACCAACACAGTAGGACACACACCACCAACACAGTATGACACACACCACCAACACAGTAGGACACATACTTCCAACACAGTAGGACACATGCCACCAAGACAGTAGGACGCATGCCACCAACACAGTAGGACACACACCACCAACACAGTAGGACACACACCACCAACACAGTATGACACACACCACCAACACAGTAGGACACATACCACCAACACAGTAAGACACACACCACCAACACAGTAGGACACACACCACCAACACAGTATGACACATGCCACCAGCACAGTAGGACACACCACCAACACAGTAGGACACACACCACCAACACAGTATGACACACACCACCAACACAGTAGGACACATACCACCAACACAGTAGGACACATACCACCAACACAGTAGGACACACACCACCAACACAGTATGACACATGCCACCAGCACAGTAGGACATCCCACCAACACAGTAGGACACACACCACCAACACAGTATGACACACACCACCAACACAGTAGGACACATACTACCAACACAGTAGGACACATGCCACCAAGACAGTAGGACGCATGCCACCAACACAGTAGGACACACACCACCAACACAGTAGGACACACACCACCAACACAGTAGGACACACACCACCAACACAGTATGACACACACCACCAACACAGTAGGACACATACCACCAACACAGTATGACACACACCACCAACACAGTAGGACACATACCACCAACACAGTAGGACACACACCACCAACACAGTAGGACACATACCACCAACACAGTATGACACACACCACCAACACAGTAGGACACACACCACCAACACAGTATGACATGCCACCAACACAGTAGGACACATGCCACCAACACAGTATGACACACTCCACCATCACAGTAGGACACATACTACCAACACAGTAGGACACATGCCACCAACACAGTAGGACACACACCACCAACACAGTAGGACACATGCCACCAACACAGTAGGACACATACTACCAACACGGTAGGAAACACACCACCAACACAGTAGGACACACACCACCAACACAGTAGGACACACACGACCAACACAGTAGGACACACACCACCAACACAGTAGGACACACACCACCAACACAGTAGGACACACACCACCAACACAGTAGGACACACACCACCAACACAGTAGGACACACACACCAACACAGTAGGACACACACCACCAACACAGTAGGACACACACCACCAACACAGTATGACACATGCCACCAACACAGTAGGACACACACCACCATCACAGTAGGACACATACCACCAACACAGTAGGACACATGCCACCAAGACAGTAGGACGCATGCCACCAACACAGTAGGACACACACCACCAACACAGTAGGACACACACCACCAACACAGTATCACACACACCACCAACACAGTAGGACACATACCACCAACACAGTATGACACACACCACCATCACAGTAGGACACACACCACCAACACAGTATGACACACACCCCCAACACAGTATGACACACACCACCATCACAGTAGGACACACACCACCAACACAGTATGACACACACCACCATCACAGTAGGACACACACCACCAACACAGTATGACACACACCACCAACACAGTAGGACACACACCACCAACACAGTAGGACACACACCACCAACACAGTATGACACATGCCACCAGCACAGTAGGACACACCACCAACACAGTAGGACACACACCACCAACACAGTAGGACACACACCACCAACACAGTAGGACACACACCACCAACACAGTAGGACACACACCACCAACACAGTAGGACACACACCACCATCACAGTAGGACACACACCACCAACACAGTATGACACACACCACCAACACAGTAGGACACACACCACCAACACAGTAGGACACACACCACCAACACAGTATGACACACACCACCATCACAGTAGGACACACACCACCAACACAGTATGACACACACCACCAACACAGTAGGACACACACCACCAACACAGTAGGACACACACCACCAACACAGTATGACACCTGCCACCAGCACAGTAGGACACACCACCAACACAGTAGGACACACGCCACCAGCACAGTAGGACACATGCCACCAACACAGTAGGACACACACCTCCAACACAGTATGACACATGCCACCAACACAGTATGACACATGCCACCAGCACAGTAGGACACACCACCAACACAGTATGACACACACCACCAACACAGTATGACACATGCCACCAGCACAGTAGGACACACCACCAACACAGTAGGACACACACCACCAACACAGTATGACACACACCACCAACACAGTAGGACACATACTTCCAACACAGTAGGACACATGTCACCAAGACAGTAGGACGCATGCCACCAACACAGTAGGACACACACCACCAACACAGTAGGACACACACCACCAACACAGTATGACACACACCACCAACACAGTAGGACACATACCACCAACACAGTAAGACACACACCACCAACACAGTAGGACACACACCACCAACACAGTATGACACATGCCACCAGCACAGTAGGACACACCACCAACACAGTAGGACACACACCACCAACACAGTATGACACACACCACCAACACAGTAGGACACATACCACCAACACAGTAGGACACATACCACCAACACAGTAGGACACACACCACCAACACAGTATGACACATGCCACCAGCACAGTAGGACATCCCACCAACACAGTAGGACACACACCACCAACACAGTATGACACACACCACCAACACAGTAGGACACATACTACCAACACAGTAGGACACATGCCACCAAGACAGTAGGACGCATGCCACCAACACAGTAGGACACACACCACCAACACAGTAGGACACACACCACCAACACAGTAGGACACACACCACCAACACAGTAGGACACATACTACCAACACAGTAGGACACATGCCACCAAGACAGTAGGACGCATGCCACCAACACAGTAGGACACACACCACCAACACAGTTGGACACACACCACCAACACCGTAGGACACACACCACCAACACAGTAGGACACATACCACCAACACAGTAGGACACATACCACCAACACAGTAGGACACACCAACACAGTAGGACACATACCACCAACACAGTAGGACACACCACCAACACAGTATGACACATGCCACCAACACAGTAGGACACACACCACCAACACAGTAGGACACATACCACCAACACAGGACACATGCCACCAACACAGTAGGACACATGCCACCAACACAGTATGACACACACCACTAACACAGTAGGACACATACCACCAACACAGTAGGACAAATACCACCAACACCGTAGGACACATGCCACCAACACAGTAGGACACATGCCACCAACACAGTAGGACACACACCACTAACACAGTAGGACACATACCACCAACACAGTAGGACACATGCCACCAACACAGTAAGACACACACTAACAACACAGTATGACACATGCCACCAACACAGTAGGACACATACCACCAACACAGTAGGACACACACCACCAACACAGTAGGACACACGCCACCAACACAGTAGGACACACACCACCAACACAGTAGGACACGTACCACCAACACAGTAGGACACACACCAACACAGTGTGACACATGCCACCAACACAGGACACACACCACCAACACAGTAGGACACACACCACCAACACAGTAGGACACATACTACCAACACAGTAGGATACACACTAACAACACAGTAGGACACATACTACCAACATAGTAGGACACATACCACCAACGCAGTAGGACACATACCACCAACACAGTAGGATACACACTAACAACACAGTAGGACACATGCCACCAACACAGTAGGACACATACCACCAACACAGTAGGACACACTACCAACACAGTAGGATACATGCCACCAACACAGTAGGACACATGCCACCGACACAGTAGGACACATGCCACCGACACAGTAGGACACATACCACCAACACAGTAGGACACATGCCACCAACACAGTAGGACACACACCACCAACACAGTAGGACACACACCATCAACACAGTAGGACACATACCACCAACACAGTAGGACACACACCACCAACACAGTAGGACACACACCACCAACACAGTAGGACACACACCACCAACACAGTAGGACACACACCACCAACACAGTAGGACACATACCTCCAACACAGTAGGACACATACCACCAACACAGTAGGACACATACCACCAACACAGTAGGACACATACCACCAACACAGTAGGACCCACACCACCAACACAGTAGGACACACACCACCAACACAGTAGGACACACACCACCAACACAGTAGGACCCACACCACCAACACAGTAGGACCCACACCACCAACACAGTAGGACACACACCACCAACACAGGACACACACCACCAACACAGTAGGACACACACCACCAACACAGTAGGACACACACCACCAATACAGTAGGACACATGCCACCAACACAGGACACACACCACCAACACAGTAGGACACACACCACCAACACAGTAGGACACACACCACCAACACAGTAGGATAAACACCACCAACACAGTAGGACACACACCGCCAACACAGTAGGACACACACCGCCAACACAGTTGGACACACACCGCCAACACAGTAGGACACACACCGCCAACACAGTAGGACACACACCGCCAACACAGTAGGACACACACCGCCAACACAGTAGGACACACCACCAACACAGTAGGACACACCACCAACACAGTAGGACGCACACCGCCAACACAGTAGGACACACACCGCCAACACAGTAGGACACACACCGCCAACACAGTAGGACACACACCGCCAACACAGTAGGACACACGCCACCAACACAGTTGGACACACGCCACCAACACAGTAGGACACACGCCACCAACACCGTAGGACACACTCCACCAACACCGTAGGACACACGCCACCAACACAGTAGGACACATGCCACCAACACAGTAGGACACATACCACCAACACAGTAGGACACATACCACCAACACAGTAGGACACACACCACCAACACAGTATGACACACACCACCAACACAGTAGGACACACACCACCAACACAGTAGGACACATACCACCAACACAGTAGGGCACACACCACCAACACAGTATGACACACACCACCAACACAGTAGGACACACACCACCAACACAGTAGGACACACACCACCAACACAGTAGGACACACACCACCAACACAGTAGGACACATACCAACAACACAGTAGGACACACACCACCAACACAGTAGGACACACATCACCAACACAGTAGGACACACACCACCAACACAGTAGGACACACACCACCAACACAGTAGGACACACACCACCAACACAGTAGGACACATGCCACCAAGACAGTAGGACACATGCCACCAACACAGTAGGACACACACCACCAACACCATAGGACACACACCACCAACACAGTAGGACACATGCCACCAACACAGTATGACACACACCACCAACACAGTAGGACACATACCACCAACACAGTAGGACACATACCACCAACACAGTAGGACACACACCACCAACACAGTAGGACACACACCACCAACACAGTAGGACACACACCACCAACACAGTAGGACACACACCACCAACACAGTAGGACACACACCACCAACACAGTAGGACACACACCACCAACACAGTAGGACACACACCACCAACACAGTAGGACACACACCACCAACACAGTAGGACACATGCCACCACACAGTAGGACACACCACCAACACAGTAGGACACACACCACCAACACAGTAGGACACACACCACCAACACAGTATGACACACACCACCAACACAGTAGGACACATACCACCAACACAGTATGACACACACCACCAACACAGTAGGACACATGCCACCAACACAGTAGGACACACACCACCAACACAGTATGACACACACCACCAACACAGTAGGACACACACCACCAACACAGTATGACACACACCACCAACACAGTAGGACACACACCACCAACACAGTATGACACACACCACCAACACAGTAGGACACACACCACCAACACAGTAGGACACACACCACCAACACAGTATGACACACACCACCAACACAGTAGGACACACCACCAACACAGTAGGACACACACCACCAACACAGTAGGACACACGCCACCAACACAGTAGGACACACACCACCAACACAGTAGGACACATGCCACCAACACAGTATGACACATGCCACCACACAGTAGGACACACCACCAACACAGTAGGACACACACCACCAACACAGTAGGACACATACCACCAACACAGTAGGACACACCACCAACACAGTAGGACACACACCACCAACACAGTAGGACACACACCACCAACACAGTAGGACACACACCACCAACACAGTAGGACACATGCCACCAACACAGTAGGACACATGCCACCAACACAGTAGGACACACACCACCAACACAGTAGGACACACACCACCAACACAGTAGGACACACACCACCAACACAGTAGGACACACACCACCAACACAGTAGGACACACACCACCAACACAGTAGGACACACACCACCAACACAGTATGACACACACCACCAACACAGTAGGACACACACCACCAACACAGTAGGACACACACCACCAACACAGTAGGACACACACCACCAACACAGTAGGACACACACCACCAACACAGTAGGACACACACCACCAACACAGTAGGACACACACCACCAACACAGTATGACACACACCACCAACACAGTAGGACACCCACCAACACAGTAGGACACACACCACCAACACAGTATGACACACACCACCAACACAGTAGGACACACACCACCAACACAGTAGGACACATGCCACCAACACAGTAGGACACACACCACCAACACAGTAGGACACACACCACCAACACAGTAGGACACACACCACCAACACAGTAGGACACACACCACCAACACAGTAGGACACACACCACCAACACAGTAGGACACATACCACCAACACAGTAGGACACACACCACCAACACAGTAGGACACACACCACCAACACAGTAGGACACACACCACCAACACAGTAGGACACATACCACCAACACAGTAGGACACACACCACCAACACAGTAGGACACACACCACCAACACAGTATGACACATGCCACCAACACAGTAGGACACATGCCACCAACACAGTATGACACACTCCACCATCACAGTAGGACACATACTACCAACACAGTAGGACACATGCCACCAACACAGTAGGACACACACCACCAACACAGTAGGACACATGCCACCAACACAGTAGGACACATACCACCAACACGTAGGACACACACCACCAACACAGTAGGACACACACCACCAACACAGTAGGACACACACCACCAACACAGTAGGACACACACCACCAACACAGTAGGACACACACCACCAACACAGTAGGACACACACCACCAACACAGTAGGACACACACCACCAACACAGTAGGACACACACCACCAACACAGTAGGACACACACCACCAACACAGTAGGACACACACCACCAACACAGTAGGACACATGCCACCAACACAGTAGGACACACACCACCAACACAGTAGGACACATACCACCAACACAGTAGGACACATGCCACCAACACAGTAGGACACATGCCACCAACACAGTAGGACACACACCACCAACACAGTAGGACACACACCACCAACACAGTATGACACACACCACCAACACAGTAGGACACATACCACCAACACAGTATGACACACACCACCAACACAGTAGGACACACACCACCAACACAGTAGGACACACACCACCAACACAGTATGACACACACCACCAACACAGTAGGACACACACCACCAACACAGTAGGACACACACCACCAACACAGTAGGACACACACCACCAACACAGTAGGACACACACCACCAACACAGTAGGACACACACCACCAACACAGTAGGACACATACCACCAACACAGTAGGACACACCACCAACACAGTAGGACACATGCCACCAACACAGTAGGACACACCACCAACACAGTAGGACACAGCCACCAACACAGTAGGACACACACCACCAACACAGTATGACACACACCACCAACACAGTAGGACACATACCACCAACACAGTATGACACACACCACCAACACAGTAGGACACACCACCAACACAGTAGGACACACACCACCAACACAGTAGGACACACACCACCAACACAGTAGGACACACACCACCAACACAGTATGACACACACCACCAACACAGTAGGACACACACCACCAACACAGTAGGACACACACCACCAACACAGTAGGACACACACCACCAACACAGTAGGACACACACCACCAACACAGTAGGACACATACCACCAACACAGTAGGACACACCACCAACACAGTAGGACACACACCCCACACAGTAGGACACATGCCACCAACACAGTAGGACACACACCACCAACACAGTAGGACACATGCCACCAACACAGTAGGACACATGCCACCAACACAGTAGGACACACCACCAACACAGTAGGACACACACCACCAACACAGTAGACACAGCCACCACACAGTAGGACACACCACCAACACAGTAGGACACACACCACCAACACAGTATGACACACACCACCAACACAGTAGGACACACACCACCAACACAGTAGGACACACCACCAACACAGTAGGACACATGCCACCAACACAGTAGGACACACACCACCAACACAGTAGGACACACACCACCAACACAGTAGGACACACACCACCAACACAGTAGGACACACACCACCAACACAGTAGGACACACACCACCAACACAGTAGGACACACACCACCAACACAGTAGGACACACCACCAACACAGTAGGACACACCACCAACACAGTAGGACACACACCACCAACACAGTAGGACACACACCACCAACACAGTAGGACACATACCACCAACACAGTAGGACACACACCACCAACACAGTAGGACACACACCACCAACACAGTAGGACACACCACCAACACAGTAGGACACACCACCAACACAGTAGGACACACACCACCAACACAGTAGGACACACACCACCAACACAGTAGGACACACACCACCAACACAGTAGGACACACACCACCAACACAGTAGGACACATGCCACCAACACAGTAGGACACACACCACCAACACAGTAGGACACACACCACCAACACAGTAGGACACACACCACCAACACAGTAGGACACATACCACCAACACAGTAGGACACACCACCAACACAGTAGGACACACTCCACCAACACAGTAGGACACACACCACCAACACAGTAGGACACACACCACCAACACAGTAGGACACACACCACCAACACAGTAGGACACAACCCACCAACACAGTAGGACACACCACCAACACGTAGGACACACCAACACAGTAGGACACACACCACCAACACAGTAGGACACACACCACCAACACAGTAGGACACATGCCACCAACACAGTAGGACACACACCACCAACACAGTAGGACACACACCACCAACACAGGACACACCACCAACACAGTAGGACACATGCCACCAACACAGTATGACACACACCACCAACACAGTAGGACACATACCACCAACACAGTAGGACACACACCACCAACACAGTAGGACACATGCCACCAACACAGTAGGACACATCCACCAACACAGTAGGACACACACCACCAACACAGTAGGACACATACCACCAACACAGTATGACACACCACCAACACAGTAGACACACACCAACTCAGTAGGACACAATCCACCAACACAGTAGGACACATACCACCAACACAGTAGGACACACACCACCAACACAGTAGGACACACACCACCAACACAGTAGGACACACACCACCAACACAGTAGGACACACCACCAACACAGTAGGACACACCAACACAGTGACACACACCAACACAGGACACACACCACCAACACAGTAGGACACACACCACCAACACAGTAGGACACATACCACCAACACAGTAGGACACACCACCAACACAGTAGGACACATACCACCAACACAGTAGGACACATACCACCAACACAGTAGGACACATACCACCAACACAGTAGGACACACACCAACACAGTAGGACACATGCCACCAACACAGTAGGACACATACCACCAACACAGTAGGACACACTACCAACACAGTAGGACACATGCCACCAACACAGTAGGACACATGCCACCAACACAGTAGGACACATGCCACCAACACAGTAGGACACATCCACCAACACAGTAGGACACATGCCACCAACACAGTAGGACACACCACCAACACAGTAGGACACACACCACCAACACAGTAGGACACACACCACCAACACAGTAGGACACACACCACCAACACAGTAGGACACACACCACCAACACAGTAGGACACACACCACCAACACAGTAGGACACACACCACCAACACAGTAGGACACATCCACCAACACAGTAGGACACACACCACCAACACAGTAGGACACACACCACCAACACAGTATGACACACCACCAACACAGTAGGACACACACCACCAACACAGTAGGACACACACCACCAACACAGTATGACACACACCACCAACACAGTAGGACACACCACCAACACAGTAGGACACACACCACCAACACAGTAGGACACACACCACCAACACAGTAGGACACACACCACCAACACAGTAGGACACACACCACCAACACAGTAGGACACATGCCACCAACACAGTAGGACACACGCCACCAACACAGTAGGACACACACCACCAACACAGTAGGACACACACCACCAACACAGTAGGACACACACCACCAACACAGTAGGACACACACCACCAACACAGTAGGACACACACCACCAACACAGTAGGACACACACCACCAACACAGTAGGACACACACCACCAACACAGTAGGACACACACCACCAACACAGTAGGACACACACCACCAACACAGTATGACACACACCACCAACACAGTAGGACACACACCACCAACACAGTAGGACACACACCACCAACACAGTAGGACACACACCACCAACACAGTATGACACATGCCACCAACACAGTAGGACACACACCACCAACACAGTAGGACACACACCACCAACACAGTAGGACACACACCACCAACACAGTAGGACACACACCACCAACACAGTAGGACACACACCACCAACACAGTAGGACACACACCACCAACACAGTAGGACACACACCACCAACACAGTATGACACACACCACCAACACAGTAGGACACACACCACCAACACAGTAGGACACACACCACCAACACAGTAGGACACACACCACCAACACAGTAGGACACACACCACCAACACAGTACGACACACACCACCAACACAGTAGGACACACACGACCAACACAGTAGGACACACACCACCAACACAGTATGACACACACCACCAACACAGTAGGACACACACCACCAACACAGTAGGACACACACCACAAACACAGTAGGACACACACGACCAACACAGTAGGACATACACCACCAACACAGTATGACACACACCACCAACACAGTAGGACACACACCACCAACACAGTATGACACATGCCACCAACACAGTAGGACACATGCCACCAACACAGTATGACACACACCACCATCACAGTAGGACACACACCACCAACACAGTAGGACACATGCCACCAAGACAGTAGGACACATGCCACCAACACAGTAGGACACACACCACCAACACAGTAGGACACACACCACCAACACAGTAGGACACACACCACCAACACAGTAGGACACACACCACCAACACCGTAGGACACACACCACCAACACAGTAGGACACATACCACCAACACAGTAGGACATATACCACCAACACAGTAGGGCACACCACCAACACAGTATGACACATGCCACCAACACAGTAGGACACACACCACCAACACCGTAGGACACACACCACCAACACCGTAGGACACACACCACCAACACAGTAGGACACACACCACCAACACAGTAGGACACATGCCACCAACACAGTAGGACACATGCTGCCAACACAGTAGGACACACACCAACACAGTATGACACATGCCACCAACACAGGACACACACCACCAACACAGTAGGACACATACTACCAACACAGTATGACACATGCCACCAACACAGGACACACACCACCAACACAGTAGGACACACACCACCAACACAGTAGGACACATACTACCAACACAGTAGGATACACACTAACAAATAGGACACATACCACCAACACAGTAGGACACATACCACCAACACAGTAGGACACATACCACCAACACAGTAGGATACACACTAACAACACAGTAGGACACATGCCACCAACACAGTAGGACACATGCCACCGACACAATAGGACACATGCCACCGACACAGTAGGACACATACCACCGACACAGTAGGACACATACCACCAACACAGTAGGACACACACCACCAACACAGTATGACATATACCACCAACACAGTAGGACACACACCATCAACACAGTAGGACACATACCACCAACACAGTAGGACACACACCACCAACACAGTAGGACACACACCACCAACACAGTATGACACACACCACCAACACAGTAGGACACATACCACCAACACAGTAGGACACATGCCACCAACACAGTAGGACACATGCCACCAACACAGTAGGACACATACCACCAACACAGTAGGACACACCACCAACACAGTAGGACACATACCACCAACACAGTAGGACACACACCACCAACACCGTAGGATACATGCCACCAACACAGTAGGACACATGCCACCGACACAGTAGGACACATGCCACCAACACAGTAGGACACATGCCACCGACACATTAGGACACATACCACCAACACAGTAGGACACATACCACCAACACAGTAGGACCCACACCATCAACACAGTATGACACATACTACCAACACAGTAGGACACACACCACCAACACAGTAGGACCCACACCACCAACACAGTAGGACCCACACCACCAACACAGTAGGACACACACCACCAACACAGTAGGACCCACACCATCAACACAGTAGGACCCACACCACCAACACAGTAGGACACATACCACCAACACAGTAGGACACATACCACCAACACAGTAGGACACACACCACCAACACAGTAGGACACATACCACCAACACAGTAGGACACACACCACCAACACAGTAGGACACATACCACCAACACAGTAGGACACACACCACCAACACAGTAGGACACACACCACCAACACAGTAGGACACATACCTCCAACACAGTAGGACACATACCACCAACACAGTAGGACACATACCACCAACACAGTAGGACACATACCACCAACACAGTAGGACCCACACCACCAACACAGTAGGACACACACCACCAACACAGTAGGACCCACACCACCAACACAGTAGGACCCACACCACCAACACAGTAGGACACACACCACCAACACAGGACACACACCACCAACACAGTAGGACACACACCACCAACACAGTAGGACACACACCACCAATACAGTAGGACACATGCCACCAACACAGGACACACACCACCAACACAGTAGGACACACACCACCAACACAGTAGGACACACACCACCAACACAGTAGGACAAACACCACCAACACAGTAGGACACACCGCCAACACAGTAGGACACACACCGCCAACACAGTTGGACACACACCGCCAACACAGTAGGACACACACCGCCAACACAGTAGGACACACACCGCCAACACAGTAGGACACACCGCCAACACAGTAGGACACACCACCAACACAGTAGGACACACCACCAACACAGTAGGACGCACACCGCCAACACAGTAGGACACACACCGCCAACACAGTAGGACACACACCGCCAACACAGTAGGACACACACCGCCAACACAGTAGGACACACGCCACCAACACAGTTGGACACACGCCACCAACACAGTAGGACACACGCCACCAACACCGTAGGACACACTCCACCAACACCGTAGGACACACGCCACCAACACAGTAGGACACATGCCACCAACACAGTAGGACACATACCACCAACACAGTAGGACACATACCACCAACACAGTAGGACACACACCACCAACACAGTATGACACACACCACCAACACAGTAGGACACACACCACCAACACAGTAGGACACATACCACCAACACAGTATGGCACACACCACCAACACAGTATGACACACACCACCAACACAGTAGGACACACACCACCAACACAGTAGGACACACACCACCAACACAGTAGGACACACACCACCAACACAGTAGGACACATACCACCAACACAGTAGGACACACACCACCAACACAGTAGGACACACATCACCAACACAGTAGGACACACACCACCAACACAGTAGGACACACACCACCAACACAGTAGGACACACACCACCAACACAGTAGGACACATGCCACCAAGACAGTAGGACACATGCCACCAACACAGTAGGACACACACCACCAACACCATAGGACACACACCACCAACACAGTAGGACACATGCCACCAACACAGTATGACACACACCACCAACACAGTAGGACACATACCACCAACACAGTAGGACACATACCACCAACACAGTAGGACACACACCACCAACACAGTAGGACACATACCACCAACACAGTAGGAGACACACCACCAACACAGTAGGACACATACCACCAACACAGTAGGACACACACCACCAACACAGTAGGACACACACCACCAACACAGTAGGGGACACACCAACACAGTATGACACATACCACCAACACAGTAGGACACATACCACCAACACCGTAGGACACACACCTCCAACACAGTAGGACACATAACACCAACACAGTAGGACACATGCCACTAACACAGTAGGACACATGCCACCAACACAGTATGACACACTAACAACACAGTATGACACATGCCACCAACACAGTAGGACACATGCCACCAACACAGTAGGACACATGCCACCAGCACAGTATGACACATGCTGCCAACACAGTAGGAAACACACCACCAACACAGTAGGACACACACCACCAACACAGTAGGACACACGCCACCAACACAGTATGACACACACCACCAACACAGTAGGACACACACCACCAACACAGGACACACACCACCAACACAGTAGGACACATGCCACCAACACAGTATGACACACACCACCAACACAGTAGGACACACACCACCAACACAGTATGACACATGCCACCAACACAGTATGACACACACCACCAACACAGTATGACACATGCCACCAACACAGTATGACACACACCACCAACACCGTAGGACACATGCCACCAACACAGTAGGACACACACCACCAACACAGTAGGACACACACCACCAACACCGTAGGACACACACCACCAACACCGTAGGACACATGCCACCAACACAGTAGGACACACGCCACCAACACAGTAGGACACACACCACCGACACAGTAGGACACACGCCATGAACACAGTAGGACACATGCCACCAACACCGTAGGACACACACCACCGACACAGTAGGACACATACCACCAACATAGTAGGACACACACCACCAACACAGTAGGACACACACCACAAACACAGTAGGACACACACAACCAACACAGTAGGACACACACCACCAACACAGTATGACACACACCACCAACACAGTAGGACACACACCACCAACACAGTAGGACACACACCACCAACACAGTATGACACACACCACCAACACAGTATGACACATGCCACCAACACAGTAGGACACACACCACCAACACAGTATGACACACACCACCAACACAGTAGGACACACACCACCAACACAGTAGGACACACACCACCAACACAGTAGGACACACACCACCAACACAGTAGGACACACACCACCAACACAGTAGGACACACACCACCAACACAGTACGACACACACCACCAACACAGTAGGACACACACGACCAACACAGTAGGACACACACCACCAACACAGTATGACACACACCACCAACACAGTAGGACACACACCACGAACACAGTAGGACACACACCACAAACACAGTAGGACACACACGACCAACACAGTAGGACACACACCACCAACACAGTAGGACACACACCACCAACACAGTATGACACACACCACCAACACAGTAGGACACACACCACCAACACAGTATGACACATGCCACCAACACAGTAGGACACATGCCACCAACACAGTATGACACACACCACCATCACAGTAGGACACATACCACCAACACAGTAGGACACATGCCACCAAGACAGTAGGACACATGCCACCAACACAGTAGGACACACACCACCAACACAGTAGGACACACACCACCAACACAGTAGGACACACACCACCAACACAGTAGGACACACACCACCAACACAGTAGGACACACACCACCAACACCGTAGGACACACACCACCAACACAGTAGGACACATACCACCAACACAGTAGGACATATACCACCAACACAGTAGGGCACACCACCAACACAGTATGACACATGCCACCAACACAGTAGGACACACACCACCAACACCGTAGGACACACACCACCAACACCGTAGGACACACACCACCAACACAGTAGGACACACACCACCAACACAGTAGGACACATGCCACCAACACAGTAAGACACACACTAACAACACAGTATGACACATGCCACCAACACAGTAGGACACATGCCACCAACACAGTAGGACACATGCCACCAACACAGTAGGACACATGCTGCCAACACAGTAGGACACACACCAACACAGTATGACACATGCCACCAACACAGGACACACACCACCAACACAGTAGGACACATACTACCAACACAGTATGACACATGCCACCAACACAGGACACACACCACCAACACAGTAGGACACACACCACCAACACAGTAGGACACATACTACCAACACAGTAGGATACACACTAACAAATAGGACACATACCACCAACACAGTAGGACACATACCACCAACACAGTAGGACACATACCACCAACACAGTAGGATACACACTAACAACACAGTAGGACACATGCCACCAACACAGTAGGACACATGCCACCGACACAGTAGGACACATGCCACCGACACAGTAGGACACATACCACCGACACAGTAGGACACATACCACCAACACAGTAGGACACACACCACCAACACAGTATGACATATACCACCAACACAGTAGGACACACACCATCAACACCGTAGGACACATACCACCAACACAGTAGGACACACACCACCAACACAGTAGGACACACACCACCAACACAGTATGACACACACCACCAACACAGTAGGACACATACCACCAACACAGTAGGACACATGCCACCAACACAGTAGGACACATGCCACCAACACAGTAGGACACATACCACCAACACAGTAGGACACACCACCAACACAGTAGGACACATACCACCAACACAGTAGGACACACACCACCAACACAGTAGGATACATGCCACCAACACAGTAGGACACATGCCACCGACACAGTAGGACACATGCCACCAACACAGTAGGACACATGCCACCGACACATTAGGACACATACCACCAACACAGTAGGACACATACCACCAACACAGTAGGACCCACACCATCAACACAGTAGGACCCACACCATCAACACAGTATGACACATACTACCAACACAGTAGGACACACACCACCAACACAGTAGGACCCACACCACCAACACAGTAGGACACACACCACCAACACAGTAGGACCCACACCATCAACACAGTATGACACATACCACCAACACAGTAGGACACATGCCACCGACACAGTAGGACACGTACCACTAGCACAGTAGGACACACACCACCAACACAGTAGGACACATGCCACCGACACAGTAGGACATATACCACTAGCACAGTAGGACACACACCACCAACACAGTAGGAGACACACCACCGACACAGTAGGACATATACCACTAGCACAGTAGGACACACACCCCCAACACAGTAGGACACACAACACCAACACAGGAGGACACATGCCACCAACACAGTAGGACACATGCCACCAACACAGTAGGACACATACCACCAACACAGTAGGACACATACCACCAACACAGTAGGACACACCAACACAGTATGACACATGCCACCAACACAGTAGGACACACACCAACACAGTATGACACATGCCACCAACACAGTAGGACACATGCCACCAACACAGTATGACACATGCCACCAACACAGTAGGACACATACCACCAACACAGTAGGACACACACCAACACAGTAGGACACATACCACCAATGAGTAGGACACATACCAACACAGTATGACACATGCCACCAACACAGTAGGACACACACCAACACAGTATGACACATGCCACCAACACAGTAGGACACATGCCACCAACACAGTAGGACACATGCCACCAACACAGTAGGACACATGCCACCAACACAGTAGGACACATACCACCAACACAGTAGGACACACACCACCAACACAGTAGGACACACACCACCAACACAGTAGGACACACACCACCAACACAGTAGGACATATACCACCAACACAGTAGGACACACACCACCAACACAGTAGGACACACACCACCAACACAGTAGGACACACGCCACCGACACAGTAGGACACACACCACCAACACAGTAGGACCCACACCACCAACACAGTAGGACACACACCACCAACACAGTAGGACACATACCACCAATGAGTAGGACACACACCAACACAGTATGACACATGCCACCAACACAGGACACACACCACCAACACAGTAGGACACATGCCACGAACACAGTAGGACATATACCACCAACACAGTAGGACACACACCACCAACACAGGAGGACACATACCACCAATGAGTTGGACACACACCAACACAGTAGGACACACACCGTCATTGTAGGACACACACCAACACAGTAGGACACACACCACCAACACAGTAGGACATTAAGAACAGGAGTGAAACTAATATAAGTTCCTAGAGTAGTGCAATAGCATTTAGTTGTTTATTTCATTTTCTGTTCTTTTGTTAATAAAGTTATTGAAATTTTTCCATCAGGTGAGTCCGTATGAACCCCAATACTTACCAGTAAAAGGAGATCATGATGGGATGATTCCTGAGGCCTTAAAGGCAACTCTGTCTAAATGGAAGCCGGAGGATGTTCGAGATGCAGAGGAAGGAATACCAAAGGTATGCCCAAGTGAAGTAGAGTCTACCTGCCTGTGTCCACTTATTATAAGGGTTGTCTCAGCTCATATAAGAGTCAGCAGGTATGTAAGGACTGAGAAGGTACAAAGGGAAACAAAAGATAAAAGATGGAAAAATTAGGAATTTTGAAATAGATAGTCCAAGATGTCCAGTACTTACTAACAGTGCATAACAAAGAACTGGTTGATGAACTGACAATTGGCAAAGATGCTAAAGTAAAAAATATTTCATCTAGAAAATTCTTCCATTTCTATAATAAATGTTAGAATATACAATTTCTATCCTTCCTCAGGTATTATATATCAACCCTAATGCCTGTAACCCTACTGGAGTGTCCTTTACTGAAGAGCGACGCCGAGAGATATATAAAATTGCGTCAGACTATAACCTCATCATTCTTGAAGATGATCCCTACTACTTTGTACAATTTGGAGATATGAAGGTAAGCAGTTATTTCTAATTCTCACTCTGATGCTAGAGATAATCATGGAAATTGTCAAAACATAGATATACTGTACTGTACATACTGTACTGTCTTCCATGGCACAAGTCCAGAATGAAGTAGAAAGTAAGTACCTGTATAATACAGTATTTTACTGAAATGTAAAGTAATGTATTTCTTGATATGAATCAAGTACTGATGAGTTTATTGTAGTAACCAGCACTAAATGGCTGCTTCATCCCCAAGCCTATCAGAATTTACCTCGGAACATGATTTACATTGTAAAGAAATTGCAAGATGGTACAAAAATAAAATGAAAATTTCCTTGAAAGAAAAATCTAGGTTTAGATACAATTGTTTTTTAAACAGGGCTATGTTGTTCCAGAAATTTTCTTAATGCCTTACAACATACTGTACAACAAATTGAAAAATGTCGTTTTGAAAATTGTTCATGTCAGTTGATAAACAGCTCCTATGGCAATTTTGTTTGGGTTATGTGATATCCCTGTTAGTCAGAACAATTGGTGCAGAGTACTTCTGGGGATGAAAAATTTTTGGGTAACCATGTGATTTTCTCCAACCCAGAAAAATCCCTTAACCCCAGAATTTTTTCCTGTTACTGGTAAGTTTCCAAAAGCCTAAACTATGCATCTTGCACAGACAGACACTAGTTCACATCCCCAGAATGTATCTGGGTGCCAATGAAAGCTTTTCCAGAGTCTAAACTACCAGTCTCCAAAAGCAGTTCTAATTTTGAAACTCCATTTCCTTACCAGAATAATCCTGAATAGTTTATCTAAAAGTTGGGTTAAATATATTTAAGATCTAAGAATCCATATGCTATGGGTGTGTGAGGCGCCTCGTGAATGAAGCTGTGTGTTACAGCGAAGACTGGTATTTTCCACTCACTTGGAACTGTGGGGGATTAGTGGTCTGATATTACTGACCTGATGGAATGTCAGGTCACCCATTGTTGGGTGGGGGGATTAGGGGGTCTCATGATCTGAAGATGTCTTGAATAAAGGTAAACTAAGGTATTTTTGAGGTGCAAGGCTGCTAGGAAAAAATGTATAAACTTTTACTCTGATTGTATTAGAGAAGTGAATTTGGTACTGTTGCGTTTATGGAGATGCGTTCCTGAGGACGTTATTTTTTACCTGAGATATATACAGTATTGTATATGAAGGGTACAGATAATAAGAAGCACGATTATTAGAGTAATGTATCTCTAATGAATAAATAATAAGCAATATTGTATCATGAATGAAAAAGTGAGTGAGAGGCAGGAGTTGGTGACAGGCACTGGGTGAAAGGCAAGCCTTTGTGGGGGAGAGGGTCTCCCTACGAGGGTCACCCCCCTCCCGCCCCCTTCCTTTTCTCACTCGCTCACACCACCAACTCTCTCACCCTAGCAAAAAGTGTACTTTATAAAATTTTATTCACAGCATCTGTTCTATTTGTGTTAGGTGAATTTGATATCATAATCATCCGGAATAAATTCTCTATGAGATGTTTCCAATAAGAGATACTCAAATAAAATATTTTAACACAGTATAATGATGGGAACTCCATTCTTTTATATAAAAAAAAAAAAAACATAAGAAATGTTGAAATAGTAGTCATTAAATTCAGTTTTAATCAAATTGGACACCATTTATTTTACCCAAATAATCCTGAATATTTTTCTAAAGGTTCAGTTAAATAAAATAAATAAAAATCTTTATGATATGGGCATGATTGGAGCTGTGTTACAGCAAAGGCACTGGAATTTTCCACTCTTCACATGAAATATTCCTGAATCTAAATGATGCATCTGGCACAGAATCATATTTATTTATGTAAACTCCACTGTATTTTATTTTTTTTTTTTATTTATTTATTTATTTATTTATATATAAATTTTTTTGTATAAGTACAATGTGTTGTTACTGTTAACCCCAACGCCCTGGGCTAGGGTTGTAATAAACAGGAACACCCACACAGACCGGCGCCCATACACCCACGTGAACGACCGTTACAATGTTTATGGCACTTGTCAGACCAAATGGACACAATTAGTTACAGCCTCAAAGAATAACATGTAAACCTATATGGAGTGCCATGGAGATGGCCCCTCCCATACAGTGTGCCAACCAATCAGGGTAGCAGAACATAAGGACCCTTGGAAAAAACTTACTCTGATTGGAGACTGAAAAAGGCCTCGACAACAGGATGGGAGTGTAAGAAAAAGACAGACAGTTTGGCTGTTGAAGTGTGGGTGTGAGGTTCCTGTGTGTGGCCCGGCGACCGTCGATACTGAAGGATCGGTGATGTGGTGATGTGTTCTTAATGTTTTCTCTTTAGTTTTTGCGGGTGTATAGTGAGCTCCATCCCCCACCCCCCATGGTATCTAGTTAGAAAATAGGATGAACGCAGGCGCCCTTATGTCACGTCCTTGCTGAATAAACTTAAATGGAAAATATCTTTCCACTAACCTTCCTAACTAATACATTAATCTAAAACAAAAGGGTTCCCCCAGTAACAGATGCATGGATACCAAAATGTACATTGTCAAGTGACCCCTTTCAGTAACAACAGCTGCACCCTGACTGAGTAAAGTAGACGCAAAACCTTTGTTATAATTGGTGACGAGTGGTGTGTTTATTCATGTAACAAAAGTCTCACACGCCTTGGCTGCCTCGCTATTTTACCAAATACATATTATCTCAAGGTGTTGTGTTTCATGGGTGAATTAGGTTGGAATTTGAGGGTTGTTTAATGGCCATAATAATATTCTAAAAATTAACTGTGTGACGAGTCGGTAGAATAGTGAGAAAGGAATAACATATAGATGAATTACATTCAGTTATTTTTGTGTTCAATATTATGACTGGAACGTTTAATGTGATACTGTACTTAATTATCTCTTAGCCAAAATATTTAATTCAGGAAAGAATGTTGTATACAAGTTATTTTACTCTCCATGTGGGTGATTGGAAGAACTAACGACTGTTATTTCTAGACACATGAAAGACCTGCTATTTTAACAATGGGTAAATTTTTGGAGTGACGTATTCACAGTTTGCGAAGCCTAAATATTATTCAACAGTGTTTAAATTGGTGACATTAAACTAATCAGTATTATAACCTCACCTATATCTAGATGATGAGTGGCGCGCATATAATTATTTGATAGCTTCAGATCCCCTATTGAGTTAAGTTAGTGTCAGTTTCAGTATTGTGACGTAGAAGCAATTGGTTGATAGTTTAACAAATTGCGAGTGTTGATAGATCGTCGCCATGCCGCCCCGTGACCAGAGCCCATGCCAGGATTGTCAATAGCCCAGATAGTTCAAGGACAGATAGTGTTCATCGCGTGTTGTGAGTGCATCCCCCGCGTCACGGGCACCTGAGGTCGTATCACCTAGGACCCGTGATGATTTTCTTGCTATCAATGTTCCCCCTGTATCCCCTGAACTTAGCTTGACCGATGCTCTATCAGGTGCTCACTCGTCTGCACTGCCAATTCGGAAAACCGTACCAGTATTTAATCCAGACACACTAAGACACATAAGTATTCTGGAGAAGAACCAGGCTATTGAGACATGGCTAGACATCAGTGCAAGAGCTACCCGGGCTTTATATAACGGTCGTTCACATGAGTGTATGGGTGCCTGCCTGTGTGTATGGGTGCTGGTCTGTTTGGGTGTTCCTGTTTATTACATAAATAAATGATAAAACAATGAAAAAGACATAAAAAAAACTATATATTGTCCCTCAGTGACGAATAAAATAAGGAGAAAGGTGGGTTTTCTTACAGGGAGCAGCTCGCGGTCACTACGCATTAGGGTTCCTTTTCCTATCTCCTTTGTGTCCAACATGGCCAAAAATACATATTTTTACTGATAAAAATACTTACTTCCTATAAATAATTCATTTAGAGTTTATTTTATTTGCATTACTTTTCATAAAGACTGTTCTGCAATACACACCCAGTCTGCCGCCAGACTGTCTGGTTGTCTTTGTGTTTGGGAGAGTGCCAGACAACAGCACCAGAGAAACCATGTGGGTCATCCTTGGGTATGTCTACAACACTTGCTATGTAAACAACGAGATCTAAAACATACCCAGTGTCTCAGTCACACAGCACAAAGAACTTGATCCCAAAGCGATGTCGTTTTGAGGTTATGTATTGTCTAAAAACAACACGTCCTCTGAAAAGCATCAGAGACTCGTCCACCACTTCGTTTTGAAAGGGTCTGAAGAACTTCGTCAAACGTTCCTTCATTATTGTAAAAACTTCCCTTACAGTGAGTTCTGCTATAACGCGTGTTTTGATAACGCGAATTTCCTCTAACGCGATTTATGAATTAGGAATGATATTTGTATAACGCGAACGCATGTTTGCTATAACGCGATTTTTGCTTACTATTTCTCCAATTTTGTGGTACAGTGGGGTATGCTATAACGAATCTAATTGGTTCTAGTTCCTTGTTCGTTATAGCATTCGTTCGTTATAGGATTAATCCGTTCCAGGCCCCCAAATACAACCACTTAACACTGAAAAATATAATATAAAATTGTAAAAATTGTAAAAAAGTGCATAAATATGCATCTAAACCCCTGAAATAGAGAATATCATTAATATTTGTAATAAAAAAACAATAGATTAGAAAAAAAAAAATTAAATAATGTTCGTTGTAGGAGTTTCGTTCGTTATAGCATTCTCAATTTTATAGGTAAAACCGTTCGTTATAGGAATATTCGTAGTAGGATCCGTTCGTTATTGCATACCCCACTGTATTAACTGTGAATATAGTAAAGAAGAATATCAACAAGAAGCGTTCTGGTGATAGAATTCCCGTTGATGATCGTAAAAGAAAGGATATAACACTTGAAGAGAAGCTCGATTTTATCAACCTCAAAATCACCCTTCTCCCCCATCAAGTAAAGTGTTACATTTACTGTATGATTTCATTATTAGATATGAATGTAATATTTATTTAGATTGTGCTATCCTTTGTGTTAGGCTAACTACTAAATTTTTTCGATTTCAAGTAATCTGCACCTAACCCTATTTTCTCCATAAGCCCTGTTCTTTCTATTACGCGATTTTCTATAACACGATATTTTACAAGAACACAATTATCGCGTTATAGCAGAACTACCTGTATTTTCCAAAGTCTGTCACCAGCCACAGGAATGTTGTTATCTACAAAGTGTAGGATGTAGGCAAACCAGTCTCTGGACATGAATTTTGCAAACAATGGAGTTGCTGTGATGTCATCAGGAGATATCCAATACTCTTGAAGTACAGTACATTAAAGCCTCTGATAACAACGGTTCAACCAACAACTTTTCATATTTAAAACCCTAGTTATTTTAGGACCCAATTAAATTTACGTCCTTATTCCATTCGTATTTACGACCAAAATGTAATAAAAATAAAATAAAATTACGTTTTCATATAAATAATAACTAAATCCCGATATGTATTATAAAAAAAAAAATTGCTGTAAAATAAATGAAGAGCGCCTTGTGCAAAGAAGCTGCCTTGCTAATGAGTGGTAAACAACAGTCGGAGCTTGGCGGGCCTTTTGTTTTCACGCATCTGGAGCAGGAACTGGAGAAAAACTTTCTCAGGTTTCTTACAGCATTTTTGCATCCCTATTGAACATGAGCAAGAGAGCAAGTGATGGTAGTGTTGTTTCAAAAGCTAATAGAAAGTGTCTAAGCTTAGCCGAGAAACTAGATGTGTTAAAACGATATGAAAAAGGTGAGAGGTCTGTGGATATTATATGGAGCAAGCAATGAACATATTTTCTGAAGTGGATCCATTAACAGAACAAAGCATTATAATTTGAATAGATGCAAATGACCTCTACACAAAGATGTATAATGAGAAAAGAAAGCAGCTGTGCAAGGTTCTTTCGACAGCTTTATTATTCGAAGGCCTAAACAGTCAACTTCAGCTACACCATCAAATTCAGTATCAAAAGCAGCTTTAACATCAACTTCAGGTTCAGTAACAGTTTCAGCAACAGCTTTATGGAAAGCTACAGCTTCAGCCAGAGTTGAACCTGATGACTTCGTCATCTGAGTAAAAACTCGCACAATATTCATTGGCTGTCCTTATATTTTAGACTTTACCACTATTGGTGAATAGAGTTTTAGTTTTACATTCGTAAATATTATTTAAAACATATATGAACAGTAAATAAGTGTTGCTTTCATATTCATTGTAGAGAAATGACGATATGTTTTTACATGTACACACTAACTGTTCATACATTGGCGTTCCCAATTGTCTCGCCTTATTTCTTTACCATTAGTGGTTAGCTACTCCTAGTGTTCCATTTATTAACATTAAATAGCATTACTTAAAACATACATACAGGAATTCAGTTTTTTTAATTAAGTTCACTACAGCTACAACCAGGGTCTTATTTTCTTCAGTTTCTTATGTAGAACCACCGTCACTCATGAAAGCAATGCCGTCTTGTCTCCTCTTGTGTGTTTTTATATTCTACATATTATTACTGAATTGCATTGTTCATTTCACATATATAAACACTAATTCAATCAAATACATTTACAGTATTAAACAATAATGAATCTTTTGTACACAAGATAAATGACTGTGTATCCTTGAGTGTGCACATAAATGACTGTGTATCCTTGAGTGTGCACATAAATGACTGTGTATCCTTGAGTGTGCACATAAATGACTGTGTATCCTTGAGTGTGCACATAAATGACTATGTATCCTTGAGTGTGCACATAAATGACTATGTATCCTTGAGTGTGCACATAAATGACTATGTATCCTTGAGTGTGCACATATACATTGGGTGTAAACACTGACAACAATTTCGTCTCTTATCCTCTTGTGTGTTTTAATATCCTGCGTATTAATGAATTGTAGTCTTCATTTCGCATATATAAAGATTAATTCAATCAAATACATACAGTGGTCCCTCGGTTAACGAACACAATTCGTTCCACAGAGTCGTTCGTAAACCGAATCCATTGTTTCAATGGACTATTGGGTAATTGGTTCCAGCTCACAGAAAAGTACATACGAATAAAAAAAATGCAGTAAAGTACACTTACTTTGGGGTGTGTATGTAGAAGGTTCCTGGTTGATGATGATGGGAATTAGAAGTGGGGTGGAGGAGAAGGGAGAAGAGAAGGAAGTGGGAATGGAGGAGAAATCACCTTTCAGGGGACCCATGCTTGATGCAGTCATTTCACCAATAAAATTTTAAGTTCACTAGGTGTAATTCAAGATTATTTTATTTAAATCAACACTGCACTGCGCTATATATTATCAATATGTTAACAAAATTTCAGAATGACCAATAATTTCAATGTAAAAATGCAAAAATATTCAATACACCAACAAAATCGATGTTTACTCCACTGTCAACAAAGCCAAACTGACGCCTGGTGGCTGAGTCAAGCGACTGATGGGCGCACAAAAAACTAGTTCCCTGTACTGCATATATTATCAATATGTTAACTAAATTTTAAAATGACAAATAATTTTAATATAAAAAATGAAAAAATAGTAAAGAGCACAACTTTCCTGAAATTTACTCCACTGAAAACGAATGTAAACATAGAACAGATTATTGAATTGGCAGACTAGCCCATTAGCTGATGCTCACAACAAAACGTGTTTGTCGTAAGGATTTCGTTATTCGAAGTTTTGTTCGTTAACCGAATTGCAGATCCTTATTGGAGGTAATTCGTTAATCGAACCGTTTGTTAACCGAGGGACCACTGTATTCAGTAATAAACTAAAATGAATCTTTTGTACATATTCTTTAGATAAATGACACAGTATCCTTAAATGCGCACTTATTTGTTGGCGTTCCCAATCCATCTCTTTTTTCTTTTTTTTATATTTCCCATTATTGGTTAGCTACTTCGATTGTTCCATTTATTAACATTAAATAACGTTACTTAAAACATATACAGTACTGTATATTATTTTTTTTACATTAAATTTACTACAGCTACAACCAGGGTGTTATTTTCTTAATTTTCTCGTGTAGAACTATCGTCCCAGACCCCCGGCTATAAACACAAACGAAAACAATGGCGTCTCATCTCCTCTTGTGTTACCGTATTATTATTCATTTATATTGTATAAGATGCATTCACAAACATTATTTGAAAAATATAGTTTGTAATTTTCATGAATTGTATTGTTTCGGGGGGTAAAAGAGGGTAAAAAGCCACACAAAAGATATGAAAGGTCACACTTGGGAACGCATCTCATTATTAGTGCTTTATTTTAATGGTAATTAATGATACGCGATAAGATGATTCACCTTACACTGCAATATTGGAGGACACATTAATGTCGTTATTCGAGGCTTTACTGTACATGTTTTTTCGCATGTCCCACGAGCATCAGTAATAGAAAAAACACATACAGTTCGGCAACACTGACATTACTCTATCGATGCATGTGTGGCGAGGGGCCAGAGCCGGGGTCAACACCACATGTGTTCTGATAAAAAAAATTTGTCTCGGTACACAGTAAGTCCATAATTGCACCATCAAAGAAAGCACAAAAATAATTTATCTCATGTGATTCCTCTGTACAAGGAAATTCAGGGGTAATTCCACCTGATGAACCTGATGATCTTCTGAATTCAGGGATATCAGGCTAAAAATTACTGCCATCAGACCAAACAAAGGCATCCATTAACCCTTGTCTGGTTCATGAGCGCCTGGCGGGGATATGCCGTTCTGGCTGGGCCTTGCTGCCCGCGTCCTCCTCTTCCTCACTGGTTGAGACAACATCGTCTAACTCAATGCTCTCCTCTTGGTCACTAGGCTGATAATCAATGCCTTCATCACCACTTTCACCAGAATCGACCACTACTGTACTCAAATCAAAGAGTTCTGTCCTTTTTCGCTATCATCCAACCCGCGGTGACAACGCTTTATTGGGGTGGAAGATGCAGGGGGAACGGACACGAGAAGTTGAAGGGTTACTCTCCATGACCACGGGCGAATGGTTACTGACCGCACTGGGCCTACCCACGCTCCCCTCCATGTTTTGGGAGAGAAAAATAGTCATGCTGGTACCTGTTAACCCGGGTTGGGCATTCAAACAGCTGCAGGAAAAGGAGCGCTTTCTGGAACGTCACCCGGGGTGCCGGTCAACCCTTCATGAATGTCACCCGGTTCGTAGGGGTTAATACTGTAAACAAAATAATGTATACTACTGTATAAAAAAATACTATACTCACCAGTAGATGCTGTCGTTTTGAACCTAAATTAGGCAGACACTCTCCAGTCATCTGATTGTAATACGTAACTGTAATCATGTTTTAACACTTGCACCCCCTCAGTGGGAGCTGCTTTGATGAGGTGGAGGGCCTTGCGAGTCCCGATGATCTGGTGAGCAGTTCCAGATTGGGGCCTGACCCCCCCTTCTTTTTCTCCTCGGAGGGAGGGCAAGGGTTTCCCAACTGGGTAGGTCACCAGTAGGGTCCAGACAAAATGGCTACTATCCTGCTGCTAGTTTTGAGAGCAGACCACCAGCAACGTCTCCAGCCCAGATCACTGGGGCTGGAATATTCTCCCATGTGTTTGCCATGCGTGGCATCCCTTAATGCTGGGAGACGGGAGTCCTGGAGGTTGAGCGACGCCACACGCTGCGGCTAGCAACACACCTCTTTGAGCCCCTATTTCAGCTAGATGGGTGGCTCGGTTGGGCCCGATCAAGTTAATTGGCTGGTCACAGTGTGGCTAGGGTCAAGCGGGCATCAGGGAACCTGGCACTCATATGGTCCAGGAGCTGCCGTCTTGGCCACCTGGTGGTTACCTGCGTATACAGTCGGCCCTTAACATACGCGGGGTTAGGTAACAGAGATACCCGTGAATGTTAAAAATCCTTGTACTTTTGCTTCCCCCCCCCCCCCCCCCCCAAAAAAAAAACACCCTGGCCCCCCCATGTCCTTATGTACCGTATATACCTGTGTGAAGTTTGAGTTTTTAAGACCAAATTATTTGGCAAAAAATTGGGGGTCGACCTCTAAACGGGTAATAGTTTCGTTAAGTTGAAAAATATTTACCAGTAAACAATGGAAACGACGCACCAACGCACCACCCGCTGTGAGTGTCGGTACAGTTGCCAGGGCAGATCTCTTGCGTCATCATAGCAAGCCCAAAGTAGCCAAATGCATGGTATGGTAGCACAGGACGATGTAAAACAAAGTATTCATTTTTTAAAGTTTATTTATAGATACTGTACATAAATTTTTTTTCATTACATTTTAAACATCAATCTTTGTTAATTAAATTTGAAACAAAAGAAAACTACAATACTGTATTTCTAAATACCGGGTATTTTCATTAAAATATTACATCACAAGTATATTTTACCTTAACTGTGACTGAATAAATATATTCTCAGAAATAAATATGGAAATGTAATATTTTTGCTGAAATGAAGTACGTATTACAGTGGAAAGTGGGATAAAATCATGACGAAAACAATGACTTTCGCTTTCTTTCGTTGTTCAAAAGATTTGCCGTGGAACAAACCTGTACTGTACATGTACTAAATGATTACTGTACTTAAATTGTTATGTCTATTGCAAATATAGATTGTTTATACAGGTGTTCAAATAAATCACTATCTTACAAGAATCCCAGCAATGTAAGTTATATTCACCCAGGTCATTTGGGTGGCAAATTATGAGAAGAGCTTAGTCACTCTTAAGTAATGATAAATAAACACGTCAGCCTTCAGCGCCAACTGTCACATCGAATCTCAAATAAATAAACAAACACCACACTCTGTCACCTCACCTCCCCCCCCCCCTCCCCCTGTTCCCCCCCCCATGCTCGCTGGCTACAAAAGATTATTGGTGATAACTTTATTCTTTAAGGTGTTTATTTTATATAATATCTCAGACTAAAGTTAGGAGATTATAATTTGCATTGCTGGAATCCTTGCAAGACAGCCAATAATTTGAATATAAACGTCATATATTTTGCTCAAGATATAAAAATGTAGTACATTAGTGTACAATACTGTGTAGTACATTTTATTATACAGTATAAAGTTTTCAACTATTTTTGGGTAGATTTACATAAATTTCTTCATTTATTTTCATCCATTTACATACATTGGCATTTTAAAATGGGGGAAGCTTAGTAGGACTGTTAAATAAACACACAGAGACCTTCGGCTCAAACTGACAAACATATCACCTCAACCCACGCACCCCCCCCCCTTCCCCCACCCCTTGCTGGCTGGCTGGCTCCGTCCCTCCCTCCCCGTCTGCTCGGCCAGGGGTTTATTTAGGCTTACAGTTTTTATCTTATATAATATCTCAGACTAAAGTTAGGAGATTATAATTTGCATTGCTGGAATCCTTGCAAGACAGCCAATAATTTGAATATAAACGTTAGGGGGCAGTGAAATTTTGCTCAAAGCTGCACTCTTCAGGCATTGTTCCTTATACATATCTAAGCAGTGGCGTAGCTAGAGTGTGTGCCGCCCGGGGCGGCCCTCGAGTTTGGCCCGCCCCCCCCCCCCCCCCCCCCCCCCCCGTGCCTCACAAAAAATACATATTGCACAGTGACTCACTCATATATATATATATATATATATATATATATATATAGTTTGTGTACCATTATAATATTACTGTACTTTCACATACTCAAATATAGTATGCTTTAAATACACCCCAAACATACTTAGACTTTATAAGTAACAGTTAAACAAAAAGCAAAAACAACATATAGGATAGGGAAAAAAGTGTAAAAAATTAGGACCATCTCTATTTCTGAAATGAAAACTACAACTTTCTACAAAGTAACTTTTCTTGTTTTTTTGTTGGCAAATTCTTCAATGACATTGTCAAAAACTATTTCATCTGTCAATTGTCGCTCTATAGACAGTATGGCAAGATTTCTCAACCGCAAGGTGCTCATAGTAGATCTTAAGTAATTCTTGATCAGTTTTAGTTTCGAAAAACTCCTCTCACAGGTAGCAACACTAACAGCAATTGTGAGGAAAATCCTCAGCATTATTACTATATTTGGAACCGAGTTCCCAAGGTTATACTTTTGAATAAACTGCAAAAGTTCAAGGGGGCCTTCTTTCCACGTCTGTATTCTGTCTTTAATAGTTGCAACAGCAACAAAATGCTGAAGTCTTTTTCTCTCAACGAGGAACTCCTCTTTATCAATGTCGTCATGATCGTGATCTATTTGACACTCATATTTATCATCCAAAAGATTCAATGGGGTAAGGAAGGCATATTTCTCAGCAAGTTCATGAAGCTGTTGAAATCTCAAAGTTATTTCTTGGATCACTCTGTCCAGCGAAGAAAACATTTCTCTCCTCAATTCAATGTCGTATGGCAATTCAGCATCTCGTGATCCTTCACCAAACATTTGTTTCTTCTTTTTGGGTCGACGCTGACGCTCCATGACTATCCCCAGATCATTGCAAATTTCTTTGGCATAGTTAACTCCATTACTCACTAGCTTGTCCCTGTTTTCAACTAGAAATGTTTCTAATGCCCTGAGTTTTATATCACATTGTTGTATGTTCAAGACCTTGGTTTGGAGGTAAGTCTGTGTGTCGTTAATTTCTAGAAGGACGGGTCCCCACAGGCCAAGAAAGCACAAAAAGGAAAATGATTGCAACGCACCAAGTAGAACACCAGCATTTGCCCTGGTAGCTGTATTTTCTTCTTCACCAGTTAACTTTTCTAGGGCACTTAAGATTTTTGAAAAATGTTTCTTTACAACACTTACAGCTTCTCCCCTCGCACTCCACCGAGTTTCTATTATGCGCTTGACACTTTGATCTAAAATAACAGCTTGATCTAAAATCACGGTATAATGACACTAGTATCAATGTAATACAATGGAAATGTAAAAAGTAGCAACTTAATCTAAAATTACAGACTCGGAGTACAGTGAAAATGGATGTCTGACATAAGCCCCCCCGACGAAAGTCACCCAGACAAAAGCCCCCTACTTTGATCGGGGTGGCTTTTGTCTGACAACCCTAACCCTAACCTAACCCAACCTAACTTAACCTAACCCTAACCTAACCAATAATTAACCACAGAGAAGAACAGTATATTTTACCCTCAACTATTTAATTATGTCCGTAACTTTTGAAAGCCCTTACTGTTGTCGGACAAAAGCCACCCCGATCAAAGTAGGGGGCTTTTGTCTGTACCCCAGTGAGGATAGTGTCTTAGTATAAAATCGCAATGCTGTGAAACAAAATCTTAATATTTAATCTCAGTACCGCAGCAAAAGTCACATCAATATTTTTTAACCAATACTTTAATATTTCTTACCTTATAGTATCATGTCTTCCAACGAAGTAAATAACTGGATCGAAAACACAAGAGAACTTAAAAGTCGTCTAGCCTCGCCTCGTCTTGTCACGATGGAGACTTGTGCAGAACTGAAGTGAATTGCTTGTAACTGGTGGATTGGTCGGCTGTACATGAACTGATATGACCCGAGACTGCATGGTTTTGCAGCTACTGGAGACGTTAATCCTTCCCTTTGTATTGGCGGCAAGTTAATCCTCGTCGTGTCTGACCTAACACCTGACCCACACCACAAGAGCTCACTGGCGTACTTGTTTGAAGTTGTTTCCTTAATCCTCAACAGGTTACAGGTTGTGTGTGTGGCGGGGGGGGGGGGGGGGGGGGGGCGCATAGCAAGGGTGTAGCTCATGACGTGGCCGTGATGATGTGGGTCAGGTGTTAGGTCAGACACGACAAGGATTAACTTGCCGCCGATACAAAGGGATGGATTAACGTCTCCAGTAGCTGCAGATATGGGTGATGAGCAGACCCAAAAGTGCCGCCCGGGGCGAACCCCCCCCTAGCTACGCTAGTGTATCTAAGACTCCATGCCAAATTTGAAGCTGATATGTCGAGGTTTAGTCTGCCGCATTTTCTACTGAAATTTTTAAATTTACCTACAGTACTAGCCAAACAGCCGCTGTGGCGGTGCAATGTTCTGTTCAGTGTTTATCAACTTTTTTTTCATATCTCTTATTTCATGTTGAGGATAATTCAGATGATTCAAGAGATATTCCTCTCGTCAATACTGATGCTGATTTTGTCCCTGATCCAAGGGCTCTGACAGACACCAGTTCACAGAACCGGACAGGACTCCCTACACTGGCTGCCGCTTGTGACCGATACTTGATTAGTGATTATGCTGGAGCTGCCATTACTACTGCCACCTTAACTGACTATGGCATTATCACAAAGGATGACAAGATTCAGGTTATTGGACCACATAAGCTGCGGGATGCGAGACAAAAATACCGATTTAAGAGGCAAGAAATTGAGATGGCTAGTTTAGATAATTTGACGTCACTCTATTTTGATGGTAAGAAGACCGCCACTCGTGTGATGATAAAGAATGAGAAGACCGAGAAATGGAGTTCGAGGATGATGGTGAAAGATCATTATGTCATCATGGTTGAGCCTGGCAATGAATATCTCACACATGTGACTCCCAAGACTGGACACGGAAAGCAGATTGCCAAAACTATTCACGAGTTTCTGGTGGAGAAAAATCTAACCCAGCAGCCCATTGTGTGTGTTGGTTGTGATGGAACCAATGTAAATGTAGGATCAGAAAATGGAGTCATTCATCATCTTGAAATGTTACTTGGTCACCCGCTCCATTATTTCATATGTCAGCTTCACGGAAATGAGCTGCCTTTCCGCGCAGTTTTTTATCACTATGATGGTAAACCAAGTGGTCCTGAGCATTGGCGTGGTCCCATTGGAAAGCAGATCAAGGAGTCTTTGTCTGAGCTTCCAGTTGTCGCCTTCCAGCCAGTCAGTTTCCCTGATTTCCCTGTGTTTAATGATGAAGTGGAGAAAGATCTGTCCTGGGATCAGAAATACCTGTATAGGATTTGTAAAGGAGTTATCACAGGTGTTGTTGAAGATGACTTGGCTGCTATTGAGCCAGGTCCTCCCTGTGTGTCAAGGTGGAACACCTTATGGAGTAGAATCCTCAGGCTGTATGTAGCAACATCAAGACACAGCCATGAGTTGAAAAGAATTGTCATTACAATAATAAAGTTCAGAGCTCCAATGTGGTTTTACATCAAGATACACCCTTACGTAACACACGGCTCAAGGAACGTATTCCAGTCCCTGCTATATATGAAACACCTGAATAGTGAGGAGAAGACGATAGTGAAGAAGGCTGTCCAGAGAAATGCATACTTCGCCCACACAGATCAACTTCTTCTTGGTATGTGTGCAGATGAGGACATGACTGTTAGAGAAAAAGCTGTCTCAATGATAAGAAAAATTAGAGAGGAGAATCAGCAAAAGGAAGAATGCACTGGCAGATCTGAAGAGGAGGAGGAAGATTCTGATGCTGCTGTTGATGAGAATTTGTTAAACTATACTGATGAGGAGGGTAAAGATGGAGACGGGAATGAGGATGTGCCTCCTGTAGTCAACATGAGAAAGGTGGTGACTCCGAAACTAAAGTGGCAAGCAAAAAACTATCATTCCATGATTAACTGGAGGAATGAACTCAAGACTGAGCCTCCTTACATTGCTTCTCTGTCAAATCTACAGGTTAATGACATTCTTGAGACACCATTAGTGGTGCCCAAGTGGCCAAACAGCACTCAGACGGTCGAGAGAGGCATAAAAGTGATGACTGAAGCTTGCACTGAAGTGACTGGATACGAATCGAGAGATGGATATATTAGGCAAAGATTATTGTCTAGGAAAATGATGCCAAGGCTCCGCACAAAAAAGAATTTCAATATGAACTTGTAATGATTTTCTATACGGTGTACCTGTAAAATAACATGTGAATTAAATCGATGTCACCCATGTAAAATTTATCATTTTCCTGGAAAACATTAAATGACACCTAATTTTTGGTATACACTAAAAGTTGACAAAAAGTCATTCGCGATGCGGCAGGGTAAGTATGCATGAAATGGCATGAAATTTTGCACAGGTGTTTGTTACAGCCATACAAACGATGCCTGAAAAGTGCAGCCTGCAACTCAAATAAAAGTGTTTTTTCCCTGCCCCCTAATAAACATCATTTATTTTGCTCAAGAGATAAAAATTTTTGTATTTTAGTGTACAGTACTGGTTTTCAGTTAAAAAAACTGTTGTATTACAATAATATTCCCTCCTAATTGACTTGAATAAATACTTGAATGGAAATATTCAATATTTTTGTTGAAACTACCCGCGTTTCAGTGTAAAGTGTCGTAATAATAAATGGTAAACAATTTGCCTTCGGCACTCTGTGTTTCAAGCACAGCGAGCCTCAGTTTATAGGACGTAGAGTGTTTTTACTGAAGGTTTTCTTGTTCCAATACCCTCAAAAACTTGGGTCGACTTATAAACAAGGAATATCATAAATTAACGATGTTTTGGTAAAAAAATCAGGGTCGACCTACAATGCTGATGTCAACACAAGCGTGGTTACAGCGAGACTGACTGAGTGAGGGAGCGCGGGGGTGGCGTGACTTGTGTGTGTGTGTGTGGGGGGTGGCGGGCGGTGCGCGGTGCCACGCGCGATTTGAATGTACTTCAAATACTTCAATGCACAGAATATTCCTCCGGCGGGGCAATCCGCGTATTTGCGAATCCGTGTATGCTAAACCTGCGTATGTGAAGGGCCGACTGTACTTCCCTGCTACCCCTGGGATCACCAGGGTCTTACCTCTGACAATGACCTCCCCTTGTTAGGTTCCATGGTGGTGGGGGGGAGGGGGGGATGAAGTAATTTAGTTTCTTTATGGAATGAAAAAACAAATAACCAGCCAGATATTCCCCCTGGTGACCCTGCACCTGTCCCTGGACCTTCCTCTGGATCATCATTTGCTACATTGAGGCCCTATCGAATAGGGAAAAGTGGCTCTGAGTCACGACAAATATCCAAGAATAAGAGCCGCAGGAGGCCCACTGGTCCTGGCACCCTCCATGACGCCTCTACACGGGTTCAAGCAGATAGATTTTGTAAAATACCTTGTGCTCCATAACGTTCCTGGATATTTTTTATGTTTACAGGTCAATATGTAGTAAATAATTTGTGGGAGACAACCAAAAATATCAACCCAGCAAGATGGTAGCCCCCTAGTGGGGGTCTCCTGCCTTGAGGAAAGTACTTGACTCCGTACCCTGTCTGTGCATAGGGATACCTATGCACAGGTTCTATCCCGACACAAGGCTCGGCGAACTGTTGCTGTGACACCGACCGAGAATCATCAGTACCTACCGGGATATATTGAATTCAGCTTCCCCCACCTGACTATGCCATCAATTCTGAATCCTCGGACTGGCTGAGGTCCTTGTCGATGAGGCAGGCACATCTGCTACTCCTCATATTTCCTCCGCCCACCATCCTGGTACTACAAAAATTTCAGCAAAATGCCATCAAGGGTCTTTAGAGTCTCAGGAGGTAGACGATCCTCTGAACAAGGTATTGATGGTAGAAACCTCCTACTGTTGCAAGGAAAGCAAGACCCCTTTGCTAACTTAAGAACCTAATTCCGAGTCCCAGACACTCCAACAGATGTCAGCTCATTATGGCGCCTCCTCTTAAGAGATGCCGGCTGATCCTCTTCCAAAAGTATCTGGTGACGAGACCCCAGCTAAAATAGAGCTGGCAGTTGGGATCCCTGGCACAGGAGTCACTTATATGGATCCTCCATATGGAGAGTCATCTCCTAGGGTCAACTCTGATATGGGTCCACATCTGGGTTGTCTGTGGTCACAATGCCACAGACACATCTCTCAACCCTGGGGCGGGATAGAAAAGCCCAGCTGCACACAAGCCATCCCCCCCGTCAACAGGGGGACTGTAAGAGGCGCACGTTGTGGTGCACTCAAAGTGCCTTCTCCAGGCTCCAACACCCAAACTAAGCTTAAGCTTAAATGCCTGTTGGGGAGGCCACACACTCACGTGTCCCTACCTAGATCTCCAACATTCATGGCTACCATAGTCCAATGGAATTATCGAGGCTTAAGAGCCAATTGGGAGGAGCTCCAGTTGCTCCTGAGCAAATTCTCCCCTATATGCATTTGTCTCCAGGAGACAGTGTTAGGTGCCTATGATCATCCCCCTCCCAGAGGTTATTCAGCCTTTTATTCTCCTTATAATCCAGAACAGACGCACCATGGGGGCATAGCCATCCTTGTCTCAACAAGTGTGGTGTACCCTGTAGTCCATTATCCATCACTTCCCTATTGCAGGTGACAGCTTGCAAGATTCACCTCCAACATACCTATTCCATATGCTCCATTTATCTCCCACCCAGTACACCAATTGCCAGGGAGGATTTGGTTACATTATTTCACCAGCTTCCTTCTCATCTTCTCAGTAATTTTAATGGAAGGCATACCCTCTTGGGTGATAATCCAAGGGGTGACCTGATAGTTTTAAAAATTGAAGAAATGGACTTGGGTATATTAAATACTTGTGATATCATGTCCAGACCTGACTACAACCATAGATCTTTCATTGAGCTCAGCCAACCCTCTACTGGACTTTGAGTGGAGAGTAACAGACAACCTCAGAGGAAGTGATCACTACCCTATTCTACTTCTCTCCCCGGAAGTCCTCTTGACACCATGAGCGCCCCGTTGGTGGTTAGACAAGGTGGACAGGGACTTGTACAAGGAACTAGCGAAGGTAGACAGGAGTATTGAAGAATTTCCCTCTGTAGATGAAGCGGTTGAATATTTAGCCAGCCTCCTCCAATGGGCTGGTCACTACTCCATTCCTCGGACTTCTGGTTGTGTAGCTCGCAGACCTGTTCCTTGGTGGTCAGAGCCCAAGCTCATCAAGTTTTAAAGAATGACCATTGCCAGTCTTTTGCTTCTGTCTCCTATCTAAATGAAAAATCTCTCTTGTCCTAGGTATGGAAACGTGTGCAGAAAATAGTAGGCAAATTTTCATCTAATTCTCCCCCAGTTCTCAGGGCCAGTGACGGCAGCTCATTTGCCGCCCCTCAAGAAGTTGCAGAGGTTTTTGCCACAGCATTTGCTGATGTGTTTTCTATGACAGCTCGATTCTCTAGAGTTTAAGCGGATGAGTAGAGTAGAAGAATCCTGGACGCCTGGATTTTAGAGTTGGATATGGCAAAACGTACAACATCATGTTCTCAATGAAAGAAATGAGAACTGCCCTCTCACTCACTCACAAGCTATCAAATACACAAAGAACATTTTCCTGTCAGTCTGTATGTACTATTTGACTGGTTGTGACACTATCAACTCTTTGTGGGGCCACGGAAAGAAGGCTGCCATTAAGTTGATGATGGAAAAGAGCAACAACTTCCAGGATTTGTCCAACTTAGGGAAAAGCATGACACTACAAATATCTGAATAACTGGCTGCAACTGCATTCATTGGAAGTCTTTATAGTAAATCAAACTGCAGGTCTGTGAATGCTCTAAGATGTGAAGTGGTACATTGAAGAATGTACCTACTAAGAAACTTCCACCAACAGAAGACAGCCTTCACCTACATCTCCTGCGATGTACCTGTCAACTAAGAATATGGCAAGAAGCTGTCATACCAATACACGAAGTCATTGATCCGACATCCTTTGGATGTGAGAACAAATTCGCGGATCCTTCTTTGTGTGTATTTACAGCTGAATCGCCAGGCAAGAAGATGACGATGGCAGTGCGTATGATGGGGGGTGAAGGAGGGGGTTTTGAGAATTGCAATTAAATGCCAGGTAGCGACGTGTCCTCCTAATATTACTTGTTAAGTAATTATTAGATGTTTTAATTGCCTGTATGTTGGCCTGGCGAGTTATTGCTAGGCATTAACATACCTAGGTTAAATGCTAGGCATCGCACTCTGAGGTTTGAGCAAAAAGTTATTTTTGAGTGAACAATTGATTGTCATTTGTGTCATTTTTCATTTATAGAGTTACAATGATAAAGATTCTTTCTAACTTCTGTTTATTAGATATAAGCACCAATTTTTATATTTATTTATGCCCAAATTGTTATATTCCTTATAAACAGTTTTTGTAATTATATTTTGCTAACATAATCTCAAATTGCACACAATGGTTATTTTTTTGTATTTTCTCAATGCAATATTGCATAATTTTTTTTTTTTGCCATTCTGAATAAAAATAAAATAACGCTTCCCAATTGTCCTGGTTTCCTAAATGATTCTTTGAATATAGTTGTTAAGCATCGCTTATAATCAATGGGGATTTATATGTCCTATGATTTATAAGATGTAAAATACTGGCATTAATAATTCAGCAACTTGACTCAGTCATTTCAATACAGTATCCTGTTTCATATTTATAAATATTGTCTCAGCATATCTTATCAGATTCCTTAACTCCAAAAACATATAGTTTGACACCATAATTATCACCGTATGTCACATAGTTCCAGAGATACTGAGTTAGGATGGAACTTGGCCATTTTGGAAAATGGCATCATATGCAACTCGCATGCATTTTTTGACAATGGCATCACATGGTTTCATGGTCTCCACCCCCCAAAGTATGGTTTTAGCCATACAGACAAATGTTACCCCATTGACCCGGGTACCCCCCCCCCCCCCCATTTTTATGACCTCTGCTCCTAGACTAAATGGAGCTGGGGAAGGGTATTACTGGGTCATGTTGCTTACCTGACCTGATGCAATGTCAAGTCACCCATTGTCAGGGTGGGGGGATTAGTGGACTTCATGACCTGAAGATGTCTGGAATAAAGACGAAAGCTAAGGTGCTCCAGTGTTTCCCACTTACTGAGTGTACAGTATAGTACAGGGGGGGGGGGCCCAAAACTTTGATCGCGATCTACCAGTAGATCGTAAAGCAATTTCTAGTACAGAAAAAACCCATAATTTGAAATAATAGGGGCTCTAGCCCTTACAAATTATGGAATTTTATGATATAAAAGGGACCCCTTCTCCCAAGGGAAAACAAACAAAACAACAGTATTTTTCCATTATCTGCCCCAGTCAAAATTAAATTTTTTTTAACTACATTACTGTACCAGATTTTGGGTTGTCAGACATAATGGCTCAAGCACTTAGCAATGATGAAAAAACAAGTACTGTACATGTATCCTCAATAATCGCAGGGGTTAGGTTCCAAAAAACTACCGTGATAAGCAAATTTTGTACATATTGTAACAAAACGAATTTGGGAAAATTTAGATTCATCCCACAATCCCAAAGATTTGTCTCCTAACTGACCAAAATATACCCCCAAAAAGGTGTAGGTACACTCGCACCAAAAAGTATCGGTGCAGGGTGTGATCGATGACTTCCGAAACGATACGTATGCACTGTGATATGTCGGGAAGGTTGGTAAGTGTATCCTCATAACCGCCCCCCCCCCCCCACTAGGTGTTGCCATATGGCTGACAATCAGTGTGCTTGTTTCCTCTTTTTGGATTCTTGCTTTGTGTCAACTGAATGATGAGCAAGGGTTCGGTCTCGGTGAACGTGGGTATAAAACAGAGGCAATATGAAGCAGTAGAGATCTACACATGCCAGACGACATGGAAATCTCAGAGGGAACACGAGGAGCTAGTATTGCCCTTCATAACGAAGGGTTCGACGTCACAGATATTAGCCAGTCCACAGGAACATCGCTGCACGATGGATCCGGTGATACCTTGAAACTGGTGCTACAGACGACAGGTCTCGGAGCGGCCGTTCATGCTGCACCACCCCTCAGGACGACCAGGTTGAGTGGTTTATTTGGTAGCATAAATTAATGTGGCAATATTCACAAGTATCACGAATAATTTTGTTGACAGGGAGCTCCTCATATTTCATACTGTCTATTTATCACTTCCCGACCTTATTTATAACGGTTTGTTTCACTTGACCAGGCCATAGTAGCTGCTCAGCAGGATTACAGGGCTGCCAACATACGGCTGGAACAACTCGCCTTTCCCAATACCTATCGTCACTGGTCTCAAATTGTTCACATTACAGTATGCACCGATACTTTTTGTTGCGAGTGTCCACTAAAAGATATAATACTAGTATCATATCTTTACTTATTAATGAATAACAAATAAAAATGTACAATACTGTAAAATATTGTATCATGAATGACAGTCTTAGTAGAATGAGTAAGAAGCAGAATGTTGGTGAGATGCAGTGGGTGGGAGGGAGGGAGTGGATGTCGTGCTAATCTGCTCTGGCTAAAGCAAATCTATCACTGAAATTATGATTTAGGTGGTGATAATGGAGGTAGTGGTGGAGAGGGTAAGTGGTGAGGAGATGATATGTCAGTCGGTTTGTTTGGTAACACTGGCTGCAGGACTGCCGGACACAACTGAACAGCTGATGTCTACCCACAAAATTGAGTGTAAGCATCATTGAACATGTTGTATTCCTTCCACTTTATGTTACATAAATTTTTAATTATGGAGTGAGAAAGGTGGGGGTGATTAGAGAGGTGGAGTGGAAGGAAGTGGTAACATGCGTATGCCAAGCGTATGCTTTTCCTTGTCGGGAGCATCAGAACATTTAACCAGAGAATACACACGTCTTCGTCTCTTGGTTGGATCAGGAATCACTCTTCTTGTTCACAGGTGTCAAGGCAGAGGGTAAGTAAAGGTTACAAAAAGTGCACCCAAATCAAGCACGGAGCAGGAAACTCTGCAAACACCAACCAAAACAGCACGTGGAAGCTGGCCCCACGAGCTGTGCTGCCATCTCTTGGCAGTCGCTGCTACCGCTGTTGCTCTTGCAGACCCGCCACTATGCCGTGGTGCATCTGCGGTAAACCAGTTCAATCGGTGATAAGTGTGCACATGGTCGCAATTGAAGATACCCTAATAAGCCAGGTCAACTTACCTGGTCCTGTGATTATTGAGGATACATGTGGATAAAGCTTGCCCGGTAGACTGTAGACGTGCACTTCACGTGCAACCCATGTGAACTGACTGACATGTGTATACAGTACAGGTTGTACCCCTCTAGTCCGGCAACCTCGGGACCTGACCGGTGCCGGACCATGGAAATTTCCGGACCATGGAAATTCACCCTTTTCCTGGATAGATAGTGACTTGTGCTTATGCTTGGAAGCACTAGCACCACTTTCTCTGCTTCATGGTCTCTTTGAAGATATATTGAAGGGTTAAATGTCGTATAGTAGCTTCTCATATTTCGCGAGTTTTCAATTCGACTTTTTCTATTTGAACACACAAAAAAACAACACATTTAAAAATTTTGACGGCGGGAACTCGAATTTTGACGGGTTTGAACGGCCCACCAACGTTCAGACGCCGTGCACAATCCTGTAAACAGCGTCATTTCTCTTATGTACAAAAGATTCATTATTGTTTATTACTGAAAGTCTTTTTGATTGGATTAATGTTTGTGTGTGCAAAATGAGCAATACAATTCATTAATAATACGTAGAATATTAAAACACGAGGAAATGAGACAGCATTGTTTTCGTTGATTACAAAACCAGTGACTGACTGGTTGTACATATAAAACTGAAGAAAATAAGACCCTGGTTGTAGCTGTAGTAAAATTAATATTGTTGTTTTAAGTAATGTTATTTAATGTTAATAAATGGAATAATAGAAGTAGCTAACGATAATGGTAAAGAAAAAAAGAGAGATCGCGTATGTTAGTGCAAATACGTGAAAACATATCGTCATTACTTTACATAAGAATATGAAAGCAACACTTATTTACTGTTCATATATATATATATATTTTAATTAATGTTTCTGAATTTGTTTTTATTGAATTAATGTTTGTGTGTGCAAAATTAACAATACACTTTATTAATAAATTATAATATGTGGAATATTAAAACACATGAGGAGACGAGACAGCTGCCGGCATTGTTTTTGTTAAAGCTTACAAAACCAGTGACTGATTGGTTCTACATATAAAACTGAAGAAAATAAGACCCTGGTTGTAGCTGTAGTAAAATTAATGTAAAAAAATTAATATGGTTGTTTCAAGTACCTGTGAAGTTATTTAATGTTCATAAATGGAACAATATAAGTAGCTAACCATTAATGGTAAAAAAAAAGTGAGACTGCGCTTATGTAAGTGCGCACATGTGAAAACATATCATCATTACTCTACATAAGAATATGAAAGCAACACTTATCTACTGCTCATATATATTGAAGGGTTAAATGTTGTGCTCTGTACAGACAAACAGAGAGAGAGAGAGAGAGAGCAGCCGAACTGCCGGATGTAAACAAACCTTAATTTCCCGCGGCTTTGTTGTTGTTTTTTTTTACAGGGATTAGCCCACCCGGGCATAGGTCACTGACCCACATTGGGGCCTGAGGGGCAAAAATGTAATACTCCTGTATTAATAATAATAATTCAAATAAGTAAAAAAAAAACTGCCTATCTACCTATTGGACAAACTAAAATCGTTCCGGACCATGGGAGTTTCCTGACCACAGAATGCCGGACTAGAGAGGTACAACCTGTACTTGTTTACACTGAGGCGAGCAGTCACATCTAATGGCGGCATGTGCATCATACATATTTGTAAATGTCTCGTATTTTGAAATTTTACAATCTTTATCTTTATGGATATAATGTTAATATAGGAGGAAATTGGAGGACCAAAAGAAACCCTGTGATGTTCAATAGGCTCACTGGATGATACCCTCCTCACATCTAGCCCAAGTAGGAATTGAACCCACTTTTGAGAGGCAAGTGTACTACTGCTTAATCTATTAAGGATGAGAGTTGTAGAACATGCCAAGTTGTACAGTTACTGTATGTATGTATGCATGCTTATACCCATTTCCTTTTTATAATTGTGTTGATGACATTTGGGTAATGTGTTGCAGGACTTTCCCCCAAGCTTTCTCAGCATGGACGTTGATGGACGAGTGTTGAGGTTTGACTCTTTTTCTAAAGTTTTGAGCTCTGGCTTGAGAGTTGGTTATGTGACAGGACCAAAACCACTGATTCAGAGGATTGTTCTTCATGAGCAAGTTTCTATTCTTCATGCATCATCCATGTCACAGGTGAGTTTGTGGTTGATCTAAAACTCTAGCTTCTAGGAATTACATGCTTATGATAAAATGGAATATCGAGAGTTGTAGGAATGAAAATTACTTGAGTATCATTTTTAGCAACATTGCATGAATTTTATGACATCCATTATCATTGTTAATGTTAATAGGGTACTGGATGTCTGTGAAATGTGAATATGGAAGAACGTGGCTAAAGGGTGAATTTTTTTATTATTATAATTATTATTGTAACCGCCAGTCAGGCGGTTAAGGATATTTAGACTTCACGTAGTACTCGAACATTATAATTCGGTCATACCTGTTGGATACAATTCCTTTTAGTATTTCACATAAATCATACATAGGTAATCACATAAATGTCTAATCCAATATATATTTACATAACAATCATAGCTATGTAATCAGTCTAATCCTAACACTTATAATGAGTACTTCAGTTTCCATATTTTTATGTCGTCACAATGATAAACGAAGCAATGGACCCAGTCTACCTGTGTTCACAATAAATACAAGTTAAACTTACGTATTGAAAGTCTTCAGGAGAAACAGGTTAGGTGTTGGTGGTGTGATGGGGATAGCTAAAGTGAGGCTGGCAGTGCCCGGCTGGGCACCATATGATCAAGTTGGCCACTTCAAACTCACTGTGTCAGGCGTATTACAGTGGTCCCTCGGTTAACGAGCACAATCCGTTCCAGCAGGTTGCTCGTTAACCGAAAATCTCGTTAACCGAAACCATTGTTTCAGTGGGTTTTTGAGTAATTGGTTCCAGCTCACCGAAAATTGCCTAAATTCAATAAAAAAGGTAGAAAAGTTCACTTGCTTTGAGGTGTGTATGTAGAAGGCTCCTGGATGATGATGATGATGATGTGAATTTGAAGTGGGAGGTGGAGGAGGAGAAGGGAGAAGAGAAGGAAGTGGAGGTGAAGGAGAAGCATTTTACTGCTTCTTGGAAGGTGAGTCACCTTCCATGAAAATGTCAGGAACCTCTGGATTGACAGATTCTCCACTATGAACATCCTCTCTCCTTCTTGAAGTGGAAGGCTGAGGTATAGCATCTTGTTCCCTTTGCCTTTTACTGAAGAAAGTGTCAATTGTGGTCTGGGGCATTTGTCCTCCTCACCATTAACTTATGTTTAAAGAAGGAGACCACTGAGTCCTCAACATGACACAAAGTTAGTTCAGTTTTTCCACTTCTGGGTGCTTTGAAGCCAGTTCCCAGAACTTCTCCCAGTGGTAAATCACATCTTTCAACTGTTAAGCTGACATATGGTCATCACTTTCAATTTCCTCCTCACCACTGTCAGCCTCAACCTGTAGCATCTCATCCAGTTGCTTCAAGTCATTAGGAGTAAGTTCCTCCTCATGAGACATCACAAGCTCTTCCACATCCTCCTCCTCCACTTTAAGGCCCAATGACTGACCAATGGACACAATCTCCTGGTCCAACTCTGTTTCTTCCTCAAATCCCTCAAAATCATGGACTACTGATGGCCACAGTGCTTTCCATGAAGAATTGAGGGATCTAGTGGAGACTTCTTGCCATGATGACACAATCAATTTTACAGCCTCCAGGATGTTGAATTGTGTCTTCCAGAAATGTTTCAGTGTTAGTTCAGGATCATTGGAAGTTGCCTGATGACACCTCCTAAACATTTTCTTCATGTAAAACTTCATGTAAAACTTCTTGAAGTTGCTGATCACATTCTGGTCCATTGGCTGTATGATTGATGTAGTGTTTGGAGGCAAAAACAACACTTTCACAAAGTCAAATTGATACTCCAAATTTCTGGCAAGGTCAGGGTCATGACCAGGAGCATTATCCATGAGGAGAAGAGCCTTTAAAGGGAGTTAATTGGTGGTTAGGTAGCTCTTGACAGAAGGGCAAAACACATCAACAGCCCATTCATTAAAGAGCTGGCTTGTCACCCATGCCTTACGGTTGGACTTCCAATAAACTCCAAGCTTTGTTCTTACCACATTCTGTTGCTTGAACACCCTGAGGTTTTCAGAGTGGTAGACAAGCATAGGCTTCAGTCGGAAATCCCCTGAAGCATTGACACCAAGCAATAGAGTGAGACGGTCTTTCATGGGTTTATGCCCAGGTAAAGAGGCTTCATCTCTGGTGATGAATGTTCTTTTGGGCATCTTTTTCCAGAACAGCCCAGTTTCGTCCACATTGAACACTTGCTGTGGAAGATAATTTTTTTCTTCCATCAGTTTTTTAAATTCATCTAAAACTTTGCTGCCCCTTCCTTATCAGCACTAGCAGCTTCACCATGCCTAACAACACTGAAAATGTCACTTATTTTCTTAAATTTTTCGAACCAGCCTTTGCTGGCCCGAAAATCTTCAAATTCTGTGCCTGAAGAACCAGGTTGATCTGTCTTTAAATGTTCGTAAATCTCCCTGGCTTTTTCACAAATGAATTCAGTAGAAACTGAATCACCTTTCATCTGTTTTTCCCTAATCCAGATGATAAGTAACCTCTCAGTTTCTGCAATTAGGGATCTACTTTTAAACACTCTTGTAGATTTGTCTCTCACTTTCACTTCTTTAAATTTGTCTTTCTGTGCAAGAATTGTCGACACAGTTGATGTCGACATGCCATATTCTTTGCGTAACCCATTTGTTCTAATGCCTTGTTCATGTTTTTTTATGATTTCCTGCTTGGTTTGGATTGAGATCGCTTTTCTTGATCTCTTAGGCCCCATGCTGGATTCAAACAATGTCAACACGTGCTTTTTAAAGTTAAACTTGTTGTAAATAAAGAATATTTTCTTTAAAATAACACTGCACTGTGCTATATATTGTCAATATGTAAAATAAATTTCAAAATGACCAATAATTTGCTTGGAAACACAGAAAAAAGCGTTTAGTTGAAGAGAGTCTCAAGCATGATGCTACCTCCAGTGAAAACAGAGAGAGACTAACGCCTGTTTGCTGTGTTAAGAGGCTGGATGCCGCGCATTAAACTAGTCACTTTACCTTCAATTATGTTCAGTAATTGTTAAAATGACTAAAAAATTTAATATTAAACTTTTAAAATTATTGAATAGTGTAAACTTCTTGATATTTACTAAAATAGTAAGGAATTTAAGCCCTAGAACCGATTAATGTATTGGCGAACTAATACTACAGCTGGTTGACCGCCCAGTGCAAGCCAAAACTTGTTGAGGTCGGCTCGTAAGACACTCGTTAACCGAGGGGTTGCTCGTTAACCGAATTTAAGAATCTTATGGGAGGTAACTCGTTAACCGAAATCTCGTTAACCGTGGGACCACTGTATACGCAAACAAGCTCACCTCCCACCACCCAACACCTCAACCTACTCTAGGTCTCTCATCTGCCTCCATCTCAACACTATATACTGTATACGGGCAGGCACGCCCAATAAACATGACATGAGTTACAGCCTAACATAACGTTTGTTTATGTGTCATCATAATTATGTACCGCTTGCGGTAACACCCACTCCGTTGAGCGTTCACGCTCAAAACCAGATCAGGCCTTTGATACTTAATTTTGTCACGTTCATGCGACTATGCTGCCCTCAGGCTGGTGGTATTTAACTTTGTCACGTCCTTGTGACTAAATTGCCCTCAGGCTGGTGGTATTTAACTTTAATTTTGTCACCTTCTCGTGACTATGCTGCCCTCAGGCTGGTGATATTTAACTTTGTCATGTTCTCGTGACTAAGCTGCCCTCAGGCTGGTGGAATTTAACTTTGTCACGTTCTCGTGACTAAACTGCCTTCAGGCTGGTGGTATTTAACTTAATTTTGTCACGTTCTCGTGACTAAGCTGCCCTCAGGCTGGTGGTATTTAACTTAATTTTGTCACGTTCTCGTGACTATGCTGCCCTCAGGCTGGTGGTATTTAACTTTGTCACGTTCTTGTGACTAAGCTGCCCTCAGGCTGGTGGTATTTAACTTTAATTTTGTCACGTTCTCGTGACTAAGCTGCCCTCAGGCTGATGGTATTTAACTTTGTCACGTTCTCGTGACTATGCTGCCCTCAGGCTGGTGGTATTTAACTTTGTCACGTTCTCGTGACTAAGCTGCCCTCAGGCTGGTGGTATTTAACTTTAATTTTGTCACGTTCTCGTGACTATGCTGCCCTCAAGCTGGTGGTATTTAACTTTGTCACATTCTTGTGACTAAGCTGCCCTCAGGCTTGTGGTACTTATCAGCTCCTTAGGACATCTCGGTCCTTTGACGTTCGGACATCACCATCTTCATGTGTGGATACCCAATTCAGTCTCCTGGCCGACTCCGTCAACCCTTTCCATTGCTCCCTCCAACAAGCATAATTTTGTCACAGGTCGCAACATTGTGGACGTCGTCGTCTTAACCACTGCCGGTCGGACAAGTCCACCCTCGCCGGCCTTGACTTCCATCACTCGACCAAGGTGCCATTTGTTGCGTGGACTATTTGCTTCTGCTATAATGATTAGGTCACCTTGGCGAAAGTTGCGCCGTGGTCTGAAATGCACTTGTCAAGTTCTGAGTTGACGGAGGTACTCCGTCAGCCAGCGCTTCCAAAATTGATCTGCAAGGTACTGGACATGATTCCACCTTCTGTGGTATGATTCGCTTATTGACCTTCCACCTAAGGGAAGATTACCCTATTGACTTAAGTACAAAAGATCAGCGGGAGTGAGAGCCTTTGGTTCATTTGGAGTGTTTGGAACCGGGGTGATTGGCCTCTCGTTAACTATGGCTTCCACGTCACAGAACAGTGTTTGCAGACGTTCATAGTCTAAAGCTTGTGAGCCCACAATCGCCTGCAGAACCTTTTTTACTGTGCGAATCTGCCTTTCCCATACTCCCCCCATGTATGGGGCAGCTGGTGGATTGAAGACCCAGTCAATATCTGCTTTCTGTAAGGCACCTCTGAGTCTGTCATCTTGCTCCCAACTTTTCACTGCCAGTTTGAGCTCTTTGGCTGCCCGTACCATGTTTGTCCCATTATCCGATCTAATACGCTGTGGTGTACCTCTGCGTCGTGAGAACCTTGTTATTGCGTTGAGGAAGGCATCTGCGTCTAATGAGGCCAAGACTTCTAGATGAACAGCCCTAATAGTTAGACATGTAAACAGACATCCCCAGTGCTTAACCTGTTTCCTCCCTACCTTGATAATGAATGGACCAAAACAGTCTGTTCCAGTGTAAGCAAATGGAGCCTTTCCAGGAGTGACACGATCTATTGGTAAGTCAGCTTGCCTTTGATGCCGACTTCTCCAGTTGTTCCGTCAGCACACTGCACAGCGTCGTATGATTCTATCAAGCAAGCGTCTGCCCTGGGGAATCCAATACCTTTGCCTCACACACGCCTTCGTGTGTTCTCGTCCGGCATGTCCGGCTCTCTCTTCGTGCATCTCCCGCACTATGATTTCGGTGATGTGGTGGTCTCTAGGCAGCAAGATTGGCTCCTCACCACTTCGCCCAAGAAGGGTTTCTTTAATTCTTCCCTTGGATCTGAGCAACGTTCGCTTGTCCTAGTAAGGTTCCAGTTTATATAGCTTATTGTCCTTTGGCAGCTCACCCTTTATGACAGTTTGGATTTCTTTCTCATAAGCCTCTTTCTGCACCAATCTTATTATTGTCTGCTCAGCCGACTGTAGTTCCTCAGTGCTTAGCCTCTTCAGTTTGAGGCGCAGGTCTGCGGTCCTTGTACTGGACCCAAGCCACCAAATGAACCTTTTAATCCATGCCACCCCTTTCACCAAGCGGTACCATGATGAGTACCTGAGCCACAGTTTGGCGAGGGACCACTTTGACTGCTCGCCCACTGCCAGAGGAACTACAGATCTCTGGTGTACTTCTCGTTTCACCTCCAGTAAGTCGTTCAGAACTGCTGGCAGTTCCTTTCCCTTTGGCCACTGTTCTTCAACACTGAGTAGAAAGTCAGGACCTCGTATCCACCGAGATCCTGCAACCAGGTCCAGGACAGGTAATCCCCTAGTTGCATCATCTGCTGAGTTCAGCGATGTGCTGACATGTCTCCACTGGTCAGTTCTTGACATCTCTTGTATGACTGCTATCCTGTTGGCTACAAACGTTTGAAATCGTCTGCTCGAATTGGCAATGTACTGCAAGACTAGCATGCTATCCGTCCAAAAATAAGATTCGTGTATGGTCATGGTCATTTCTCGGCGAATCGTTCGATCAGCGTTCACTGCCACGACAGCTGCACAAAGTTCCAGCCTTGGTATTGTCAGTTGCTTGAGTGGGGCCAGCTTGGCCCGTCTGTACACGAAAGAGCACTGGATACTTCTGCCAGAGTCTACCATTCTCAGATAGGTCACCGCACCGTAAGCAGACTGCGATGCATCGCAGAAGGTGTGCAACTGTGCTGAGATGATTTCTTTAGCACATGCTGTTTTTAAGCATCTGGGCACCCTTAATTTCCCTAGGTGGGCCAGTTCTCCTAGCCAGGTGCTCCAGGTCGTGTGATTAACAGCCGACAAAGGTTCATCCCACCCTAATCGACGCCTGCATTCACACTGAAATAATATTTTAGCCCTGATGATGAATGGGGCCACGAACCCCAGTGGGTCATAAATAGAACTGACCAGGCTTAGTACTCCTCTCCTGGTCGCTGGCCTTGAGTTTGGTTGCACCTTGATGGCGAGCTGATCACCTTCCAGGAGCCAGGTAGTAGGTATTAGGCAGCTACCAAACAGGGAGGTATTACCGCCTGGGAAGATATTGGAAGCATAATGTGTTGTCTATGGTAGATCTTGCTGCCACATGGCATCACGAAAATTGTGACCAAGTCCCAGGTTGCTGGTCTGACTTTCTGCCTCATTTATACTCAATTGCAGGGTCTCAATTGTTTCTCTTACTTCTTACTATTGACAACACAACATACATACAGTATATTGTTCCTCACTTTTGATTTTTTTTCACTTTGTATTTCTTTGTGGTTCTTTATTATTATTATTATTATTATTATTATTATTATTATTATTATTATTATTATTATTATTATTATTATTATTATTATTATTATTATTACATTTCGCCCCCCCAGGCCCCGATGTGGGTCAGTGACCTGGGCCTGGGTGGGCTAATTCCCGTAAAAAAAAAAAAAAAAACACTTAACCCCCAGGGCTCGCTCCATTGGCAATTTGTCTTGCCTCAGATCAATTTCCTTCAGTGCATTTTGCCTCTCCTCCAGTGGGATGGTAGCCAACACTCCTTTGTGATTACTGGCCCACTTAGTTAACCGAAATCCTCCACATGCCAACAGTCTTCGAAGCTGACACGCTAACATTGATGCTTCATTTGATGAGTCCAGCGACATGAGCAGGTCGTCAACGTGGAAGTTGACTTACGCTTGCGCCACCATGTCGGGAAACTCGGATCTGTGGTCTTGGAATGTGCACCGGAGAGCGTAAGTTGCACATGAAGGGCTCCACACCCCACCAAAGAAGTTATTGGCTCTCTACTCAGGTCCCCATTCTCCCACCAGAGGAATCTTAACACATCTCGATGTTCTGGCGCTACATGGATTTGATGGTACATAGCCTCCACATCTGCCATGATGGCTGTAGTTCCTTGGCGAAACCTAAACAGGACTCCAAGTAATTTGTTGTTGAAGTCTGGACCTTGTAGTACCTGGTCGTTCAGCGATGTCCTTTTGTGTTTGGCTGCACAGTCAAAAACTATGCATACTTTGTTTGACTTATTTGGGTTCAACACCGGGTGATGAGGCAGATACCAGACCAGTCCAGTATCTGACTCCAACTGGCACTTAGGCACTGATTCAGCATATCCTTCAGCAAGCAGTTTATTTATTTCCTCTACGTATCCTTGTCGCAGCCGTGCGTCCTTGGATAGTCTCCTTCGAAGCCCATCTAGTCGACGCTCCGCCACGGCCTTGTTGTTTGGGAGTTCCGTGTTCTCATTACGGAACGGTATGGGAAATTGGTAATGACCATTAGTTTTGATGCCTGTCTCTGTCTCTTTTGTCCTCAAGTGAATGAGCTGCTGACTGCAAGGCTCCTGTGTCCCCACTTTCCAGCTCCCAAAAAAGCTTAACTTGTCTTTCCAGACGGGTTTCAGGACTCACGACAGTTTTGGTCATCAGGCATCCTGACATGCAAACTCCTTGTGCGTCTTGGTGCCTCACCGGTCCATTTACTATCCAACCCAGTCGCTTTTTTATGGCGAATGGCATTCTATCCCTTCCTGCTCTGACCTCCAAGGGTACCAGGGCCTGTGGCACATCTTGTCCTATCAGAATTTTTATGCTGTTGCTCTGCAATTCTGGTAATTCCACACCTCGCAGATGGGTCCACCTTGAGATATCACTTGTGTTCACTACGGAGTTGTGCAGCGTTGTGGGGAAATTTTGTATAATGAGTACTTTCGGGATAAGTATGGTTCTGCCTCGTTTCATGCCTGCGCCAACCACTTCTAGATCTACCTCCGCTGACTCGAGTATCATCTCTTGGGCAAGTGTACCCATGGTTACCAGGGTAGGTGTCCCTTTCACCCTTAGTTTCTGTGCCAGATCTTTGGTGCAATATAACCTGTCGCTGCCTGAGTCCAAGAGAGCTAAAGTTCTGATGTGATTTCGTTGGTGTGAGTCCTTTCCCCGAATCTTCACACTCACTATGGGCAGTACAATCTTGGCATTTTTCGTCGATAGTCAGATGTCGCTTTCGCAGCTGTATGGGTTTTCATGGGCGTCCTTTGTCCTTGTAGCATAGACATGGCCTATTTTTCTGGCCATGTATGAACTGTCATTGGCTTTCTGGGTCATGCCACCATCAGAGGTGCCTGCCACTGACTCTTGTTTCACGAGACCTTGAAAATTTCCCTTTACGCCGCCCTTGCGTGTGTTTGACATACTTGCAGTGAGTGCCTCCCTTCGTTCTTGATGCAACAGTCTAGAATGCTTCTCTTTGCACCCATCAGTGCCACACCTGAAGCGTGACCAACACTCAGCAACACGGTGGCCCGCTCTCAGACACAAGAAACAGCAACGTAATCTTTTTACCCTCTCTAACCTCTCCCTCACTGACATGCTCCAGAATTCGTCGCACCCTGCTAATCCATGTGCTCTGGAACACACTGGGCGCGAGCCTTTTCCAGAGCATGTTTCTCCTCCATTGCCTTTCGCTTCACTGATAGTCACTAGGCCCATGGCACATGTGCTTGACAATGATCCTTCTGGTCTTTTCTTATTTCCTTCTTGACTGTCCTTGCTTGATAGCAGAGCCATGTCATCCATCGTCACCGCTTTCTTCTCTAAATATAGCGCTAACCACTTTACCAGCCCTGTTCTGTGTCCTGTCGACTTCTGATAATTCCGTACATCATCCACACAGCGTTCCTTCAATTTGGGGGGAAGCTTAATCACCAGCGTTCTGAAGGTCTGCCTTGTTTCAAGTTCAGACATCACGTTCAGATTCTCCAGATGGCTTATTGCACCCCTTAGCTGAGATGCCAGTTTTCGCAGCCCTTCGTCGTCGAACACCCCTACTGAGCGAGCGTCTATGGGCCTTTTTACCAGCTGGTCTGCATATGCATACTTATCTCCAAACCTTGCCTCCAGGATCTTGATTGCCTTGTTGTAGGCTCTGTCTGGCTCTAGATAGTCACATCCCATGATTGCTTGATGTAACTCTTCTCCTTCACAAGCATCCATGAGCAGTTGGTACTTGTACTTCTTTGGCACGGTCGCATTTGTCATGTATCGACAGAAGGCATGCATAAAAGTCCAAAACTCCGCCCGCCCTTGTCCTTTAAACTTGGGAAGGGTGGCTTGCGGCATGCGCATCGTAGCCACTAGCTCTCTTATTTCTTCACCCTTCTCTGATTCTCCCTGTGGATGCATAATTGTGACTTGAGGCACTTTGTTTGCAAGCATTGGCGATAAAGACGAAGCCATTTTCTCGACATTGACCGATGCCTGTTGCTGGGTTTCTTCCCGTACTATTGGCTTCTCATAATTGCTGGAGTTCTCTGTCGAAGGCTGTGAGCTGTCGCTTCTTCGTGTTAGTGCTGATGTCTCTTGACCCGCCACCATTCCAGTGTGCATCGTTTTCATCCACCCTGCCTTAAGCTCTCGCAGGGCTCGGTTTACTTCATCCGACGCTGCCTCAGCTCTGGCCACTGCTTGTTGAAAATACAATTCCCTACTGTGACCTTCCTGTGGATCTCTTGGTATTGCAAGCTCATTTCCTGTTTCACCACTCTCTGATTGTACCTCGGCGGGCAGATCCATTGTCATTAGGTCAAAATGTTTGCTTCTATCTAGGTCCGACTCTCCTTCCATGTCATCAATATACCCAATCTCCGACATCTTGCTTATTCAGGTAATTTGAATTGCGTTCGTTTCCACCACTCTTGAATTAGGGCATGTTCGTGTGCCTCGTCATACACTCGCACCTGATATCATTACAGACTTTACATTGATGTTTGGGTTATTTACAAAGCAATATCACTTCAGTCAATTATGACTGCTAATTGTGTTCTGCACTTACGTCAGACAACAATAATGACATGTGTTTTCATTCTCATATGCACTACACTGGGAGTGATGAAGATCACCCAGACAAGACTATTTTCTGGACTAACAAGGTTTAACTATTATCGATGCGAGAAGTATATGGACGTTGCACTGCACTTCTCGCCACTGGATACACACACACATCCACACCCACACACACACACTCTTCCCTCGAGTGACGCGTGTTGGTGAGCCAAGCTACACTAAGAGTGGCTGAGCTCACTCTGACATCATTATTTTCTTCAATAACAAAAGGTTCAAGTATTATCGCCACTATAAATCTACCGGTGTTGCACTGTAATCCGTGGCACTGGGAACACGCGCACACGCACACACTCATGTGCATCCCTCCAGTGGGTTGAGTTTTGACCTTGGTTACTGCTGCCCGTGCGTTGGTTCAAGGTAGCACTGCTACACAGTAGACATTCACGTTTGACTGTAACCGCCAGTCAAGCGGTTAAGGATATTTAGACTTCGCGTAGTACTCGAACATTATAATTCGGTTAAACCTGTTGGATACAATTCCTTTTAGTATTTCACTTAAATCATACATAGGGAATCACATAAATGTCTAATCCAATATATATATACATAACAATCATAGCTATGTAATCAGTCTAATCTTAACACTTAAGTTTCCATATTTTTATGACGTCACAATGATAAATGAAGCAATGGACCCAGTCTACCTGTGTACACAATAAATACAAGTTAAACTTATGTGTTGAAAGTCTTTAGGAGAAACAGGTTAGGTGTTGGTGGTGTGGTGGTGTGAAAGCTTGTGTACTTATGAATACATGCAGAATGTTAAGAGTGACATTACTCATAAACAAAATATACTTTGTTGTAGGTATTAGTAAGTGAGCTACTCCAAATGTGGGGAGAGGAAGGTTTCTTCAAGCACACACAAGCAGTACAAGACTTTTACCTGAAGCAGAGAGATGCGATGATAGAAGCTGCACAGAAACACTTAACAGGTTTGAATAAAATTTTGGATTGTTAATGCTGCAGACTGTATTATGATTTGGTCATTACTTATGCTGACATTGTTATTTAAAATTATTGTTGAAGTTCAGTAAGAAATAATGAATATTTTTCAATAATTTTTAACTGTGGCACAGTAAAAGTACTGGATGGCCTTAGGTTAACCTTCCTGTCATTTAGAGACAGTTCCCTGTGAAGATGTCATTGGCAATTTTCATTTATACTTTTATAGTACAAACACTCCATCTCATTTGCATGTAGATATAATGAGGTTGAAAGATGGATGTAGAGAGAGAACATGTCTTTGAATTAGACAAAAACAAAAGCAAGTTTATTACTGATTGGCTTAAATACCTAAAAGCTGTTCATTTTCAGGTCTGTGTGAATGGGCAGTGCCTACTGGAGGAATGTTTCTCTGGCTAAAGGTTAGTGCCACTGGTGAATTGTATATGTACTATATTTATATCTATCTATGCTCTCTACTGTTTTCCTATTATTGCATGGGGTGGCTCTAGAGATGCTAAAACTTAAAGGAGGGGGGGGGGGGGGATGCCTAAACAGGTGAAAAAAAATAAACAAGTCTACAAAGCTGTATCTTTATCTATCAAATCATATCAGAGTACTATTCGGCTATGGTTAAGCAATACAGTAATACCCTGGTTAGCGCTGCCCTGTAGTGCGCTGTTTTGTTGTAGTGCTCTTGCCTGCATCTTGGAGCTTTCGAAGGGTGGGGCGAAAGAGTACTCAAAAGTCACAAGTCCAAACACTCGCAACACACAGCGAGCAGCTGTCATTGTTTTTAAGCACTTGGCCAATCAGCGTCAAACACTCTATTTACAGTACGGTACAAATTTGCTGTACTTAGACTGTGGACACATTCTTTTTGACTCAATGATTTTTTATTATATTATTGACTTATCTTTTACTCATCATGTCTGGATAATGGCCTGCAAGTTTTAATGCTGCTAGTGCATCTAAAGTACCATGGAAAAGTATCTCCTTGGATGAAAAATTACAAGTGTTGAGGCAGTTGTAAACTGGATGTTGGAGCTGCTTTCAACTTGGCTACATTGACTGTTAGAACCATTATTAAGAATGCAAACAAGATAAAAGCTTCAGTCATGACAACCACAAAACTGTTATATTAAGTGTAGGTCTTATTGTATGACATAAATTGTGTTGTGGTTAACTAAAGCACATGTGTGGTGGCGGGTTAGAGATACGCTGATGAGGAGCACTTGGCAACACCTGGTGCATGTTACCACTCCCTTCCACTCCTCTTCTCTTATTCACCCTCACCTTTCTGCTTTCTCACTCCATATTTTAAAATACTATGTAATGTAATGTTGAACAGATACAATGTTGTTCACTTAATTTTGTGGGTAGATATCAGCTGTTCGGTAACATCATCATCATCATCACCACCCCCAACGTCACCACTACCCCTCTTATCACCACCTAAATCATAATTTCAGTGATGCAGAGATGGATTAGCTTTAGCCAGAGCAGAGCCGTACGATATCCACTGCCTCCCTATACCTTCCCACTTCCTTCCTCCCACCCACCCACTGCATCTCTCACTCAGTCTACTACAATCGTCACTACTATTCACCTAATGACTGTCCTTATGAAACACTATTGTTTATTCATTGTTCATTAGTTAGTAAATACAGTACAGTAGACCTTTCAACTTTGCAGGGGTTAGGTTCTCAAAATGGCCGCGAATCGCCAAATCCGCAAAAAACATTTGCTGATGGGGGGGGGGGGGGGACATTTTTACTTATGGTTTACAAAGAAATGTATATTCCCTTTGTGTTTGCTGCCCTTCGGACAATTATTTCTTTTACCTGTATTGTATATGTGTGTGCGCACACACACACACGCATGCATGCATGCTCGCTCACTCACTCACAAATAATTATTCACTCCCTTTTTGTACTGTCACTATTTTGAAATGTGCTGCAGTATAACTTTCTCCCCGCTTAGTTATTATACATCATACAGTGATATCCCTGTTAGCTGGAACAATTGGTGCAAAGCACCGGATCACTTTCTCAAATCCAGAAAAATCCCCCATCCCTTGAAATATTTCTGGTTACTGGAAAAAACTTTCCGAGTGTTTAAACTATGCATCTTGTACAGACAAACACTAGCCCACATCCTCAGAATGTTCTTCTGTGTGCTTGAGAGTTTTCCAAGAGTCTAAACTAAAAATCTATATGATATGGTCGTGAATGAAGCTGTGTGTTACAGCAAGGACTGGTATTTTCCACTCCCTTGAAGCTGTGGGGGATTAGTGGGTCTTGTGTATCTTACCTGACCTGACACAATGTCAGGTGGAAGTAGGGTGGGGTATTAGTGATCTCATATTACTGACCTGATACAATGTCAGGTCACCCATTGTAGGGTGGGGGATTAGTTAGTCTGAGGACCTGAAGATGTCTTGAATAAACATGAAAAATAAAATACAGTACAGTATTTTTTTATACTTACACTTATCACATTATATCCCTTCAACATTACATTACAAAAGAGTTTAAAATGTGGAGTGAGAAAGCAGAAAGGCATGGGTGATTAGAGAGATGAAGTGGAAAGGAATGGTAACATGCACCAGTGTTGCCAAGCACTAAGCTCCTCAACAGCTGATCTTTTAATTCACCACCACGTAGTTAACCACGCATAAATTTATGTCACACAATATAGGGGTGTGTGGGGGGCGTTAGGGTGCCTGGGTGTGATGTTGTGGTATTAATTAATAAATAAGCAATATTGTATCGTCAATGACAGTCGTTTGATGAGTAGTAGCTTATTACAATTGTCACTACTATTCATCAAACTACTGTACTGTCATTAACTATACAATATTGTTTATTATTCATTAACTAATACCCCAACACCACATCATACACACACACACATCTAGTTTACAGCCTTTTGTGTGAGACACTGTGTTGGACGAAAGATGTCTTGAATAAAGACGAAAGCTAAGGTGCTCCATTGTTTCCCCATTTCTTGTGTGATTTTATCAAGATTTTATATCACAGTATTTAATATTTTATATTATCAATGATAAAACACACCAGAAGTGGCTGATTATATGAGAATATATAATATAATATATGTTGGAGGTGTGTATCGCTCTATTGAGATTAATAGCTAGGGACTGCCCTTTTCTTTAAATTTATAAAATACAGTACATTAATGAAAATGAATGGAAATTAGAAACTAATAGATTTATAAATTGCAAGAAGTTGGATGGTCCATCTTTATTTTTATTTTTTCATAAATACTGTATACAGTAGGCTCTCGCCAACAACGACTTCCACAATAATGTTTTCGACAATAACGCTAAGTTACAATAGATACCCATTTTTTATAATAACGTGTGGATGCTCTTGAATAATGGAGATTTTGCAGGAAGCGTCCATGCGCATCAATTATAGCGTTTGTTTGCCGCCATGTTGATGACGTAGTTGTCCGCTCCGCCTCATTCTCACTCTCACACACACTCAGTGGAATACAGCGCTGTGCCCACATGTGAGATTTTCGCCTCTATAACCAGTGGTTGCTAGGGTCGGTGATCAATAATGGCTTCCGCGTTTTTGCCTGTGGGGGTTAGGGGAGGTGGTGGAGGGAGTGATTTGCCGCGTGAACGCTCGGAAACTTTTAAAGTGAACGAGAAAAAGACCCCAAAGCTAAGAGACAAAGCCACAAGAAGCGTGCCTACTCGGTCAAAGATAAAGAACAGATTGTTGAGCTCATTGAAAGTGGTGCACGGAACATTGACATTGTGAGGAAATTGAACTGTCCTGAGTCTACAGTGCGAAATATTAAGAGGAACTTAGAGGAGACCAAGAAGATTATTGCGCTGGCTAAGAAATATTTCGGTAGTGATGGAAATGCGAGGCGAGCTGTGAATGTAAAAGTGATAGACAAAGATTGTTAGTGATAACAGAGCATTTTCTTGTGAAATGGTTAGCTTGTAGAATGAAAGACAGTGCAAGTGTTAGCGGCCCTCAGATACGGAACAATCATCACACCAAGCACCTCAAAAACTCCCCCAAGCTAAGTGTTATATTACTCAAACTCTTTATTTTGATGATTGAATAACAATTCTTTTTATTTCAGCGAACAAAAAGTGTTAGGAAATTGGGTGAAATTCTTGGGGCGGCGGCACCAATAAACCCTTTTTACATGTACAGTAATACCCCGCTTAACGTGGTTTCGCTTAGCGCGATTTCACGTATACACGGTGCCTCGCCAGAGCCGAACTTTCACTTAACGCGGGTTTTTTCCACGTATACGTGCAGGGTGTCCAGCTCGAGATGCTATTTTTAGATTCGCCCCACCCGCCACCCGCCTGCCTGCCTGCCTGCCTGCCTGTTTTAGCTCATAAAATTCATACAAATTACCCGGCCAGAATATAATTTACATTGCTGGAATTCTTACAATATGATGATCATTTTGAATATAAACATCATAGATTTTGCATTAGACATACAAATTTCAGATATAATGTTTACTCTGAGTAAATATGTTATTTTTTGTGCAAAATATATGACATTTGTATTCAAAATATTCCTGGTCTTACAAAGAATCCAGCAATGTCAATTATATTATCCTAACTTTAGTTTGAGGTATTATTTATTACTAAAAACGTAAATATTCTGGTTTTCCCACACATCTGGTAGGGAGGGAGGGACGGACCGACCATCTGTTACTGTGTGAAGAATATTTTTTTTTTTTTTATTGACTGAAGATATTTGTTTTAGCTCATAAAATTCATACAAATTACCCGGTCAGAATATAATTTTCATTGCTGGAATTCTTACAATTTGATGATCATTTTGAATATAAACATCATAGATTTTGCATTAGACATACAAATTTTAGATATAATGTTTACTCTGAGTAAATATGTTATCTTTTGTACAAAATATATGACATTTATATTCAAAATATTCCTGGTCTTACAAGGAATCCAGCAATGTCAATTATATTATCCTAACTTTAGTTTGAGGTATTATTTATTAAAATTTAGTGGTTTTCCCCCCAAAATTTCTCAAGAGGGAAGAGACAGGGAGTGTAGTGTGAGAAGAGGGGGAGGGAGTTGAGTCCATTATTTGAATGGACATTAACTTGGCGACTGTATTTCTCTATTTCTCTTAAGTATTAATTGTGTGCATGTACCATCATAAAATTAAGATGTTATTTTTACTAGAACATAGGTATTGTGTCGGAAAAGTAGAGTTTGGGGGTCCGGCCAGTCTCTATTGGAATTAATCCCATATGTTCTGTTGTTCACTTAACACGGTACCCTGTGGGTTCAATTGACCACGTTAAGCGGGGTACTACTGTATTTTAATATCACACAAATAACATTTTCGCTAATAACGGCGTTTTTCAGGCACCTATTAAATGTTATTGGCGAGAGCCTACTGTATGTACGTATTATTCAAAAAGTTCCCTGAAAATCTCTTGATTTTATACCATATTACTCATTAATGAGTCATCCATCATGCAACAAGTTGACTTGTGTTTCATGAACTACATATACACGTATGTGTAGTGATCTCTTGTTGAGGGGTGGGGGGGGGGGGTGGGGGTGCTGTCGGTATCTCCTACCATATGGACAGGATTGATTCATGTCTTCTCCAGTTGCCATTTAAGGAGTTTTCCAAAGCACTTATCCATCAATATTTGGGATGAAATGTGTGGGTATTAAAGCTTATTGTATTGATTTTTGTATATACAGGTTGTACCTCTCCAGTCCGGCAACCTCGGGACCTGACCGGTGCCGGACCATGGAAATTCACCCTTTTCCTGCATAGATAGTGACTTGTGCTTATGCTTGGAAGCACTAGCACCACTTTCTCTGCTTCATGGTCTCTTTGAAGACATATTGAAGGGTTAAATGTCGTACAGTAGCTTCTCAAATTTCACGAGTTTTTAATTCAACGTTTTCTATTTGAACACACAAAAAAAACAACACATTTAAAAATTTTGACGGCGGAAACTCGAATTTCGACGGGTTTGAACGGCCCACCAACGTTCAGACGCCGTGCACAATCCTGTAAACAGCGTCATTTCTCGTATGTACAAAAGATTTATTATTGTTTATTACTGAAAGTCTTTTTGATTGAATTAATGTTTGTGTGCAAAATGAGCAATACAATTCATTAATAATACATAGAATATTAAAACACAAGGAAATGAGACAGCATTGTTTTCGTTGATTACAAAACCAGTGACTGACTGATTCTACATATAAAACTGAAGAAAATAAGACCCTGGTTGTAGCTGTAGTAAAATTAATATGGTTGTTTTAAGTAATGTTATTTAATGTTAATAAATGGAACAATAGAAGTAGCTAATGATAATGGTAAAGAAAAAAGAGAGATCGCGTATGTAAGTGCGCACACGTGAAAACATATCGTCATTACTTTACATAAGAATATGAAAGCAACACTAATTTACTGTTCATATATATTTTAATTAATGTTTCTGAATTTGTTTTTATTGAATTAATGTTTGTGTGTGCAAAATTAACAATACAATTTATTAATAATACGTGGAATATTAAAGCACACGAGGAGACGAGACAGCTGTCGGCATTGTTTTTGTTAAAGCTTACAAAACCAGTGACTGATTGGTTCTACATATAAAACTGAAGAAAATAAGACCCTCATTGTAGACTGTAGTAAAATTAATGTAAAAAAATTAATATGGTTGTTTGAAGTACAGGTTGTACCTCTCTAGTCTGGCATCCTCGGGACCTGACCGGTGCCGGACCATGGAAATTCACCCTTTTCCTGGATAGATAGTGACTTGTGCTTATGCTTGGAAGCACTAGCACCACTTTCTCTGCATCATGGTCTCTTTGAAGACATATTGAAGGGTTAAATGTCGTATAGTAGCTTCTCAAATTTCGCGAGTTTTTAATTCTTTTAACGTACAGTTGGTCCTCATATTACGCGGTTAATGTAACCCGGAGGGTACCGCGGAAAGTGAGAAACGCGTAAAGTGAATAACATAACATATGGGATTAATTGAAATGGAGTCCGGGCCGATCCCCAAACTCCACTTTTTGACGACACACAACTATGTTGTAGTAAAAATATTATCTTAACTTTATGATGGCATGCACACACAATTAATAATTAAGAGAAATATCAATAATATTAGGTTTTTTAGCACTTACATTAGTAGAAAAGATGGCTGGGCACACGGGGATGGGCGGTTGGTTCCGAGGCAGAGGGCAGATTATTGGCCCTAACCTGTATCACTTGTATCAATTGTATCACTATCCACCACAGAGGCTTGCAGGGCCTCTTTGTCATACCCCCCAAAGTTCATATAAATCCATATCCTCACTGTAATTATCACTATCACTGACTTGGGCCGGCTGTAGTGGGTGGCGGGTGAAGAAGTCGGTAATGTTTTGATGACTGGGCGACCTTGTGCGCACCATTTTCGCGTATCTTACACAACATGGCGGATGGCGGGAGGTTTGGATCCAAAAATGGCGCGGCTTGCCAGCCGCTCTCCGCGTAATGGGGTTCACGACCGCGGAATGTGAAAATGTTAGGTTCTGGCAAGGCACCGCGTTAACGGTGAAACGCGGATTGTGGGACCGCGTAATAGGAGGACCAACTGTATTTTATTGGAACACAAAAAAATAAATAAATAAAAATTTTGACGGCGGAAACTTGAATTTCGACGGGTTTGAACGGCCCGCCAACGTGCAGACGACGTGCATATTCGTGTAAACCGCGTCATTTCTCTTATGTACAAAAGATTCATTATTGTTTATTACTGAATGTCTTTTTTATTGAATTAATGTTTGTGTGCAAAATGAGCAATACAATTCATTAATAATACGTAGAATATTAAAACACACGAGGAAATGACACAGCATTGTTTTCGTTGATTACAAAGCCAGTGACTGACTGGTTCTACATATAAAACTGAAGAAAATAAGACCTTGGTTGCAGCTGTAGTAAAATTAATATGGTTGTTTTAAGTAAAGTTATTTAATGTTAATAAATGGAACAATAGAAGTAGCTAACGATAATGGTAAAGAAAAAAGAGAGATCGCGTATGTAAGTGCGCATGCGCACACGTGAAAACATATCGTCATTACTTTACATAAGAATATGAAAGCAACACTTATTTACTGTTCATATATATTTTAATTAATGTTTCTGAATTTGTTTTTATTGAATTAATGTATGTGTGTGCAAAATTAACAATACAATTTATTAATAATACGTAGAATAACAGAGGAGACGAGAAGGCTGCCGGCATTGCTTATGTTAAAGCTTACGAAACCAGTGACTGATTGGTTCTACATATAAAACTGAAGAAAATAAGACCCTGATTTTAGCTGTAGTAAAATTAATGTAAAAAAATAATATGGTTGTTTGAAGTACCTGTAATGTTATTTAATGTTAATAAATAGAACAATATAAGTAGCTAACCATTAATGGTAAAAAAAAAATGTGAGACTGAGCGTTTGTAAGTGCGCACATGTGAAAACATATCGTCATTACTCTACATAAGAATATGAAAGCAACACTTATCTACTGCTCATATATATTGAGGGGTTAAATGTTGTACTCTGTATAGACAAGCAGAGAGAGAGAGAGCAGCCGAACTGCCGGATGTAAACAAACCTTAATTTCCCGCGGCTGTTTTTTTTTTTTTTTTTTTTATGGGGATTAGCCCACCCGGGCATAGGTCACTGACCCACATTGGGGCCTGAGGGGCAAAAATTTAATACTCCTGTAATAATAGTAATAATTCAGATAAGTAAAAAAAAAAAGCTGCCTATCTACCTATCGGACAAACTAAAATCGTTCCGGACCACGGGAGTTTCCGGACCACAGAATGCCGGACTACAGAGGTACAACCTGTACCTGTAATGTTATTTAATGTTAATAAATGGAACAATATAAGTAGCTAACCATTAATGGTAAAAAGAAAAGTGAGACTGCGCGTATGTAAGTGCGCACATGTGAAAACATATCGTCATTACTCTACATAAGAATATGAAAGCAAGACTTATCTACTGCTCATATATATTGAAGGGTTAAATGTTGTACTCTCTATAGACAAGCAGAGAGAGAGAGAGCGAGAGCAGCCGAACTGCCGGATGTAAACAAACCTTAATTTCCCGTGGCTTTGTTGTTTTGTTTTTTTTGCGGGGCATAGCCCATCCGGGCATAGGTCACTGACCCACATTGGGGCCTGAGGGGCAAAAATTAAATACTCCTGTAATAATAATATTAATTCAGATAAGTAAAAAAAAAAAAAAAAAAAAAAAAAAAAAAATGCTGCCTATCTACTTATTGGACATACTAAAATCATTCCAGACCACGGGAGTTTCCGGACCACAGAATGCCGGACTAGAGAGGTACAACCTGTACTACCTGAGGCATATACATCGTACTATACTGTATTATATATTAATGGTACAGGTATTAATAAACACAGATTATTACAGTAACATCTGCACTTATTAATGAAAAACAAATAAACAGTAGACACAGTGAAGTGAGAAACCCTTTTGTGTGTGGGGGGGGGGGGGGGGGGGTCGCAGTCACCTTTACCACTCTCCCCCCAACTGGACCCTTCTCCCAGGAGGGGAGATCAACATGCTCAAAGATTATAAATGAAGGAGTTTAGTTTTCCCTCACAAAATGTCACTGCTTTGACTTAAGAAAATATAACTTGCAATACTGAAATTCTTGTAAGATATAAAACTGAAGAAAATAAGACTGGTTGTAGCTGTAGTAAAATTAACGTAAGAAAATTAATATATATGTTTTAAGTAATTTTATTTAATGTTAATAAATGGAACAATAGAAGTAGCTAACCACTAATGGTAAAGAAAAAAGTGAGACTGTGTAACTCCAACGTATGAAAGTGCGCACATGTGAAAACATATTGTCATTACTCTACATAAGAATATGAAAGCAACACTTATTACTGTTCACATATGTTTTAATTAATGCTTTTGAATTCAAAACAAAAATGATACTCACCGGTGGTGGTAAAGTTGAAAACATAAGGACAGCCAATGTTGTTGTGTGAGTTTCTACTCTGATGACAAAGTTGCTAAGTCATCAGGTTCAACTCTGGCTGAAGCTGTAGCTTTCCATAATGTTGCCAAAGCTGTTGCTGAAGCTGTTACAGGTTGACAATCCCTTATCCGAAATTCTTGGGGTCAGAGGCATTTCGGATTTAGGAATTTCTCGGTTTTCAGAATGGTTAGTTTTTTTTTTTTTTTTTTTTTTTAGCCCACCCGGGCACAAGTCACTGACCCACATTGGGGCCTGGGGGGTGAAAATATAATAAAAATTATGATAATAATAATTATAATAATATAATAATAATAATAATTCATAGGTCCAGGTCGTGTTTCTCACTTTTGATCTTTTTTTCAATCTTGTATTATTATTATTTTATTATTACAGTATTATTATTATTATTATTATTATTATTATTATTATTATTATTACAGTGGGGTATGCTATAACGAACGGATCCTACTACGAATATTCCTATAACGAACGGTTTTACCTATAAAATTGAGAATGCTATAACGAATGCAACTCCTACAACGAACGCGGATGAATACGGGACTATTTCGCCTGGCGCATGAATATTGTTGTACCGCGACCCACAACAAGAGCATCAGGCGCCATCTTTGTCTCATTGTGTAGCCAGTGCACCACTGTTATTGTTGAAATGTCGTCTTTTGATGTGGAAATTCGCGTTATTTGTATAACTATTTTGTTATACAAGTATACAATTGTAACAATGAGTCGTCCAAAGCGAGTGAGAAAGCTAATAACCCTTGAAACTAAGAAAGAAATTGTAAAGAAACGTGAGAATGGAAGAAGCATTGCGAAACTTAGTGATGAATATGGGATGGCTAAATCGACTATATGTACGATTTTGAAGAATAAAGAGGAGTTAAAAACTGTGCAAGTGGCTAAGGGAATCTTTAGACTTAGCAAAGCAAAGTGTAATGTGATTGAAGAGATGGAAAATTTACTCTTAGTGTGGATAAAGGAGAAAGAAATGGCAGGTGGTAACATTAGTGAAGCTATAATTTGTGAGAAGGCTAAACAATTGTTTGAGGACCTTAAAGCCAAGACTCCCAGTGGAAGTGAAAGTGATGTGTCAGTGTTTAGGGGTACCTGCATGCTGAATAACACTAAGGTAAGATAAAGTACCGTATTTTTTACCTTTTCCACAGAATTTTTTCAGTGTTAAGTGGTTGTATTTGGGGGCCTGGAACAGATTAATCCTATAACGAACGAATGCTATAACGAACGAGGTTCTGGAACCAATTACGTTCGTTATAGCATACCCCACCGTATTATGAATTTGATGTTGTAGCTGATGCTGAAGCTGTAGCTGATGCTACAGCTGAAGTAGATGGTGTAGCTGAAGTTGATGGTTTAGTTAGTCCTTCGAATAATAAAATTGTCTAAGAACCTTGCACGGTTGCTTTCTTATTCTCATTATACATCTTTATGTAGAGGTCATATGCATTTTTCACGTCCCTGTTTATTTTAATACTTCGTTCTGTTAATGGATCCACTTCAAAAAATATGTTCATACTGTATGTATATTATGTATGCTGGATTATATATCATGTATGTATATTATGTATGTGCTCCATTTATGTAGCTAGCAGCGTGTGGCAATGTTATTACCATATCCCACATGCGTAATTAATGTGCCTGGCGACGTATGGAAGCTGCTAATGTATCACTTGCCATACGTCGCCTATAGCAGTTGACCAGCAGGAGCCTAGATGGGGAGAGTGCTGCTCCCCTTTGTGTACATACTCTCACCCAGTAAACCGAACCTACAAAACTATACAGGTGTTTGTGTTCTCTCCTGTATATAGAACTTATTATTCAGAACCTAACATGGCGCAGTGCGTAGTCTTACTGGATAATTACGAGTGATAGTGCAAAGTCTGTGGAAAGCCGGATGGACTCCTCCTCGCCTTGGGTCAACTCCCGCGCCACCTCTCCTCGAAGAATTTCAGCAACTTTGAGCAGTGTCAGTGACAGTGATTTTCTGTGAAGTGTTTAGTGCATTGTGTGTTTCATGCCATTCATGTGTGACCTTGTTCTAAAGGATTCCCAAGGTATACGGCACGTTCTGGGCATTTGTAAGGAGTAGAGTTCAGTGCACCCGTCTCTGACCGCGTTCTGAGGGTAACTGGACTGACTGGGAGTCGCCGCGCTTCTCCCTTTCCCCCCCTCACAGCGCCGCCTCCACCCCCCCCTCACAGCTGGGGCGAGACCTTGCTCCATGTGAGCAAATGCTTCTGCCAAACGCTTAGTCATACACGTGTGAGATGAGGTAGGGTTCTCTGTTGGTGTGTTTGTGGTCAGGTCATGTTGTTCTTTTTCAAGTTGTATAAGTTCTTTGTTAGTCAGGTCTTCTCCGTGACTGTTTAGCAGCTCCTGAACATTTTCTTCATCAACTTCTTCAAGTCCTACAATGTGCTTGGCAAGTACAACAATATTTCTTTGAATGTTTGGCATGGTTTCCTCAAAACCTTTGAAGGTTTTTACACATATTCCGGCCTCAATTTCCTCCACACACCATTTATGTTGTCGTCTGTTACTTTCTTCCATGACTTTCCAATGTTTTTAATAGCTTTTAGAATATGATATCCATAACCCCCAGTCCTGCTTTGGCAAACTTTATTTGCACTTAACAGAGTTGTAGACAGAGCACTTTCTTTAATTTTTTCTCCATTTTTACGGATAGTTTTCACTGTTGATTCCGCCATCCCCGAAGCATGCGAAATATCCACACCCCTCTCACCTTTTTCACATCGTTTTAACACATCAAGTTTTCGGCTTAGCTTATTCACTTTCTTTTAGTTTTTGAACCAGCACTACCATCACTTGCTCTCTTGCTCATGTTGAATAGGGACTCAAAAATGTCGTAAGAAACCTGAGAAAGTTTTTCTCCTGTTCCTGTTCAGATGCATTAAAACAAAGGGACCACCAAGCTCCGACTGTTGTTTACTGGCGATGCGCATTACCACTCATTAGCCCGGCAGCTTCTTTGTGCAAGGCGCTCCTTTATTTTTTACAGTATATTTTTTTTATAATACATATTGGGATTTAGTTATTATTTATATGAAAATGTAATTTTATTTTATTTTTATTATATTTTCATCGAAAATACGATTAAAATAATGACGTAAATTTAATTGGGTCTTAAATTAACTAGGATCTTAAATATGAATAGTCGTTGGTCGAACAATCATTATCGGAGGCTTTACTGTATATGGACTACTCATGAGAGCAACCCTTGGCAAAACATGAATGATTAAAATGAGACTGCACTTTTTAATACATAAAATTAGGAAGAAGTAACTAAATAAGTTAGAGAAAACTTAATTGTCTCTTGTCCTACAGAAATGTATGCAAATAAAACATAGGAAGTAACAGTAGAGTGGTGGGTGCATCCTAATTTAAGTGAACTGGAATGCCAGTACAACTTAACAACTTATAAAGAGATAATACACTAATAGGGTGTGTCATAGGAGGGAAGATCAGCTAAAACTAATGGCCCATCACTTTTTTGGTAGATTTTAGTGTATATAAACAGAAAATAATTTCAGTTTCAATATTTTGCAACCTTTTGCTAGGTAAATTTTAGCGTGAAATTTATCGAAAATCTAACGTACAGCTGCATTAGTGCATTACAATTAAATAGTGAACATTGCGTTCTGACTTCATTCTTTAACAACCCAACTAACAATATTTTTTTCTGTTTCAGATTCTGATGCATTTATAAGTTGATAATATTTGCGATGGCTGCTTGTGTCAGGACGAGGAACCAAAAATCCAGCCATCTCAGTCACTATCTTGGGTCTGGGAGAGAGCTCCTGAAGTCGGAGTTGCCTACACTGAGAGATGCTTTGAGATACGGTGTTTTAATCAGGCAAATCAGTGAAAAGAACCAAAGAACTTACACAAACAAAGACATTGCCAGTGATATGACCAAAGCTGTCTTGGCACAGTACACTCTGGCTAACACTCAGTTCAAGCCTCCAGTCATAACAAGTCAGAAGAAGATTAGTGAGAGACTGCTAGCCAGTTGGGAAAAGGCAAGAGATATCTCTCTTGGGAGAGGAAAACTTGCAGTTAAGGACAGCTTTGCCAAGTAACTGGACCAGTTATTTGACATAATTACTTGCAAGTGCCCAATTATTCTCTGTCCTGAGTTTGGATGCGATCGTAACTGTAAATCCGAGGCCCACATCTCCTGTATTTGCAAGCGTGAACTGAAGATTCCTGTGATCGAACTGGCATTTGTCAAATCACAGAGAGAGAAGACTGGCAGTATAGGGGCTCTCATGATTTCTAGCCAAGATATTCCGGAGTCCAAGAGACAGGAGGCTGCCACAGAGAGGCAGAAGAGGAGAAGAGTTGCCGAGGAAAAGAGACTTGAGAAGGCCCAGGGTGAGGTAAAAAAGGCCGATGATTGGAGTCAAGCTGATTCAGAGTTTAATGACTTCCCCATGGCTGATCCGAGTGCTGACCAGGAGAATGGTGACTTTGTCCCTAACCCAGAAAATAATGATCCTAAACCTTCCAGGCATAAGATTCGAAATAGGAAAGATATCCCGAGCATAGCTCTGGCCAGCATGCGACACCACACTGGTCTCAGAGAAACTGTAGAGATAGCAACAGCTGCCTGGGTTGACGGTGGTTTGATAACACTTGATGATGTTCACCTGGTGATAGATCATAACAAAGTAAGGAGAGCTCAGGAGAAACTTGTCAGTAACCTAGAAGAGGAGTTTGATAAGGGGATAAGAGAAAATGGAATCAATTGTTTGTTCTTTGATGGGAGAAGGGATGACACTAAAGTGTTCATGAAAGTTGGAGATTCTGACAAGTTGTTCCCTGCCATGGTGAAGGAGGAACACTACTCCTGCTGCAGTGAACCAGGAGGGAAGTATTTGTGGCATTTCACTCCAGAGAAAGATGACATCAGGAAACCAGCTGAGATAGTGGCAGATAACATTGTGAACTGGCTCAGAGAGAGGAACGTAGACCAGACCCTGCAGGCCATTGGAGGGGACAGCACCAACACGAACACAGGGTGGCAAGGGGGGGTCATACAGTGGATAGAGCGGAAGATTGGGAAGAAGCTGGTCTGGATTGTTTGTGACCTCCACACCAACGAGTTGCCACTCAGACATCTGATCCAGGAGCTGGATGGCAAGACTCTTTCAAACAACAGATGGTCTGGTCCTCTTGGCAAGATGCTGGACTCTGCCACTGAGTTAGAAATAAATCCGAGCTTTGAAAAAATCACAGTTGGCCCTCCACTCGTTGAGTTTGCACATACTGTCATTGACGACCTGAGTACTGACCAGTACTATGGTTACATGATTTGCAGTGCCATCAAAACTGGGGTCATGCCTGATAGACTTGCTTACCTGCAGATAGGTCCAGTCTCACATTCTAGGTGGCTCACAACGGCTCTCAGGTTCTGCAGAATTTGGGTCGCTCATCATAAACTGAAAGGGAACCAGCTTCACAACCTGAGACTTATTGTCCAATTCATCGTGAGTGTCTACTTGCCAAATTGGTTCAACACCAAGGTCAAGTCACCGTTCTCCGAAGGTCCGAGGCATGTTCTCTTCCAGCTTGAGCTCCTGAGGAGTCAGCCAAGGAAGGTTGTTCAGATTGTGGAGCAGACTGTGAGGAGATCTTCCTGGTATGCTCATCCCGAGGCAGTTCTGCAGACAATGCTCTGCAGTAAGGATGAGGAGGAGAGAAGAGTGGCAGTCAAAAAGATCTTGGATATGAGACTTATGAGAGGATCTGGGCATGATGAATCAGTTGGTGACGATTCCTTCAGGGTCAGGAAGACTCCTGAAGTCAATCTAGGTTCCAAGACCCTCACTGATCTCATAGATCTGGATAACATCCAGGCTGGCAGTGAGCCCCCTCTTACCTGCAGCCTCACCAATGTTCAAGTCAGAGCTTTCCTGGACAACCCCATGCATGTCCCTGCCTGGCCCTCGCACACCCAGAGTATAGAGCGTTGTGTACAACAAGTGAGCGAGGCCAGCAGTCACGTGTACAGCCAGGAGAGGACGGAAGGCTACATCCGAGCTCAGGTGGTCAGCAGGGAGGTGATGAGTAGAAACAGAAGCAAGAAAGACATGTTCTCTATGGTGTGCAGCAACACCGGGTCGTAGTAGTAAAACCGGTTTTTGTATTTGATGATTTTGTTTTCTAAAGGAATATTAAATTTAATAAATGTGTCAAGATCATTTGTTTCACTATTCTGGATCATTTTCATCCTAATAAATTAACCTGATACATTTACTTTACTTCAAATAAGCTATTTAGTGGTGTTGGTAAAAGGGTGGGAATACTGAATTTTCATAAGATTTCAAGTTAAAATTTACCTAGCAAAAAATGAAAACTTTTCAAATCTGAAGATATCACATGATTCTGCACATAGAACTACATCATTAATACCATGGGCCGATTTTTCAAGCTCAAAAAAAGAAATTCGCCTCCGTATGACACACCCTAATACACTAAGGCTTTCAGCATTATAAATTGTGCTCTGTTGCATAGAAAAAATCAAAGAGTTATCCTAATGAGATGATACGATTCTCCATGGAACCGTCGTCTCAGACCAGCAATTGGTCTGTAAAACTAGAATGATATAATGGCCTGTAGTGACAGATGAGGTAGATTTTCAGAGAATCAGATGTAGAGATTGAAATGTGAATAGCATGGTAAAGGAAGTAAGTTTGATAGGTGGTATTGAAAGGGCTTAAGTATACATGTGAGAAAATATCTGAAGGTGCACGAGGGATTACAGAGTGAGTGTTTATCAGAATGGAGGGTCCTGTGGTATATTGATAAATATAGTGATAAATATAGTTCAGCAATATTCTTTAGAATGTTGAGTCAGTCTATGTGTGGATTTCAGGTGCCAAAAGTACCAGACACGTGGGATATGATTATGGAGCGAGCTCTACAGAAGAATGTTATCCTCGTCCCAGGCAAAGCCTTCATGTGTGATCCATCTTTACCTTGCAACTTCATGAGAGCTGCCTTTTCAGTTGTAACACCAGAAATGATGGACAGGGTAAGTTTACATAATTTTTTTTATGAATTTTCAAAATTACTTTTTTATATATTTTATTGGCATTGTTATGTTTCAGATGCCAGTGTATGCATGACTTCTTGGTTGCATCAGGAGAAAAAAGTAAGAGTTAACATATTTGGCAAAAGAATTGTAGTTCTTTTTTTGTGTTTATTGTGGTTTTATTGTAAAGAGTAGCAGTAAATATTATTTAATGGTTATGTTATATACAGTCTCTCCTCGACTTACAACATGGTTCCGTCCCGACGACCAGGTCGTAAGTTGAAAAGGCGAAAATAATACATAGAAATTCTAAAATGAAATACAGTACAGTAAAAGTAATCAATAATGAAAAATTGATAAAGTGTTACTGTGCACTTACCTTTAATGTAGTCAGCTGAATGCACACAGGGCCTCAATAATTTTTTAATTAAGCATGGAGACTACATTAATTGGATGAAGCAGAGGAGGAGACAGGGCTGGGTGGGTCATCAAGTTTGCTTTCTTCAGACAGGCTAACATACTTGCTTGTTGATGGTAATGGGGCGTGAGGAGACAGCAGTGGGGGACTATTTAAAAAATGTCCAATTTAGACCGCACAGTTTTACTTTTCTTTTCATTGTAAATCTCCCTGTAGCAAGCAAGTGCATCTTGGATCATTCTCTCAACTTTTGCAAAATGCTCAACATTTTGATCCATTTATTCAAATATCTGCATCCCCTTATTCATAGGAGCAAATGCCTCTGCCATTTGTTTCACTGAAAACTTTTTGGGGGGTGCAGGTACTTCTTTTACATTTTGTCTCTCTTCTTGTTCTGCAAATTTCTGGGCCTCCAGTTCAATAAGATCCTCGTTACTGAGCTCTTATGCTACACTTTCCACCAACTGCTCAACATCTTCATTATCAATTTCTAACTCCAGCTTCATCTTCATTAAATCCTTTGAAACTGTTCACATATCTTTTCAGGACCTTCTTCCATATTCCATTAATGCACTGACCTGTAACCTCATCCCATGCTGCAGCTATGTTCTCTGTACATTGCAAAATGTTGTAGTCCTTCCGAAACTTTCTGAGTGTTTTCTCACCTTCAGTGGCAGCAATAGCCTTAGTGAAGGTCGTATGAACATAATACGCTTTAAAAGCAGCAATAGCAACCTTGATCCATGGGTTGGATGATAGAGATAGTGTTAGGTGGAAGGTAGACTACCTTCCAGGTGTGGTGGGTGTCCCGGAGCATTATCTAAAATTAATAAAATCTTGAAGGCAATCCCTTGTTGCAGACAATACTCCTTGGCTCGTGGAATGAAACAACTCAGGAACCAATCCTCAAACAGTGTTAGGGTCATCCATGCTTTCTTATTTCTGCGATGAAACACTGGCTGTGTGCTTGCTGACATTTTTAAAAGCCCTTGGGTTCTCTGAATGGTATATCATGAAGGGTTTTACCTTGAAACCAGCTACATTCCCCCCCAACAGAAGTGTGATTCGGTCTTTGAATGCCCTGAATCCCGGCATGTTTTTTGCCTCTTTGTGGATGTATGTCCGTTCTGGCATGCGCTTCCAGAATAAGCCAGTTTCATCACATTAAATATTTGCTCAGGCAAATAATTTCCTTCCAGGATGACACGATCTAGCTCCTCCTTAAAAGCTTCAGCAGCACCCACATCAGCACTTGCTGCCTCTCCACTCACCTTTACACTGTGCAAACTGTAACGTTTCTTAAACCTTTGGAACCACCCATGACTTGCTGTGAAGTTTTGGTCGCACTCATCTCCTGCCTGCTCTTTCAAACTTCCGAAAAGGCTTCTTGCCTTTGCCTGTATGGTTAGAAGGCTTAAGGGTACATGCTTTTGCAGCTGATCTACCATCCACATCACAACTAATTTCTCCACCTCATGAAGAGGACCTTGTCTTTTTTTCGTTATTATTTTTCCCTTTATCGGTGCTGATCCTTTCACTACCTCACGAATTCGTTCCTTGTACTTCAAAATTGTTGATATCATCGAATGAGAGAAGCCTAGGTCGCGTGAAATGGTTGCTACCGTTTTTCCATTTTCATATTGCATTATTATTTTCATTTTCATCTCAAAAGTAATTGACTGTCTCTTTGTCTTCTCAGCACCACGAAAACTCTCACTTTTATGCTTGCCAGCCATTTTAAAGGGAATTACAAACGAAAATTTTGTCAGTACACAGCGCGATCACTAACAACAACAACGATGGCCAAACAACAACTGAGTGGGCTACTGCATGGATGCTGTACACCACGAGGCGGCCCAGCCCAAGCTGTCGTACGGGGTCACATTACGACCAAACGTTGGGACTCGAAAATACGTAATGTGAAAAATATTTTATACCACCATGGCGGTCGTATGTCCGGGTTGTCGTGAGTTGAGGAGGAGACTGTACTTGTGTATAAACCAATCTCATATAGTTCGACCCCTATTTTTTTTATCAAAATGCCAGATTTTTTTCATATCTCTTGTATAATGCGACCCTAGCCTTTGAGAAATATTAGGCATACTCCTAGACATAATGTGTAGCAAGACACTGGATTCACACCAACCTGTATTGCCCATGACCACCACCACCATAACAGCTGATGCTATGAACAGTGTTATCAACTCTGAAATTGAATTCTCCCAGTTACCAACTCCTATGAGGAATAAGATAAAATAATATATACAGTGCGGTACTGTAAGTCCTCGCTTAACGTCGGGGTTACGTTCCTGAAAATGCGACATTATACAAAACAACGTTAAGCGGATCAATTTTCCCCTTAAGAAATAGATAAAATCTGGGAGTTGCGTTTGTGAACCTCCCTTTGCTCCATGAAATACATTACATATACAGAAAATTATTGCTATTTCCATAGAAAATAGTGCATGCATTTTCAACTACTAAGTTTGTATTAGTACTCACAGATGGGTGGAGGTGGTAGAGCGAGTGTGTGGTGGGCTGTGAAGCGGAGGAGGCGGATGGCGGGAGGGGAGGAGGATGGCGGGAGCGGAGGATGGCGGGAGAGGAGGAGGGTGGTGACTCACTGAGACTTTGCGGCTGCCTCCTCCTCCTCCTCCTCCTCCTCCTCCTCCTCCTCCTCCTCCTCCTCTTCTTCTTCTGTTCCTCCATCGCTGTTTGCTCCTCCTCCGTTGATGTTTGCTCCTCCACCGTTGATGTTTGCTCCTCCTCCGTTGATGTTTGCTCCTCCTCCGTTGATGTTTGCTCCTTCTCCGTTGTTGTTTGCTCCACCTCGGCTGTTGTGTGCTCCTCCTCATCTGTCGGCTGTTGTGAAGATGCTGCTTCTGCCGTCCCGCGACGAAAAAATGAATCCACTGTTGACTGCTTGGTGCTACTCTTCTTTTTCTCCTTATATATCTCAGTGTAACAACCAAGACTGTCATCAAGGCTGCATTGAGCCTTTGAGTTACATTCTCTATTTGTGTCGTCATCTGTAAGGATTTGCTTTCCTTGCTGGATCATGTTGAACGCTTCTGCCATCCTCTTGGAAGTTAGCGTTCGCTGAGGTTTCTTCTTTGTCGTCGTCTTCAACCGGACTGTGTTCTGTTAACAGTTGCAGATCTTTGTTGGTGAGCTCTTCTGTATGGGTTGCCAGGACATCCTCGATATCCTCTGATTCCAGCTCATCAAAGCCTGCATGTCTAGCCAAGCCCGAGTGTTGACGCACTCGGGCCACAATTTACACCACACACCATTCAGGCAACTTTCTGAAATCTCTTCCCATGCCTTGCCAATGTTGTCAATTGTCTGAAGAATGTTGAAGCCGCCCCAATATTCTCGGATCGTACGTTTATTTTCTCCGTCTGTAGTCTTGAGCAGCTGGGCCATGGTACCGTGTAAATAATACGCCTTGAATGTGGTTATGATGCCTTGGTCCATAGGCTGCATCAGTGCTGTCGTGTTAGGAGGCAGGAATACAACTTTTACACTGTCATGCAAGTCGTCGAGATTGGGAGGATGAGCTGGAGCATTGTCAAGGATCAGAAGAATTTTGAAGTCAAGGTTCTCCTTGGTACAGTATTCCTTCATTGCAGGGACTGCATACATGTTCAACCACTGGCTAAATATGGCGCCAGTTATCCATGCCTTCTTATTTGCCTTGTAGATCACAGGAAGCTGATCCTTAGAATAACCTTTCAGGGCCCGTGAGTGGCAGCTTGAAAATTCAGGATAGGCTTCAGCTTGAAGTCGCCAGCAGCGTCAAGCGGTCTTTTGCCGCTTTAAGATCTGGTGTTCTTTTCTCCTCCTTGGAGATATAGGTCCTCTTAGGCATCCTCTTCCAAAGGAGATCAGTCTCATCCACATTGAAGACTTGCTTCGATGAGTAGCCTCCTTCCTGGATAATCTGCTTGAATTCAGGCGGGAATGTCTCGGCAGCAACCGTATCTGAACTAGCAGCTTCACCAGTCATCCTGATGTTGTGGAAGTTATAGCTGCACTTAAATCGTCGAAACCATCCTTGGCTGGCCGTAAAGGTCTCTTCCTTCGATCCTTCACCCTCGGTTTCCTTCATGTCGTCAAACAGTGATCTGGCCTTATGCTGGATAACCATAAGGCTCAAAGGCTCATTGCGTTGATTCTGGTCCCCCTGTAAGAGCGTGATCTTACACCTTTTATTTTTATTATTTTAATATTTAATTTCTTCTCATAGGTTTCTTTTTATGGTTATTTCATTGCAAGTTACTTCAACCTCTGACCTATGGTAGCGTGACTCGAGGGTTAGGACACATGGGTATATGCAATTATGGTATCAAGCAATAGGAAGGAATAACGGTGAACAACTGCAGGTGAATAATAGTCCCAACATACAAATAAAATGGTTTATTAAAAACATAAAATGGTTTATTGAACGTATAAAATGGTTATTAAATGACGTTAGATTTCATGAACAATTATAGGAACTCAACTACAGGGTCAACTTCCTGGTTTAACTTATTTTGCACTGTTGCATTAGGTACAGTTCCCACTACACCATGACTGGGTGTATATGTACAAGGACACACATAAACTCTCACTCAGCATCTTAAAGCACCATTAGTGCCCGTGGCAATGACGCCTGTTACCACGCTTGACTGTTCAAACAGCACCAGACATAATACTCAAACAGCACCAACCATGGTAGTCTTCCCACCACGTGGCACCTTGGCACCCACTCCGACAATTCCGGTGGACGCCTACAGGTGTCCTCGGAGGAATAACACAGCCACCAAATAGCCCTACTGAGTCATGGACTCATCCAACAATGATGGGGGCTGGCAGTTGTTTACTTGGCCTGATGTTCTTATATCACTACGTGGGCAGTGAACACGTCAGGTGAAGGCTGGCCAGTTCTCTGGGCCCTATAGGTGGTGGTGGGTTCCTGACGCTCGGGTTCACGAAGTTACCTGAGTTTACCGGCCTTCATCCATCTCCCAAACTAGTGTAGGGCGTCCCCAAGCTACGAATCGTGGCCTACGACGCCTACAGGAACCTGTGGGTAGAGGGAGTTTGGACGCTTGACTCACGTGGTTGAAATGAATATCAACGTTTCAAAAGGACGTAAAGGGCGTAAAAATACTTCACTTAAACCACATCAGTTACGTTATTGTATCACTTGCATATTCAAACTATTAACTCGGTCAAAATCACTTAAAATGGCGAGTTATAATACGGAGAAATGGACATACCTGTGGGTGGAGGGAGTTTGGGCGCTTGACTGATGCTTGAAAACGTCTGCCGCACTCCCCACCCACACTAAATTACGAATGCCACTCACTCAACTATTTCAATGTACTACGTTACTGTATACTCTGATGTTTGAAACTGAGACTACGAACTCAGTTTCATTCCCTAATACTATTCTCTTTTCAAACTATGCTCTGACGGAGCTATCAAAGGCAAGAATTAAATTGATTTCAAAGGTTCTGGATGGCAATCCCGGTGGGCGGAGCCTAAGCCAAGTAGCGTCCGACTACATCTACATAGAAAGCTGGTCTGATGGTTCCCTTCAGGTAAATTAATTAATTCCATAATTCACATCCTTACAACAATTTCACTATGAGTATCAGGGTCTCTGATATTCATAGGTGAAAAAGAGCTGGTTAGAGTACAGTTTTAGAGCAAAAGCACTTAAGCACATGAATGATGTGAAGTCGTAACAAGGACTGGCTTGGCATCGCTTGGGGACGCTCTGACGTTGCACGAGTGAGGGCAGCGCGCTGAGCTGAGAGAGTGTAGCGCGGCCGGACAAGAGCGGGTGATGCACAGTAAAAAGTAGTCCGTGACAACGCAAAACAACGTTGTACAGAGTCACCGGGACGTTAAGCAAATTTTTGGTATCTAAAATTTAGCGACGTAATGCTGAAACAACGTTAAGTGGGCCGACGTCAAGTGAGGACTGACTGTACTAGTAAATATGAAAAATAAATAAAAATAATATTAATAAATAAAATAAAACCAAAAATACTGTATTGCCATTTGACTGCTGGACGACGAAATTTGTCAATCTTTTCATTACTCACGAGAGACAGCTCAGAATAGCTGAGATCCCTGGTCAATGAGAACTCTTGGCACACGAAGAAAGTTTCGTCCCTTTTGTGTTTTGTATGACCTTTTTTTTAACATTCTCTATCTAAGATTGTGTGGTCATGTAACATAATAAAAAGAAAATTATGTCTTATCTACCCAAAATTACAAGCTTAAAGATAAATGTACCATAGCTCACAACATGGCCTGGAGTGGTAGGGAAAGGGCTAGGGGGATGTGGCTAGTGATGGGTCTTGTGTTACTCTTAAAAATACAAAACAAATTTAAAATACTGAAAAACAAATAAAAATATAAAAAGATGTAAGGAATATTATCATAGATGTAAAGTAACAGCCTACATGGTAAGTCAAAAAGCTGAAGCAAACTCTCAACTCCCTGTACCTCTTTTCCCAGCATTCATAAACCATACCACCCATCTTTCTTATGTTATTTAACAATTGTGTTACTTCAAACAACATATTAATACAATGTAGATGAAAAAATGCAGCTAAAACCGTTAGGGAAAACTTAAATGAAAGTTTTAACACAACCGCCATATGCATAGTTGCTGGCTGTTTGGCCTCAGCACTCACCACAGCAACACAGCCCAGCTGGGACACTACCTCTGCCGACTCCTTAGCAATGCTATACACACACACACACACACACACACACACTTTTCATGTTTTTGACCTTATGATAATTATTTATTCTACTTGATTTGCACAATATGTATGTAGGATTCTGTGTGCATGTAACCTATATCTACCAGAAATTACAAGTTGAAAGATAACCATAACACCTCACAGCTCGGCCTGGTAGCAAGAGGGCAAGGAGGATGTGGAACACCCTGTGGCTACAATGACAAGTCTAACTTGGCAAATGACAAATGCAAATGAAAAAAAAAATCCATAAATCTTCAGTTGTATCGGGTATATGTAGATTTAAAATGTTTACAGTGTACAGTGAATGAGGTTTGGTTCTTTTGTAGCAACATAAAGAAAGAATCTAGGGGTATGGTAAGCAAGGCCATGATAAAGGAGCTTACTGGTAAGGTTAGCCTACCGTGAGCATGTACCGGGTAGCTATTGTTCACTGTAAATGTCCCACAGAAATGCATGAATTTTAGCCTCTCGAAGATACTACTGTGTATGTATACACAGGTACTTCGATCCCCAACTTTTTGCATAAAAATTTGATCATTAAAACTCTAACTGTTTTCAGGTATATGGTAGTTCTCATTGCAAAACTGACTTACCTACTTCCCAAGGTTGCCATCAGTAATTGTTGTTTAGCTTTATGTACCACAGTAATAAATATCTGCATACAGAATTACTATGCTATTCCAAGAGTTAAGACTCTTACACCTAAGAAGTTAACCCTAACAGTTTTCTGTGTAGATAACTTTTCCAACTGTTGGCAACTAATCATCATCACTATCACCAGAATGTTACGACATTGAAAGTCATTTTAAACTTCCCTGGTTTAGTAACACTTATTTATTTTTATTTGATAGTACAATATTTAAAAAGTTGCATCTATTTTTTTTAATAATAATAATAATATTAAAATCATGTGACTTTTACAAATTGTTTGAATTTGTATGATGAAAATTTTAACTTCATGTGACGTGTGTTTGGTTATATCAGTAAAGTATGTGACTAAAGTAATTTTCATTTTCTACAATGGAGTAATCATCTATTTTCTTTATTTTTTGCAGGGACTTGAATGTCTAGCAGAATTGATTCGTGAAGAAATCGATCTTCAAGAGACTTGTTCTGTTGACTGACCTAAATTATTTATCTTTTTTAAAGGTATTGAAAACAATACTATATGATAATGCCTAGTCATGCAAAATCTACTGTTCAGTAATATCTCAAGCAAAATGTGTATAATTTTTTGTTACTCCTTGATTGTGCTGATCAAGTTTAAATTAATGAAGCATGAAACAAAATCATGTTCCAGCTTCATTAATTTAAAATTTTTATAGTGTGTTATTTCATAACATTTTTGAATCTTTAAATGCCATCTTTTATTTGCCTCATGCAGGACAACCCTCTTTAGATTGATCAGGAGAGGTGATAGCAACCCTGTAAACGTTTTTCCTAATTGATTGACTGGCTAAGGAAAAAAATTCACTATCTGCAGGGGGTTTTTTTGGGGTGGGGGGGGGGGGGGGATTAGACCCCCAGGGTACAGGTCAATGACCCACATCAGGGCCTGGGGGCAAAAATATAATAATAATAATAATAAAGGACCATAAATTGGGAGCATAATGTGTTGTCTAATGGTAGACCCTGCTGCCATATGGCATCACAAAAATTGTGAACAATTCCCAGGCTGCAGATCTGACTTTCTGCCTCATTTACACAATTGCAGGGTCTCAATTGTCTCTCTTACTATTGACAACACAACATATATAAATTTTCTCTCTCTTCATCTATTTTGTTCTTTATTCTTTTATTCCTCTATGAAATTAGTTGACAATAATATTAAAGCGGGGCCATCTCAGGCGGGTCCCACTGGTCGGGAAAGTTGTGGACCCCAGGGCCGACCTGATCATCATCAAATTACTGGGGCCTCAACTGACGTCACCGCGGTTGTTGGAGGATCAGCTTTTTTCACACTTCATTTTTCCAACATTCACGGCCTGAGATCCAGTTTTCCTTCTGTGGAGTACCATCTATTAACCTCTTACTACTATCTGAACTTCAACTGACCAAAGCAGCTTCACCCAAACCTTTTCAAGTCTCCAACTACAACCTATAGCTCGACTCATGGAGCTTGAATCTTCTCTGTATGATGTCATCTGGCTCAAAATATCTCTACCAATTATGACTATTTTTTCTTTGTTTCCTGTACGGTAATGTTCTTCCAACTCTACCAACTATTTGGAAATCTTTGACTATATCTCACTTTTTGCCATGAGTCCTTCTTATCCACACACCCAACACCGAGATCCTCTACCTAGGGGATTTCATTGTACATCACAGAGAGTGGCTTGGCTCTGCAAGGGATGACCCAGATGGAGTTGAAGCACTCTTATTCCTTACATAATGACCTGCAACAAATTAAACACCATACACAAGTTCCAGATCGACACGATCAACTTATTAACATTCTTGATCTTTGTTTTACCTCTAACCCCTCACACTATTCATCCTCAATTTCTGCCCCCTTAGGGTCTTCTGATCACAATCTTATTTCGATTAAATCAAACTGGGCACGACCACCTCCCCCACCTCCCTCTAAACACCAATTATGGCACTATCGGAGAGCAAACTGTCATCCTTGTGAGAATTCTTTTCCGACTTTCCCTGGGGTGAATGCTGCTTTTCCACTCGGGATGCCTCAGTATGTGCTGATGCATTGCTGGGGTTATACAGGGTGGTATGAATGCATTTATCATATCTTCTGCTGAAACTTTCACTTCACAATCATGGTTTGATCACTTCTGTTCTCTTGCATGTAGAGAGATATAGGGTGTATCAAATTATGAAACTATCTCCTTCTGTTACCCACTCCTCTTTCATTACTTCTAGGAATTGTTGTAAGGTTATTCTTCGTACAGCTAAGCGGAATTTTATAAAAAAAAAAGACCGCTGACCTGACTAACTCTTCCAGTAAATCCTTCTGGTCCTTAACCAAAAACATCTGTAATAACTTCTGCACTCCCTCTTTTCCTCTTCTATTCCGACCTGATAACTCTATAGCCAACTCTCCCCCTGATAAAGCCGATCTCTTTGGCACCTTATTCTCCTCTAACAACACCTTAGACAATTCCAATTCTACCCCTCCTACTCCTCCTACTGAACTTATACACTTTCCTATAATCTCCACTCGTAGGGTTACTGGTGTGTTACCCGGTTACCCGGGTTGGATGTGAGTAAGGCACATGGACCGGACAGAATACCCCCTCGTGTTCTAAGGGGGTGTACTGAAATTCTAGCCCCTGTGCTTGCTTGCCATTTTTGCCTTTGCCTCAAAACCCAAACTTTTCCTTCTTGGAAGCATGCCTCAGTTCAGCCCATTCTGAAGAAAGGTGACCATTGTAATCCCTCTAACTATCACTCCATTGCCCTAACTTCATCCCTCTCTAAGATTTTCGAAACTATCTTAAACTCTCATTTTCTCCGTCACCTTGAACGCCTTTCTTTGTTGTCGGATCACCAGTATGGCTTTCGCCAGGCGAGATCTACTGGTGATCTGCTCTCCTTCTGCACCCATCTTTGGTCATCCTCTCAGGGATTATGGGGAAACTTTCGTATTAGCCCTCGACAGCTCCAAAGCTTTTGGCAGGGTATGACACAAGTTTTTCCTTTCTAAACTTCCCCCTTATGGTTTCTCTCCCCCACTTTGTTCTCTAATTACTAGCTTCCTTGAGAACTGATCCATGGCAGTTGTTGTCGAGGTATCGGTCTCTCGCTGTTTCTTTACCAACAGTGGTGTCCTACAGGGTTCTGTTCTTTCACCTACTCTCTTCCTTCTTTTTATCAATGATTTACTTCCTCTCTTCAACTAATTCTATCCATTCTTATGCTGATGATTCTACTCTTCACTCTTCTTTACATTTTTCCTTCCCCCTAATTTTCAAACTAGATCTGTTTCTAGAGCTGATATCATTTCATCTATCAATGCGGATCTGTGCAGCATCTCAGAATGGGGAGGTAGAAACTTGGTTAAATTCAATAGTAATAAAACATATTATTTACCAATTACACTTTCCAAATAAAAGATCTCCCACCAATTACATTTCAGGATGCAATCATTCTGCTAAATTCTAGAATAGATATGCTAGGCCTCACCATTTCGTCTAAAATGTCATGGAAGCCGCACATCAACAGCATTGCTAAAGCTGCCTCCCGAAAGCTGGGAATGCTGTACAGATGCCGTAGCTACTTCACTCCTGAGCAGTTGTTTCAAGTTTATAAGGGATTCATTCATCCTAACTTGGAGTACTGCTCTCATATCTGGGGTGGCTGTTCTTCAGTTCAACTGTTAGATAGGGTGGAATCGAAGGTATTTCGTCTTATTCACACTCCTACTTTTGATGATAATCTCTCTTCCCTTTCTCTTTGCTGCAATGTTGCTTCACTGTCTCTTTTGCAGGTACTTTAACAGGCAATGTTATGTGGATTTAGCATCCTGTGTACTGCCGGCAAGGCCGTGGGCTCGTAACCCTCGTTTTGCCCACAGTGCCCACCGTTTGTGTGTGGATGTCAGTCACACTAGAATAACCCATTATACTGCATCCTTCTTTCCTCATACAGCCAAACTGTGAAATGCTCTGCCTTCTTTTGTGTTTCCATACTCTTGCAATCTGTCTCACTTCAAAAAGCTGATTTTCTGGCATCTTCCTGGTGTAGATTAATGTAGTCTTTCTCTCTTCTTTTTACTCTTTTTTTTTTTGTGCTCCAGGCCCCATTTTGGGTCGATGACCTATGCCCGGATGGGCTAATCCCCATAAAAAAAAGTCCTCTTGTACAAAGCCTGCCTTACACTTATCAACTTCCTATGATTCCTTCACTCTTTATACCTTCACTTTTGCGTGTCAAGCACTTAGTTTTAAGCGCTACAGTAACCCCCCCCCCCTCCCCCCCCAAGATCCAAGATCCGGACCCTGTAAATTTGGATTTCGGAAGATTGAGACAAAAAATTGGGGGGTTCTGGGCAAAGAAGCATTCCCAAAACAGGGTGAAGGTAGTTTTAGGCTGAAAGTTTTTATCTTATAAAATGCCACAGACTAAACTTAACAGAATATAACTTGCATTGCTGGAATCCTTGCAAGATAGCGAATAATTTGAGTATAGACATCACTTAGTTTGCACAAGAGATAAAAATTTTAGTCTTCAGTGTAGTACATTTAAGTACAAGTTTTTCAACTCATATTTTTGGGTATATATACATAATTTTCTTCATATATTTTTACTCATTTACATACACACACCATCCTAAATACAAATTGTGAAAAAAGTAAAAGAAATAATTGTCCTAAGGGCAAACCTGTACTGTACCCAATGTATTAAATAATTACTTGAGATTTTATGTCTAGTGCAAATTATAGCATGTTTATACTCAAATTAATCACTATCTTAAAAAATTCCAGCAATGTAAGTTATATTCTGCTAAGTCAATTCAGTGATAATTTATAAGGGAAAAACCTTAACGCCCTCTATATGACTGACAACTACGCACTGGGTAATCTCCCTGCCAGCTGGTCAATACCTCACTGCCTCCTCCCCCTGCCTGGCTGTCAATACTTCAACTCCTTCTCCCAGCCAGGTGAAAGTAGTTTTAAGCTACGTTTATACATGCAAGAAAACTGTCTCAAGTTTTCTGTCGGACAGCAAACACGCCAATGTAAATGCTCCTGCAAGGACTGTCACGAGTGCTGTCGCAAGTGTTTGGGAAGTGCTCGCACTCGCAGGTTTAAACGTATGCGCAGGGTCTGGTGCAAGTGCTCGCAAGCAACCTAGACGTGATAGATTTTTTGTGCAAGTTTAGTGCGAGCTAAGCTGTCCTACTGCCTGGATGTCTTCCAACATTGGAGGTAGTGAGAACGAAGTTCCTGGCGAAGAAATGGTCTGACACAGACACGGAAATGTTAATCTCCCTGTATGAGGAAAATTAATTGCTGTGGAACGTTAGATCAGCGGACTATGGAAATAAGGTGAAGAAGCACGAGGCATTTTAAGCGAATAGGTGAAACAATGTATGTTGATGCAAATGAAGTTGCAAGGAAAATACATAACTTGTGGAGCCAGTTCAACCAAGAATTGAAGAAACTAAAGTAGAAGAAAAGTGGTTTTGGAGCTGACAAAATGCAGCCACTCCTCAACTTACGACCCAAATCCAGGACGTAAGTCGAAAATGCGAAGATAATACATAGAAAATCTAAAATGGGTGTCGGTGTCTCTTTTTCTTCTCAGCACCACAAAACTCTCACTTTTAAGCATGCCAGCCATTATAAATGGAATTACAAACGAAAATTTTGTGAATGCACATCGCAATCACTAACGTCGGGACTCGAAAATACATAATTTAAAATATTTTTGGTATGACTGGGGCGGTCGTATGTCCGGGTGGTCGTAAGTCGAGTAGGTCGTGAGTCAAGGAGTAGCTGTATATGTGTCAACCTGGCCATATTTTTTGTCCATAAAATTAATTCACAGGTATGAAGATGGGCCAAACACCACATAATATGGTAAGTGCATTTCTTTTTTATGAACTATTGTGAAGTAAATGTTGATACAATAGTTACTCATCAGTTAATTTACTTAAATCATTTCATTCTTTCATATAACACATTACTTTATTACCAAAAAACCTAGAAGCTTATATCAATTATTGTAAGCATTAACCTAACCAAACCAACCAATAACAAAACCTTCAAGCACAATTTCAGCTTTTTCTCTGTACTCAAGTAAAAGTACAGACCTTGGTACTACGGTTTGAGTACTTTTATTCTGTGGATGAGAATGTGACATACAGATGAAATTTCTGAACTGTTGAGCATCTTCAATTCTGAGCTCATTGATTAAATTGTTGTAAGAACCTTTTTCTTCCCTTCTCAAAATCCAGTTTTTAACCCAATATTTCCTGTTTCTTTTTTTACCCTCACTGGCATGGTGCAAGACAAGTAGTGCAGCAGCACATCTCACAGCTCTGCACCGTGGCATGCTCACTACAGACTGGAGAAAGAAAATTCCCAAACCAGAACTTGCGACACTACTAATACTCAGACAATGTAAACAAATCTGCGAGAACTTAAGCGCATTTAGCTGACAGTACTTGCGACATTTTTCGTGCTTTTAGTGTAAACAGCCTCCGACAGCGCTCCCGCAATATCTGTCACAAATCACTTCCAGATGTAAATGCAGCTTTAGGCTTAAAGTTTTTATCCTATAAAATGTCACAGACTAAACTTAGCAGGATATAACTTTCATTGCTGGGATCCTTGCAAGATAGAGAATAATATGAGTATAGACATCACATTAGTTTGCACAAGAGAGATAAAAACTTTAGTCCTTTTATGTAGTACATTTGAGTACAGTCATATATTGCTTAAAATTATGGCTTTTTCACAGGAAAAGTCTGTATAACAAACCCCAGTGGTCAGGATAATATGTACTGTATTTTTTGTGTTTTTTATTTCATTATTTATCGTTTTATACATTTAGTACATTCGCCGGAAGATTGGGACAATCGGCTTTTTTGGACAGGTGGTCCCCCTTTTTAGCCCGGAGCCTCAACAGTTCACTGTAATTAAAATGGATAATAAGCAAGGGCAGAACCTGTTTGACCACCCTACATCATGGCAGAAAAAGTCTCATATGCATTCATAAAACCATAATGATGATAGCACATCACTTCTGTTAAAACACTGATTGTGAATAAACAAATGACTGGGAATAAAAGGAAAGTCACTCTTGGTTCTGGCCACACTCCTTCCTGTAAAGAATGAAAAAATATATATATATAAATAATATTGCTATGATATCGTCTTCAATAAGAAAAGAATGCGAATGTGTTTTATCTGAATGAGGTGTCTAATATGATAAATTTGGTAACTTAAAGGCAAACATGGTGCTTTTAACACTATCATAATAGACAGAGCGTCTATTTTGGTATGCTCCCCTCTTCATTTTATTTATTAAGTAGTGATGTAAATTGATTACTGTTAAAAGCCATAAAACATTAAAAAACAGTAATATTGGTTAATAGCTGTTTTGTGGAGTCTCTTTGTTTCCTGGCATCTCTGTCTGTGGAAGGTTGTTTACTAAAGATCAACTGCATCATTATCATCATATTCCTATTTGTCACTACTATTCACGAAAAATACTTCTTTTTCTTAACATGATGCGAAGCATTTATGTTTACATTTGCGTCTACTAGACACGCGGTTGTCCTTCTGCTGCTTTTTATGCATTCTGATAAATGCTCTTCGTCTTGGTATTTGCAGAGAAACTGAGCAGCTGTTAAATATCTTTAGATGAATTGTTATGCTTCATGGCTACTCCAGGATATAGTATTTGAAATAGAGCTCGAAACATTAGCCTGTATCAAGTACATGCAGGGGACTCTGGTCCCATTGTTTGAAGTACAGTATATGGTTAGGACTGAAGGGGTTCAGCATAATATAATGGCCTCAATAAATCCCAACTGTGGCCAGTTTAATTTTCTCACACCATTGTTAACAGGTAAGACTTAGTTATCTCTCGAGAGGCTATTTATTACAAAAATACAGACACGACTCATTAACTACAACCTATACATTTTAGTACTAAACACTGGTATATATTTATAGTAAAATTAGGAGGGTAATGAATTTGATAAATGACCTATAGCTCTGACTTTAACCGTTGATACAGAGATCTAAATTTGGTTTCCAGATTCATTTAATGATTACATATAAACCTATAAGCTCTCATGTAAAATTTACATTGACAGAACTAATACTCGTAAGTAAAGCTTAAACACCTAGAGGGACACACTGTTTGCACAGAACATACCATGATGGGTCTGTCTTATTGAAACCTGTGTGAAAATGACTGGGAAAGTAATTTTTTCTTTCTAACTGGATTTTCATGATACATTCAGTATTAAGGACAACATTAACTTACCTAATATACTGTCTTGTGCTTTGTTCCAAGTGATCGTGTCTGCCCGTGATCTTGTAGCTAAACGATTATATCTGTCAGTATCAGTGTTGTTACATTTCATCAGAGGTGTCACCAGGATGAATTCAATGAGGGGGCACTTAAGAATATTTAGGGGGGGGGGGGGGGCAATGACTTATGACATATAAGTGCACTGCATATAATTCTTAAGTTATGTGACATAACATAAGAGTTATGTACATTTCACTTACCGGTATATGTCTTACAACATATTTAACTTATGTCACATTTTTATCTTGTGTTTATGTACAGTTCAAGAAAAGAACTTGCTATGCTTACTAACCTAGACCCTTGTAGTGGGGATGAAGTACAGTTGGTCCTCGCATTACGCGGTTAATGTAACCCGGATGGTCCCGCGGAAAGTGAGGAACGCGTAAAGTGAACAACATAACATATGGGATTAATTGAAATGGAGTCCAGGCCGATCCCCAAACTCCACTTTTTGACGACACACAACTATGTTGTAGTAAGAATTTTATCTTAACTTTATGATGGTATGAAAAAACAAGTAATATAGAAGAGGTTAGGTTAGGAAAGATAAAGGTTAACATAGGAAAAATAAAGGTTAGGTTAGAAAACTAAAAATTTTGTGTAACACTTACGGTAGTAGAAGAGATGGGTCGGCATACGGGGATGGAGGCTGGTTCCGAGGCAGAGGGCAGATTACTGGCCCTCAGGTGAATCACCATTACTAGGTGAATCATCATCACTCACTTACAGTTGTCAGGGCTTCCCTGACAAATCCCTCAAAGTCAACTTCACTGTCACTATCACTGGCTTGGGCTGACTGTGGTGGGTTGCGGGTGAAGAAATCTGTTATGCTTTGCTGACGGCTGGCGTTGATGTTGTCGTGATACACCTTGATGTACGGCTCCATAGCCTGCACCAGCCGGTTATGGAAGACTTCATAGCGGTCATCGTCATTGTCGCGGGAAAGGAAGGACTTCATCTTCTCTGCACACTCCATGGCACCCTTAATATCACTATGACTTAAATTGTGTTCTTCGGAGACTGCCGCACCTTCTTCCTCCTCTTCACTGGCGTGTTCTTCTTCCAACATCTCGTCGGCAGTCACTTCAGGATTTCTGATCACCTCCAAGATGTCGTCGTTGGTTGTCTCGGAGAAGCCTGGAACTGTAACAGTCTGCGCAGCTTCTCTGGCAAGGTCCACTGCTACTGCAACAGTCTGAACCTCACTAGTCACAGATTGACTCCTCCTCTCACCTGGTATTCCATGCAACACATGTCTCCATGAGTGACGAATTGTAGCAATAGACAGCTGATCCCATGACTCCACCAAGATGTCCACAGCTTTCTTGATGTTAAATACTCTCCAGAATTGTTTGAAGAGTATTTTTTGCTGTTCTAACCGTTGTTCCTCATCTTCGTCGCTCTTGCTATCGGTGGTGGTGTCACTCAGGTCACGCAACTCTTCCCTGGTGTTGGTGTAGTCGTTCAGGAGCTGGAATTTTGTTCTTGAGAATGCAGCTTTCACATTTTAAATCAACTCCTGGTCCATGGGCTGGATTAAAGACGTAGTGTTGGGAAGAAGGAAGACCACTTTTACGTTGGGGTGACGATCTAACAGTAGGGGCGAGTGTCCTGGTGCGTTGTCCAGCAGCAACAAAATATTAAATGGGACATTCTGTTGCTCACAGAATTTCTTTACATCGGGAACAAAACAGTCATCAAACCAGGAGAGGGACAGTGTAGAGAACATCCATGCCTTACGTGCTGTCAGCCAGTGGACATTTAGCTTGGTCATGTCCATGCTCTTGTAGGCGTGCGGCTTGCGGGCTGTGTGGATCACCGATAACTTGAGCTTACAGGTACCAGAGGCATTGGTGGTAAACAGGACGGTGATGCGTTCCTTCTGCATTTTCCGGCCCCGAATCCTGCTGGCATTCTTCACAATGTAGGACTTGGAAGGTAGTTTTCTCCAGAAAAGACCAGATTCGTCCATGTTAAACACCTGGTCGTCGGTGTACTGTCCTTCCTCCATAATCTCACATAAAAACGGAGGAAATTCCCGAGCCGCAGCACGATCAGCACTCGCTTCTTCACCACCAATGTTTATATTGGTGATGTTGTTCCGGATCTTAAACCTCTGTAACCACCCAGAGGAAGCATTAAAGGGGTTGGGCTCTGTAATTCCCATCTTTCGTGCCACTGCGATGTACAGTTCACGTGCGTAGTCCTTCACAGAGCGCGTGTCGATCGCCATGTTCCGTCGCGCCTGACGCACCAAGTACCTCACAAGTAATTTTTCTGTCTTGAGAAGCACCTGGTTGTGAAAATACTTGATCATAGAAGCACCTGTAGACTTTGTGATCTTCATGTGCTCCTTTATCTTGGCTGAATCCTTCTTTATAGTCCGGATCGTAGATTCGTTCACGCCATGCTGGCGCGCCAAATCAACCTGCCTTGTTCCTTTCTCCAACTCTTGGATGATGGTATACTTCACCTCGTAGCTTAAGGAACGTCGTGTCTTCTTTGGTTTAGTGCCGCTGGGTCCAGGTAAGGAAAGGTTTTTCTCTGGGGGTGGTGGTCCGGCGGAAGCCATTTTACGGAACAATGGATGCGCGTTTACACGGAGTGGCCTTGAGGGTTGAAACTGCCGCGGCTAGGTCTTGCGTCGTCTCTCCTCCCTCCCTCCCTCCCTCCCCCGGGTGGACACGTCATAATACTTTAAGCCAATTACAGCTAGCGGCAGAGGGGGGTAGGGATGCATGGCCAATCACAGGTCTGATACATCATATGACGTCAGTGATAACGCAACAAAGACACACACTGTGCAACCTTACCGCGCCACTTGCCCAAGCGGAGGGAGGAGGAGGGAGAGGCAGGCAGGCAGGGCGGTGACGCGTGGGGCAAATCTAAAAATAGCGTCGCGCCGGACACTCTCCGCGCAATGGCGGAAACGACCGCGGAATGTAAGGATGTTAGGTTCCGGCAAGTCACCGCGTTAACGGTGAAACACGGATTGTGGGACCGCGTAATAAGAGGACCAACTGTATATATATATATATATATATATATATATATATATATATATATATATATATATATATATATATATATATATATATATTCATACATTGGTCCCTCGGTTAACAAGCACAATTCGTTCCAGAAGGTTGCTCGTTAACCGAAACCATTGTTTCAATGGGTTTTGGGGTAATTGGTTCCAGCTCACCAAAAATTACATACAAACGAAAAATAAATTCAGTAAAGTACACTTACTTTGAGGTGTGCATGTAGAAGACTCCTGGTTGATGATGATGGGAATTAGAATGGGGGTGGAGGAGAAGGGAGGAGAGAAGGCATTGGGGTGGAAGAGAAGTCACCCCATGCCGCCAGTTCACCCATAAAATTTTAGTTCCTTTGGTGTTATTCAAGATTACTTTCTTTAAATCAACACTGCACTGCGCTATATATTATCAATTTGTAAAATATATTTCAAAATGACCAATAATTTGACTGAAAACACAGAAAAAAAGCGTTTATGTTGAAGAGTCTCAAACAAGATGTTCTTTCCTCTGAACCTGTAAACAAACTGACCCCAAGCTTGGTGTGTTGAGTGGCTGTTTGGCGTGCATAAAACTAGTTTCCTGTACTCCAATAATGTTCAATAATTGATAAAATTACTAAAAAATTTAATATAAAACTTTTAAAATTATTGAATAGTACAACCTTCTTAATATTTACTAAAATGGTAAGGAATTTAAGCCCTAGAACCGATTACTGTATTGGCGGACTAATATGACAGCTAGTGAGCAAGCGAAAACATGTTGAGGGGCGCTCGTAAGGAATTCGTTAACCGAGGGATTGCTCGTTAACCAAAGTGAAAATCTTATGGAAGGTAATTCGTTAACCGAGGGATCACTGTACTCCCGACTTATGACCTACTTGACCTACGACCACCCGCACTTACGACCTACCTCAGTCGGTACGACCACCCGCACATGCAACCGCCTCAGTCAGTACTAAAAATTTTTCAAATGACACTCGTATTTTCTAGACCGAAACGTTTCCGTCCTGTACGAGAGCGTCGCGCGGCTTGGGTCGACTCATGGCTACAGCACCCACACCGTAGAGCGCTTAATTGGTGTTTGGCTGTTGTTGTTTCTGCAAGTGAACGCTTGCTCTCCGATCAACTTGATTGTTGAGAAAAGCGTGGGTGATCATTTGGACTCAAAACTCATGAGATCGTAGGTATCTGGCTCCAATCATTCACAAGCCAAAACTTAAATGAGGGGAGGTGCTTATTTCCAATATCAATAAAAAATGAACTATAGGATGTGCCAATAGTAAGGACAAATGTCCCAACGGGATGAAGAAACGGTATTAACCAAGGCTGTAATCGCTCATAGGAGCGATTTTGGTTTGTGCAGGACAATAAGACCCTTGTCATTGACGCGATGAGTATAATTCGGTCAAAACCTGTTGAATACAATTCACATATAGCAACTGCTGGTACATCAGGACACACAGATTAAGTAATACGATCAATATACAGTACATAATTACACTTATTAAAGTTATTTAGAGTTCTCAGAGGATTCAACAGTTCACACTCGTTTTGGGGTCTCGGGTTAGACCAATGAGAACAAATATAATGTCCTGCAGGAAGATGTTGGCTGACGAGAATCAAGATTTTGCCTCTACAGTAGAAGGCGATAGTCTGTCGCTCAGGCGGTCACACAGCTGCTACCAGCTCCATCTCGCTTAGTAAGCTATTCTGAGTTGTAAACAGTTTCTTCACTTAACATCTGGCCTACACGCACAATTGTGCATGGCGATAACAAGGCATTCGACCAAATCAATCACAATTTCATCATGAACAAAGCCATCGACCTCGGGTTTCGGAGAAATCTTAAACTGTGGTTTACAGACTTCCTTAGTGACCGACGCCAAGCCGTATGCTTCAGAGGGGCTGTTTCCACCTTTCGGTCACCCACCTGTGGCGTCCCCCAAGGCTTTAAGATGGGACCGCTCTGCTTCCTCGTCCTTATCAATGATGCCCTGAGAGAAACTGCTGCTCGTTGGATAAATATCGACGACTGCACCATTGGGATCAATGTGAACAACTCGGCTCCTGACTACAAAGCCCTCCAGAATATATTGAACTTTCTCCAAACCTGGGCTGACAACAGCCATGCCAGGGCGTGTCCATATGCCTGTGGGCCTATATGCCGTCCCTCTGGGGACGACTGCTACTTCCACATTCTCTGCTATTCTAGTTACAGTGTATTGCCACGAAGTGGTACAGCAGGAGTCGTGATGGTGAAGAGACTATGTACTGGCAGGGGAGACTTACGCAAGGTTGCTTCTCTGTTCACCACGAGGGCCAGCCAGCGGCGGAAGCTGAAAGCAAGAGGAAGCAAGCAGTGCCTGTACCTTAACACTAACATAATGCTGCCACACTAGAGCATTACACCACCCTGTGTACACACACAAAGTAAACACCTAAAAAAAAAGTGCAAAGGAGGGCATGCAAGATTATTCTCTCCTCTTCCTACTCCACATATCAACAAGCGCTCAACACACTGACCCTCTCGGCTCTCCCTGACCGTCACCACGACCTCATCTGCAAATCTGGCGAGAAGCTTCTGCACCACCCTCGGCACCTGCCTACTTTCACCCGAGATCCCTCGTCTGCGAATTGCTGTTTGACACCACAACTGCATCCAGTCCTTATGAGCACGTACTGATTGCTATAAGAATAGCCCAGTCCCAACCATTGTAAATATTATCAACAACTCGTATTCAACCAGTGTATTCACTCCAAGTTAACCTTTTTGCAGTCACTACGTTAAAATTACCTGTAGTATGACCTTCTCCCCACCTAATTATTATATATCAGTCAGTCAGTCAGAACACCGAGATAAGAGATCCGTGGCTCTGAGGTGAACAAGGAGATTTAGAGCAAGGTATAGTTAAGAATTGTGAAGTACAGACGAAGAATGATAGCAGGTGGGCTTTCCACCTTGCGAAGGCTGGTTTGTGGCTTGACCAGTGATAGACGTCCCTCAGTCCTCCAGGGGCAAGGGAGGTTAGATAAGCTAAGCTAGTTTAAAGTGCGATCCAAGGGAATGTGCTGTTTTAGGGTTTGTTGAAGGGTCCCTTCAGGTCTTTGTGTTGCTGAAGGAATGTTCCTCATCTCTTGTGATTGGGGGGTCCGGCCAGGTCCTTATGTAACTGGCAGGATAATCCCCATTTTTAAGGTTATGCATGTGGTGTTGGTCTTTCGTGTTGGTTGTTTCTTGGAAGGTCCCTTCAGGTCCTTGTGTAACTGAAGGGATGTTCCTCATCTTTAGTGATTGAGAGGTCCCACCAGGTCCTTGTGTGAACTGGCAGGATAGTCCCCATCTTTTCTGTTATATAAGTGGCATTATTCTCTTACTTATAATGGTTCCGGGCTGATTGTGTTAATGTTGATGCTTCTTGGCCACCAGCTGTGTGATGTATTGTTGTTTGCCTGTAATAGTTGCAGTGAAATAGGGTCTTGTGTTCGGTGTAGTTTGTCCCATCCCGCTTTTGCTTGTTTGTGTGTTCTTTTGTTAATTGTGTATGTTATGTTCGATGTGTATGTCTATTATACTGTATATCATATTTGTATCATTTATTTTTCTTGCATATTATTTGTCAATCAAGAGACCCATTCCCCAATTATGTAACTGTTTATTTTCACCCTTCCAGCTGCCCTTCTCTTTCAATGAACTGTTAATTATTATTTTTATTATTATTATTATTATTATTAGACCATGGCTAAGCACATAAACCTCTCCCCAGACCTTGTCTCACCTCTCTCCATTACTTGGAAAAAACACGTCAGTACAATTGTCAAATCCTCCAGTTTTTGTCTCCACCACCTCCGCCGTCTCAAGTCCCTCGGAGTTCCCTCGCCCGAGCTCCTTATTGCTTACTCAATGCTCATATTTCCCAAACTCACCTATGCTTCCCCTGCCTGGTCTTCCAAGCATGCAAGATTAGTCTATCCCCTCCTTCTCCACATATTAAGAAGCGCTCAACACACTGACCCTCTCGGCTCTCTCTGACCATCACCATGACTTCATCTGCAAATTTGGTGAGAAGCTTCTGCACCATCCTCGACACCGGCTTTTGCTTCCACCCGAGATCCATAGTCCTCGAATCGTTGTTCGACATAACCACATCCAGCCCATACGAGCACCTAATGATCGCTATAAGAACAGTCCAATTCCAACCAATGTAAAAATTATCAAAACTCGTAGTCAACCAGTGTGTTCACTCCCAGCCACACTTATTTTTTTGCACTGTTACTACAGTATATGGAATTGCCCCTCATTGTTATTATATATCATATTTGTAACACTTGTGTTACTTGTATATTATTTGTCAATCATGTCGGTCACACTAGAATAACCCGTTATAGTTATAGCACATCCTTCTTTCCTCACACAGCCAAACTGTGGAATGCTCTGTCTTCTTCTGTGTTTCCATACTCATACAATTTCTCTCTTCAAAAAGATAGTTTTTCGACATCTTCGTGGTGTAGATTTTTTTCTTTTCTATTCTTAATTTCTTTTTACTCTTGTTTTTTTCTTATTTTTTCGCCCCCTTGGCCCCGCTGTGGGTCGATGACCTGTGCCCGGGTGGACTATTCCCCGTAAAAAAAGAAGAAAAAAGTGACCCATTCCCCAATTATGTAACAGTATATTTTCAGCCTTTTGACTGACATGCTCTTTCAATAAACCGTTTATACCGTTATCAGCATATATATATATATATATATATATATATATATATATATATATATATATATATATATATATATATATATATATATATCGAGGAGAGAGAGAGAGTTTATTGAATGATTGTGCGATATTTTTTTTAACAAATCTAGCAACCCGAACTGCATCAAAGCTTTGGGATATAATATTTGCTAATGAAACAATGGCCTGGAGGTCTTTTTGAACAGGGATATAATAATCACTCCCTGACACCCACAACCCAAGACCTGTACAATCAGAACCTCCCTGTACATACACTAAATGCGCTGCTACGGTGGGTTACGTGCCGTACTGAATGTTCTCGGCTAAGGCGATGACCTTGAGACCCAATAAACGGCATCACAGTTGCTTATTGTAATATAACAACTGTACCCTTAGAGAATGGCCTTGGAAAGAAGCACAAATTAATTTAAAAAGGACGAAGGCGACATTATGTTCTACCTCCGTTATTAATATGGATGTTCTTTCAAGAAAAAGACTCACAATTTTGAAAATACTTTTGTAGAAGTATATGAACACTGGATATCATTGACGTCATCAGTCTGCAGTTCTGTGATTGGTGTTGCTGGGAGCTGGCAACACACATGTTGTACTGCAAACCTATGGCTGTAGTGAAGTCAATGAGGGACGGAGCATTCTGAATTTGAGAGTAACTGACCTACCTGACACACAACTACAGCACTGTGCTATTATGGCGTTGACATCACGAACAGTGTTTAACCTTCGTTCTCCTCTTGCTTTGTAAGTAATGTAATAATGTTAATCTTGTGTAGAAATTCGATAACTGGCTGTTCTCTGGTCAGGGGTGAAACTTGTCAACGTAACGTAAATATAACATTTTCAGTAGAATCGTCATACAGTTTACAATTGATTTGACATTTATATAGACAATGTACTGTAAGTATACAGTTCAGCATTCGTATAGAGAACACAAGTGTTTAGTGTTCATAGAACGTGCAGGTAAACAGGAATAGCAAACAAAGCAATCAGATGCTCATTTTCTCTAGGAATCGTTGCTTAGGCTTTGTAAATCATTAATAGCATACTTATAGGAATATATGTTTGTTTTTTAATATAACAAGCATTACATTGTGCTTGGACTATCCCAGGCTCACAGATCACTTCGGTAATGCAACAATCTGTTCAATTAATAATATAGAAAATTGCTGTGGTTTCATCTCCTGTGTGGTTAACAATTTTAGTTTGTCAGTTTTGAGTGGTAGATAGTTTATGTTAAATGTTGTAAGGGCAGGTTTTGCGCCTGGCAGTGAGGTTTAAGACCAAGGTCTGGGGGCTGCAGTTTCTGTGCATGAGTTTTGTTGCTAGCCGTCTCATTTATTGTTTTGTGAAATATATTGTACCATTTGGTAGAACCTCTAATTTAATGTAATTAGGGGACCCCAATTAAAGTTCACGTTTCCTTAATAACATTTAAGCTTTTAGTGAATATCTTGGCCTCTCCTTGGCTGAATCGAGTTATTTTTTGGCGGATGTTTGTATACTTACACTGTCTGTGTACATGCTCAATCAACATGAATTTGTATGATGATTTTCTAGGATTTGTATCTGTCTACCTGTATAGAGTGGGAGTCAAATATATCAGTGTAATTGAATAATTAGCAAAGCACTTTACTATACTATACTATACTGTTCATAAAACTATTTCACTGGATGAAACATACTGTATATCATCAAAATGTCTAAATTGAGAGTGGAGACTGTCTGTATACCTTTATGATTTTATAGGGGAAAAAGAACTGGTCTGGCCTATGCTTTTTGTATAATCATCATTCAAGTTCACATCGTTTCATCTGGTACAGACACAATGCTGGTATAAAAAGAATGGCAAACAGTAAGTTGATAAAACCAAGGATATTCCAATACGCGGGATTTTCCATCGCGCAACTCAGTTGCGCAGCCTGGGAGATAACCGGGATAGCTTTGGGTGGCTAGAGTTGCCTCCTCCAAGGTATAAAGATACCTTGACCTCCTCTACACACTTCCGCTCCCCTTCCGTTTCAGTGTTTATCAGCATTACCACTACTGATTTGTGGGTTCAGAATACTCAAATTTGTGTGATGACTGAAAGATGATGGAATGTGATATTTTTCACATTATTTGTTAGTTTTTCACAATTACGTTCGATATATATTATTCCAGAATACATATCTAGTGGACTGGTGTATTTTAATGATAGTTGATTTGCATTGATGGGGTGTTTGGTACTGATCGTGTGTGAGTGGACTGCATTTTGTCAAATTTGCCAATACTGTAAGTGTTTTATGAATAATGTGGATAAGGATAGATATTGTTGCACATTTTCATAAAAAATATAGTAATCAATTCTTTTTTCTGTTTTATTTCACAAAGATATCGATCAATGTTTGTGTTTTGTATTGTTGACCAGGTAGTAAGTAGTAGGCGGCTTCCAAACAGGGAGGTACTACCGCCTGGGAAGATATTGGAAGCATAATGTATTGTAGGGTTGTGAGATATTGGTTCACACTCAGGATGGGATGGAGAAAGGAAACTCACAATGTGCTCACTGTATACATATTGTATTGGATGTACAATGCAGCTTGTTGCTGGGTAGGTAGCATGGTAATAAGCGTTGAGTAGAGAGAGCTGGGTGGTGAAGGTGCCCAGAGGAGGGACACGCGGCTTGAGGGACGCCAAGGTCGCTGGCGGGAGCGGCGGAGGAGGATGTGTTGCTTGCTGGTGGCACTGGGTAGAAAGAGAGCGGTCACAGCGGTGTCAGGCCTTATAAGGCTGGGGTAGGCGTGGGTAGATAATTGACCCCCGCTCCGTGGGCGGCGCTGGAGGCGTAGGCTGGGGAATTCGAGAAGGTTCGGTGCTTGTAGGGGAGGAATCCACTACAGTTTTGTCTAATGGTGGACCCTGCTGCCATAAGGCATCACGAAAATTGTGACCAAGTCCCGGGTTGCTGATCTGACTTTCTGCCCCATTTACACTCAATTGCAGGGTCTCAATTGTTTCTCTTACTATTACACAAGAACATAAGAAAATAAGGAGTCTGCAATAGGCCGGTTGGCCTGTGCATGGCAGCTCCTGTCGAGCGTTACTACCATTGACAACACTACACTACACTACACAATTATTATTATTATTATTATTACATTTTCTCCCCGCAGGCCCCGATGTGAGTCAGTGACCTGTTCCTGGGTGGGCTAATTCCCGTAAAAAAAAAAAAAGATCTCACTTTTGATCTTTTTTTTTAATTTTTGTATATATGGTTTTATTATTATTATTATTATTATTATCATTACAGTTATTATTACTATTATCATTATTATTTATTATTTTTTTATTATAAATTTTATTTACTCTGAAGTATTATTATTACTATTATCATTATTATTTTTTATTATAAATTGTATTTACTCTGAAGTATTATTATTATTTTTATTTATTAATATTTTTATTATTATTATTATTTTTCTTATTATTTTTATTATTAATTATTTTTATTATTAATTATTATTATTATTATTATTATTATTATTATTATTATTATTATTTCGCCCCCAGGCCCGATGTGGGTCAGTGACCTGTGCCCGGGTGGGCTAATCCCTGTAAAAAAAAAAAAAAAAACTTTCATACGAAAAGTGTAGTGTAAAAGTATTGATACGTTTCTTGCTGCATACAGTATCTTGTACACAGCATCAAATTAAAAAAAAAATTGAGAAAAGACTTATAAGTATATATAGCCTACAAGCTCAATTTGTTAATATTTGAGCTTATCATTGAGTGTTAAATTTTTTTTCTGAAACAATTTTGTAAAGTGATCTAACGAAAAATAAATCCCGGTGACCTGCACCTTTTTGTGCAGATTTGTAATTCCATATGGCAGTGGAATATATTGAAAAGAATTCGGGAACTTCACATTGCTGGATCTACTTAGTAGCGTATGCCTTTAAAAGCCTATTTCCACTGGACTCCTGACGTAGCGTTGTGGTTATTAATTTAGTAACAGTAAATTTAATAAACAGATAAATAACCTTGTGACATCGAATTTGGCAAGCCCTTCATTACACATGAGACTAATGATCCTGGCGAATTTTTTTCCACTGTTCATCATCATATAACATCACCTTCTCAGTTTTTAATTTAATTTTTGAAGTTAGATATGGGTTCCCTATTTAATGTCAGTAGAATAGGTCACAATAAATATATGGTGTTACGCCGTCTCTTAATTTACTTTAATATCCAGGTTCTAGGCGTAACCAAACAAAAAAAAAGTGAAGTAAATCAAAAGGGAATAAAAATAAATAAAGTAAACCTTTAAGAATTTAATTAAATTAAATACTAACACAATAAAGAGCCTCGTAGGTTGTCACAACAAATTGATTCACTATCGAAACTTTTAAGACACAAATGATACTAAAACATCAAAACATCAAAAGAACTGCTTAAACATATAGAATAAAAATAAAGCACTGGATTACATTATCACTGCATAAACATATAAAATAACCGACACTGAAATTAACTATGGTGAAACAATACTGAATTACTTAAATGTAACTAAGCAAGCACTGATGGACACATAAGAGACATGAATAGGTACTCACATAGATATACCACATTGGTGGCGACAGGAACAACACAGAAATAAAATTAAGTATAAGTAACAGGTGACGGGTGTCACTCAAAAGAACGTGACCTGAATGACAGGAGGACTGGACTGAACTCCGTCTGCTGGTGGGTACTATATATAAGGTCGGCTCTCACCAGTGCGACACGCCGGTGAAACATGGGTCGTTTAACGATGCAGATGGTCGTTAGAGAAACAAAGAATGCTCGTTACAATACTAAATGAAGAAATAAGATGGGCTTGAACAAATAATGACAGCTACAACCTTAACAGCACAGGGTAAGGAGACTCGAATATATAATAGTAAATATGCTGATAACCACAAGGAAAAAGAAAACACGAAGTTCCCAAGCGCTTTCGTGTAATTCACATCTTCAGGGGTGAGTACAGTCTGTACTCACCCCTGAAGATGTGAATTACACGAAAGCACTTGGGAACTTCGTGTTTTCTTTTTCCCTTGTGGTTATCAGCATATACCTGGATCACATGCACCTACAGTGATTTTATTGCATAATAGTAAATATAACACATCATTACGGGAATAATATGGAACAACATTGAAGCATGTTATAAAAAATAATAGAAAAATACGACACTGTCGTAACAATGGTTAAAATTTTGTAAGCAAAATAGGGATATTTCAGCCGCTTATATAATGTACAGTAAAATTTAGGAATTAGAAAAGTAATAAAAATGCATCTTCTGCACATTTTTACCTTCCCTCCCCTAATTCTCAATCTGGACTATTTCTAGAGCTGATATCGTTTTATCAATCAATGAGGATCTGTGCAGCATCTCAGAATGGGGAGGCGGAAACTTGGTTAAATTCAATAATAATAAAATACAGTATTTACCAATTACACTTTCCAAAATAGAAGATTTCCCACCAATCACATTTCAGAACGCAATTATTCTGCCAAATTCTAAAGTAAATTATGCTAGGCCTCGCCATTTCCTCTAATATGCCATGGAAACCACACACCCACAACATTGCTAAAGCTGCCTATCGAAAGCTGGGAATGCTGTACAGATTCCGTAGCTATTTCACTCCTGAGCAGTTACTTCAAGTTCATAAGGGATTCATTCGTCCTAACTTGGAGTACTGCTCTCATATATGGGGTGGCTGTTCTTCTGTCCAACTGTTAGATAGGGTGGAATCAAAGGCATTTCGTCTTATTGACTCCCCTCCTTCAGTTGACGATATCTCTTCCCTTTCTCTTTATCGCAATATTGCTTCAATCTCTCTCTTTTACAGGTACTTTAACTGGCAATGTTTTGTGGATTTAGCATCCTGTGTACCGCCGGCAAAGCTGTGGGGTCGGAACATTAGTCTTACCACGATGCTCACCGTTTCTCTGTTATAGTGCATCCTTCTTTTCTCACACAGCCAAACTGTGGAATGTTCTCTCTGTCTTCTTCTATGTTTCCACACTCATACAGTGTCTCACTTCAAAAAGCTGGTTTTCCTTGGTGTAGATTTAGTCTTTTTCTCTTATATTTTTTGTTTAATTTCTTTTTACTTTTATTTTTTCGCCCCCTCGGGTCCCGTTGTGGGTCGATGACCTGTACCCGGGTGGGCTATTCCCCATATATATATATATATATATATATATATATATATATATATATATATATTTCATTAGCCCAATAAAGCACGCGGACTTCTACATACAATCAACACCTCAACCCGCCAGGATTCGAACCCACGGCCCACAAGCCTATAACTGTGACCGGGGAACGCTAACCGCTGGACCACCAGGATACAAAAGCAGTCCTAGACTTTGTTATATTTCACACAAAGCCTGTTCAACGAGCTTATGGCGCCGTGAACCTCTAATGGGGACCACCCGTACCACTTAGGTGGTCAGAGTAACGTTTTACCAAATCCGGCTTCGAAACACGAGGATCCATATATATTTCATTAGCCCAATAAAGCACGCGGACTTCTACATACAATCAACACCTCAACCCGCCAGGATTCGAACCCACGGCCCACAAGCCTATGACTGTGACCGGTGTTGATTATATATATATATATATAATACTTCATTTTTAGTCCATATAACACGCGGACTTTGAACATATAATCAACGACCTCACCAGCAAGGAATCGAACCCTCGACCTACTGGGTGTGACTAGGGTTCGATTCCTTGCTGGTGAGGTCGTTGATTATATGTTCAAAGTCCGCGTGTTAATTGGACTAAAAATGAAGTATATATATGTACCTCGCGTTTCATACCAGCTGGATTCGGTAAAATGCTACTGACACCACATAAGAGGCACGGGCAGTTTCCCAATGAGGTTCACGGCGCCATCAGCTCGATGAACAGGCTTTGTGTGAAATATAACAGAGTCTAGAACTGCTTTTAGTGTCCTTGTAGCCTAGCCGGTAAGCGTTCCCTAGTCACACCCAGTAGGTCGAGGGTTCGATTCCTTGCTGGTGAGGTCGTTGATTATATGTTCAAAGTCCGCGTGTTAATTGGACTAAAAATGAAGTATATATATATATATATATATATACTTCATTTTTAGTCCAATTAACACGCGGACTCACTTTAAAAATCATGATCAACTGGGCGGATCCAAACGACGTATTCGTAGCTCAGCGGCCTAGCCAATCAGCACGTGAATGAGTCGCTGACGAGTGATTTTCATTTTTATTCAGTATCAGTGGCTCCAACCCAATTAAACAAAACAAATCTACACTATCTTTTATGACAATGCAGCGTTTCATACCATAAGAAAAATTAAACACAAGATCAGATTTTTTCTTGATTACTACAAATCCTAAATTTAAGGGAATTGTTTGTGCAGTACATCAGCCAGCAAGAGGTGTGTAGCTACAATTTGAGCTCTTTTGCAGATGTTTCATGCAGTAAACATCTGTTGAAATTATAAAATCTTTAAAATTAACAATCACATTTTTTGATTATTTTTATGTTTAGAACAACCAGAACGTGAAATGTTACGAGAAATTGCGAAATCTACCTCTCGTTAAATGTCTGAACGAAAAAGGATGGTAATATTTTATTTTATTTATTTTTTTATGGGATTAGCCCACCAGGTTACAGGTCAATGACCCACACCAGGGCCTGGGGGCGAAAATATTACAATAAAAATAATAATAATGTACAGAGTAAAATTAATAAAACTTAATAAAAATGAAAAAAATATTAAATGAAAATATAATAAAATACATCTGTATAACGTAAGAATAATAATAATAATGTACAGAGTAATAATAATAAAACTTAGTAAAAAATATTAAGTGAAAATATAACTCAGTACTTACTGTATAATATAAGGATAATGATAATAATAATAATGCTAATAATAATAATAATAAAGGATCATAAATAAATACAAAAAAGATCAATAGGGAGAAATGATTTGTCAAAGTAAGAGAAACAATTGAGACCCTTCAATTGTCTGTAAATGAGGCAGAAAGTCAGATCAGCAACCTGAGACTTGGTCACAATTTTTATGATGTCATTTGTGTGCGGGTGTGTGTGTTCACGTCTAAACCCCTCGTTACAGAGTACACAATTATGGAATTTCATGACAGTCGTTGCAGCCCATATTCACACCCCTGTGATTATTTTTTGGGGGGATCCTTCTTAAATATGAAGTTTTATACATGGGTTGTATGCATTACAGACCCCGGAGAGAGAATCCTGCAACTATGCAACTAGTTTCTTGTCAATGGCCTATGTTGTATGGTGATTAAGAAGTTGGTGATGACTGGAAGCGGCCCAGACACATATGTTAGTCACACTGAACAAGTAATCCATGCCTGACTGATTTCCAAGAAATACTGATTAGATATGTATCATCATCTCATGGTTCACCTTATATATCACTATATTGTTATATCACAATATCATTGTATATTTACTATATCATGCTATATCCATATCATTGTACAGTATATCACTATATCCTAGTATATCACCATGGCATTATATAGCCAAGTACAGGGGTATATATCTATATTATTTTACTCTATATTATGAAATTGTATATTATTGAATGCTTTTATATTACCAAATCATTGTTTATTCTATGAAGTCGAACCTTGTTAATGAAAGTTCAACCTTCAGGTGTGTTCGTGTCATGAGCACAGGTGATGCTGGCTCAGGTGTTGGGCACGGTGGTGGCACTGGTGGCACCATTAGGGACGCCGGTGGTGCCTTTGGCAAGAGGGAGGTGGCCTTGGAGGATCAGTACTTCCGTAGATTGGTGAGACTGGGAAAGATTTGTTCAGACATTTGATAAACTAATAAGTAGCTAGCTTTATTATTACAATTTTACTAGATACATGTCTATCTGTCATTTTGCAAGTCTTTAAAATTCTGTAATTTTATCCTCTGCCATTAAGATTCCGGGACGTTATGGCGGTGAGGTTGAAATAGTAATAATGAATAACGGTTTTATGCCCCGAATATCCTAAGGTTAACCTCTGCCTCAATAAATTAATATTTGCATTAATTTTTATCTGAGGTATAATTGTGGACATGTCACAAATATTAACTGAAATGGATCTTATTAAAAATTTGGACTGTGTTAAATTTTATTGAAAAATTTGTCACTAGTACAGTTTTTTATGCGGAAATAAATATTTAACGTTAGGTCTGTTTTTTACCTAACCAAACCTAGCCTAACAAACAAGCCGGTTCTCATCGCCAAATATTGGCTGGGTACTTTTTTTTTTTTTATGGGGATTAGCCCACCCGGGCACAGGTCACTTACCCACATCAGGGCCTGGGGAGCGAAAATATAATAATAATGACAATAATAATAATAATAATAATAATAATAATAATAATTAATAAAAATTAATAATTTTTTTAACAAAAATAAATAAAAATTATAATAAAAAATACAAATAAAAATAAAATAATAATAATAATAACAATAATAACCATATATACAAAAATGAAAGCAAAAATAATCAAGAGTGAGGAACAATATACAGTTGTGATATAAACGTGAGAGAAACAATTGAAACCCTGCAATTTTGTGTAAAAGAGGCAGAAAGTTAGCTCAGCAACCTGTGCGAGTTTATGTGGCGCCAGCGTCGCAAAGGGCAAAATTTGTACTAGCTTATGTTAAGCTTGATTGGCCAGCACTTCTGTTTCATAAACCTGTAAGTCACAAATAAAATCTTTCCTCAAACCATGAGTTTCTCATTTAAAATCAGCACAAAAAACTGTATCTTTAATGCATGTTCAAAAAATTTGGAGCACAGTCCAAATGTTTAATGAGACCCAGTGAAGCTAGGTGTAACTGAGGTGGACGGAAATAAAGTCCACAGGAAAAAAAGTCACATGACTTGTACACATTGACAATAAAATATATATATATATATATATATATATATATATATATATATATATATATATATATATATATATATATATATATATATATATAATGGCATTACACGTAGGTTAGGTTAGCTTAGGTTAGGTTAGGTTAGCTTAGGTTAGGTTAAGTTTGGTTAGGTTAGGTTAGGTTAGGTTAGGTTTTTACGTGCCTTTTTATCTGTGACTTTTTTCCTGGATTAGTAACTGCATATAAAGCCAGGTTGTATATAGATGTCAAAATATAATTGGAGGATAGACGGAAAATTTAAAGATCATAAGAGGTTAAAATGTTTCCCAAATTACAGTACAGTCATTGAGAAGTCATATCAGGTTTTCAAAGTAGCTCGATACTCTTTTTTGTTACCATTTTATGTACATAAGAACATAAGAATGGAGGAAACTGCAGCGGGCATATTGGCCCATACTAGGCACTCTCATTTACACCCAACCCATATCACTTATATATCCATGAAGCTATCCAGCATATTCGAGTTAATGATGATGTCTGGTAACTTGTTCCATTCATCCACTACTCTGTTTCCAAACCAATGTTTACCTATTTCGCGCCTAAATCTAAATTTATCTAATTTAAAACCATTGTTACGAGTTCGCTCCTGGTTGGATAGTTTGAGTACCTTTGTTATATACACCTCTATCATATTGCCCCTCACTCTACGTCTCTCGAGGGAGTGCAGATTAAGATGCTTTAACCTGTCTCTGTACTCAAAGTTCCTAATGCCCCGGATTAGTCTTGTCATTCTCCTCTGAAGTCTTTCTAGGGATTCTATATCCATTCTGTAGTACGGTGACAGGAAGTGAACTGCGTAATCCAAGTGAGGTCTCATAAGCCCAAGATATAGTTTTTGGATGACCTCCCTAGTCTTGTAACTAACACTCCTTTGTATGAAACCAAGTACTTTGTTAGCCTTATTTCGAGCAAATACACATTGTTTACTCGGTTTAAGATCCGTACTTATCATTACTCCTAAATCTTTCTCACAGTGAGATTTCTCTATAACATCGTTATTCATCTGGTATCTGGTTTCTCTTTTTACATCTCCTAGACTAAGTACTTTAAATTTGTCGGCATTAAATTTCATCTGCCATTTTTCAGACGATTCGAAAAAAATTTTCTCGAGTTTTGAAAGAGTGTAAGGAACAGATTAGCGGACCCATCGTAAATTTATTTACAACAATCATTAGACACGGGAGTTGTGCCAGACTTGTGAAAACAGGCAAATGTAGTACCCATATTAAAAAAGGGAGACAGAGTATCAGTGTCAAATTACCGACCGATTAGTTTGATGACAGTAGTGGGGAAATTTCTTGAATCAATTATAGCAAATAGCATCCGATGGCATTTAGAGAAAAACAAATTAAACTACGACTCTCAACATGGGTTTACAAAGGGAAAATCTTGTCTAACAAATCTGCTGACGTTTTTTAGGAAAGTCTTCGAGGTAGTAGATAATGACGAAAATTACGATGTTATCTATTTAGACTTTAGCAAAGCGTTTGACAGAGTACCGCATCAGAGGCTTCTGAGAAAAGTTAAGGCTCATGGTATCGAGGGGAAATTTTGAAATTGGATAAAACCATGGCTCACCGATAGAACACAGAGGGTCAGCGTAGATGGTGTTAAATGTGAGTGGGGCTGTGTAACGAGTGGGGTACCCCAGGGGTCAGTACTCGACCCACTCTTGTTCATAATCTACATACCGTAAACGATCTAGATACTGGGATCAGCAGTGACATAAGCAAGTTTGCGGATGATACTGTAGTGGACGTCTCCCCTACAACTACGTATCTCATTCCGACGCGCCGCCTTATCCTAGCAACCAAGGGAGAGCTGACGCCAGATGGTACGGTAACCTAGCAACGAAACTAGTCACCGGCGACTTTCTGGGTTTTCCCAACATGATTCATAGAGGACTGGCGGCTGCTGTTGGGTATATAAGCTCTGTCTCTCCATTGAGATTCATTCTGCCCATCTTCCTGAACAAGCAACACCTCCTCCAGCAAGCTCCACGCTGTCAGCATTCATTCAACCAGGAGGCCAGCAACAGGCAACATCTTTTCTAACGAAGCTCCTGCACATCTACCTCCTTCAACACGCTACTCACCGAACGTCTCTACTGAGCAGCTCCTCACCACACGGCACCTCCAGCACCAGACTGTCTATCATATAACTTATATTATACAAGAAAACCACCTTAGAGTTTCCATCCATCCTGAGTGCTAGACAACATTAATATCTCGATACCCCTACAATACCAAAATAGGGCGGCAGATTAATTCAGGGCAGGATGTAGATGCACTACAGGAGGATTTAAATAAACTGCAGAGTGGTCAGGAAAATGGCAAATGAAATTCAACACCAGCAAGTGTAGCATACTTAATATTGGAAGAACAAATACTGTCAATGTATACAGCCTTAACATCAACCTAGAGAAGTCGATTTGTGAAAGAGACTTAGGAGTACTTGTAAGCCCGTACCTGCGGCCTAGAAAACAGTACGTTAATATTCGAAATAAGGCAAACAGAGTATTAGGTTTTATATCTAGAAGTGTAAGTAGTATGAGTGCAGAGGTCTTATTGCAACTATATCTTGCGCTAGTCAAGCCGCACCTCGATTATGCGGTTCAGTTCTGGTGCCCTTATTATAGAATGGATATCAATTCACTGGAGTCGGTGCAGCGAAGAATGGACGAAAATGATTTCGGGACTAAGAAACCTTCCATATCAAGATAGGTTAAAGAAACTAAACTTGCATTCCCTTGAAAGACGAAGAGTGCGGGGAGATATGATAGAAGTATTTAAGTGGGTGAAAGGAATCAATAAAGGCGATATAAATAAAGTTCTTATAATATCCGAGCAGGATAGGACTCGTAGCAACGGATTTAAGTTGGATAAGTTTAGATTTAGGGGGGGGGAGATAGGTAGGAACTGGTTCACAAATAGGGTGGTGGACGAGTGGAACAAGCTTAGCAACTTTGTAGTAAGTGCTGGAGGGTTTTAAAAGGAGGCTAGATAGATTCATGGATGATAGAGAGTGGTAGTAACTCTCGACAGTAGCTGCCATGCACAGGCCAACTAGCCTATTGCAGACTCCTTATTTTCTTATGTTCTTGTGTTCTTATGTATATCTCAACAGTCCAAGGGCGGATCCAGGGGGGGTCCGAACCCTCCCGTTTTTACCAGAAAATTCCATTACTTTTTCTTTAATGCAGTATTGTACTCAGACATTTTTGTATAGTAAAAAGTATTTACTATTGATTTCAGAATATCTCCTAATATCAAGTGCACATTGCTTCAAAATGGCCTCAAAAGGCTCATGATATTTGTCTGATTTAAAAAAAAGATTGGGGGGGCTTACAGCTTCCCCTCGAAAACCTCCGAGCAGGGTGGGCTCGCTGCGCTCGCCATGTTCCCTCCACCCACAACTTCTTGGACCCCTCCCTTTTGACATTCCTGGATCCGCCCCTGCAGTCCATATACTGTACAAACAATACCTTACTAGTCGGGAATCGAACCCTGGATCTCAGTGTATGAACAGGCTTTTGTTTTATTTCACACAAAGTCTGCATTCGTCTTATTTTTAAGCTTTTGTTGTCCTTGTGGCGCGGTGATAGTGGTCCCTGTTCATATGCAGAGGTCCAGTGTTCGATTACCGACTGGTGAGGTATTGTTTATATATGGAAGTTCGAGTATATATATATATATATATATATATATATATATATATATATATATATATATATATATATATATATTATATATATATATATATATATATATATATATATATATATATATATATATATATATATGCAAGTAAATCACTGTAGGTGCGCGTGATCTAGGTATATGCTGATAACCATAAGGAAAGAAGAAAACACGAAGTTCCCAAGCGCTTTCGTGTAATTCACATCTTCAGGGGTGAGTACTGACTAGAGAGAGAAATACAAATCAAGGTGTATATATACAGAGGAGGGTGAGACCAGGTCCACAATGGTCAGGTATTAGGTAATGACCCTACTAATCTTTAAATAGCACACAACGGTTGGTGGTCAGGTCAGATGGTCAGGTGACCCGGCCTTCTCACCTGGTTACAAATCTTCTTAATTACAAAATTGTCCAGCGTGTACATGCCGTTACTCAAATTCATGTTGAATGCTAAGGTTTGTTTAATAAGACTAGATTCTATGATGTTCTTACTATCAATTGAATTACATGGTAATATTGAGGAGGCATTACCCCAGTCAATGCAATGCTTGTTATCCCTCAAATGAACAAACAGAGCATTGGATTCCTGGCCTGTGGCATTTAAAAACTCATGCACTGTTAAACAAATGTTAATCAAGAACTCCCCCAACAACACAATTGGTTGCATTTATAAAGTTCCTTGCAAGGAATGTCATATGTTTTACTTAGGCCAGACAGGTAAAGATCTTGCAACTAGAATTAAACAACACAAATACAGTGTTAGGACAGGCCAGGAATCTAATGCTCTGTTTGTTCATTTGAGGGATAACAATCATTGCATTGACTGGGATAATGCCTCCTCAATATTACCATGTAATTCAATTGATAGTAGGAACATCATAGAATCTAGTGTTATTAAACATACCGAAGCATTCAACATGAATTTGAGTAACGGCATGTACAAGCTGGACAATTTATGTAATTAAGAAGATTTGTAACCAGGTGAGAAGGCCGGGTCACCTGACCATCTGACCTGACCACCAACCGTTGTGTGCTATTTAAAGATTAGTAGGGTCATTATCTAATACCTGACCATTGTGGACCTGGTCTCACCCTCCTCTGTATATATACACCTTGATTTGTATTTCTCTCTCTAGTCTGTACTCACCCCTGAAGATGTGAATTACACGAAAGCGCTTGGGAACTTCGTGTTTTCTTCTTTCCTTGTGGTTATCAGCATATATATTATATATATATATATATATATATATATATATATATATATATTATATATATATATATCACAATGTTTGTGATTGTAAAAAAAGACCCCTGCTGTCCTTATTAGGACATGTCCCTGAATTCCATTTCCTTCTAATTTAAGTTTCAGCCTTTGTCAAATGACTTGACAAGGTCAAAATAAATATACTGTATGTCGTAAGATTATATTAAGAGTTGCCGTTAGTGCTTAATGATCCTGGCAGTTGAAACAATCCAATCAAAAACAGCAGTAACTACAGTTTTTCCATTCTTAGTTACGAGAGAATGCTACTGAAAACTCACTATACTATACTTTTTATTGTTTTTCTTGTAGCAACACCAACAGCTGGAGAAGATGAGGGCAGGGATAGAAGAAGAAGTCATGTTCCACAAAGAACAAGTTGAGGCTCACGAGGAGGCCATAAAGCGACACCACAGAATACTAGACGAGCTCAACATGAACATCAGGAATATCGTGGCTCGTGATAAAATGACCAAACATGACTCGTGAAGTCATAAATCATGCGCCATAATCTTTATTCCAGATTTTTGAGAACTATTGATATATAATTTGGATTGTCAGTTTATTCTACTTTGTTATCTTTAAACCGTAACAACATTATGTGAATTGTGTTAACTGTTCGGTCTTTCATAAACTGGATTGGAATTTTATTCTTTATTAAATTTTCAAAGCTTCTGTTAACATTCCTTGGCTTATGTGAACTGCTCAGATATAGATTAGATTGGAATGTTACTGGATTGTGTTTTTGAAGCTTAATATTCCACGTCTCTGTAGCTCTGATGCTTATTATGGTGTAAAGGGCATAGAATTTTTTTTAATGAGGTAGTATTATTGTAAAAGTAGTTGTTAATGGATATAAGGTAACCCTAGATAGGAAATGTGGTGTCAAAAATCCCCACGCCAAACTTACAGTACAGTATATGAACAGAAGTGTAAAAGGGGTAAAAAAAAAAAAATCATTTTCAGTCAGAAGCCTAGCCAAGACCTTTAAATGTTTCTATATGCCTTTAATTTTCATGAAATGTAACTTCCTGATGTTTTGGGTTTTTTTTCCTCTGGGGTCTGTGGGACTCCCCATTACCTTAGGTTTAGAAAATTTATACTATTACCTATCTAGGGTGACATTGGTATTATAGGATGTAAAATGTATCTTATGACTTCTGTGAAAGTAGTGATTAAATATGCTTTTAGACATTTCCTTATGTATTTTTTTCTAATTCTGATATCCTTTGGAAATATTCAACAGTATCTGAGGAATTTTGTCAGTGTTGCATAATATGGCCATTGATGTTTTATCACTTCATTGGATATATGCACTGTATAATCGGTTCCCTTTCAAAGAAAAACACTAATGTTCCTAGAATTACAGCTATTGCAAATCTATCTGAACCTAAAGCATTAATGTACACGAAGGTCGTATTTGCTGACGACGCTAAGTTATTCCGGGAAATTAAGACCAAACGGACTGTGAAGCGTTACAGGAAGATCCTTGTCCGAGGGAATAAAATACCCTCCGCAATTGGCTGATTACAAAATATTAGCTGGTGTGACTGGCTGCCGTAACACACGTCAATATCATTCACTATTATATTATTATTGTTATTGTCAATTACAAAGCTGTGAGACTTAAAATAATAGCATTTACATTTGAACTTTCTAATAATATCCGGCCTTAATACTTGGCTACATGTGTTCTGTAAAGGATGCCTGATTTTATACCAAATCCAAACTATGGAATTTTTATAACCTGTTGTAATATGCACTCACTGCCTGTTCCAACTTGTCTCAATCTGCTCAACGTCGTCCCACTTAACGTTGTTTCCGAACTACGTCGCTGAACTTAAGAGACCAAAAATTCACTTAAAGCCCTGGTGATCTGATACTAAGTCGTTTTGCGTCATCACGGACTACTTTCTACGGTGCATCACCCGCTCTTGTCTGGCCACGCTACGCTCTCTCGGCTCTGTGCGCTGCCCTCACTCTGCCCTCACTCGCGGAACGTCACAGCGTCCCCAAGAGACACCAAGCCAGTCTCTGTTACGACTTCACATCATTCGTGCATGCTTAGGTGTTTTTGCTCTAAAACTGTACTCTAATCATTCGAAATGGCTTGCAAGCACCTATCAAGTGCTACTGATGCTAGTGTAGTGAAGAGGCAACGTGAAACCATTACCCTTGCTATGAAAATGGATGTATTAACCCAATTTGAGAAAGGGGAACGTGCTGTGGACATAGCGGCTGTGCTGTAATGGTCATGATAAGAGCTAACCTGAAAACCTTTAGGATTCATATTACGCTCAAACGTCCACAAAACCTTCTGAGTCTCCCAGTGGAAAACTCCTCCGTTTTCTCTGTTCCTTGATGACGTCATCGATAAGCCGTCTTTGTTTAGACGCTGTATGTTGGGACCTGTTGCCATCCAACCCTTTGTAATAAATTTAATTTTGCTTTTGATAGCTGAGTCAGAGCATTGTTAGTGAAGATAATAATAGAGAATGAAAATGAGTTCATAGTCTCAGTTTCAACGTCAGAGTGTACTGTAAATTAATTCATCGGAATAGAAGTAGGTGGACTCCCTGGCCTGTTTTGAGTGAGGGCCCCGCGGGCATTTCTACCGTTAGTGAGTGCCCGTCCCTTCATCCATACAGGTATGCCATTCCACTCTGTGTTGTAATTCGCCCTTCTTTAAGTGATTTGACCCAATTAATAGTTGATTGTGCAAGTGTTACAGTAACGTAGTTGATATGCTCTGAGTGAAGTCATATTTACGTCTTTAACGTCCCCTGAAACGTAATGTTGTTGTCACAGTTAGTGAGTGCCCGTCCCTTCATCCATACAGGTCCCCTGACCCTGCCCGGTTTGTCTCTCGATCCCATTGTGATTCTTGAATCGCTCTACCATCCAACAACGGCCTCGGATGTATTAGATGTCCAGCCGGGATCATATATGAGAAGATGGCACCGATGCGGCCTAATTAATGTGCCCCAAGGCTTCGTTGGGCCAGACCCGCCATGTGTCTGGCTACCCCACAATAACAAGAGCCCCAGTGCTCTACCCTGGGTTACTCCTTGGAAGTATATGTCCACAGAGAGTGTTGTAACATGTATGTTAGGGATAATTAGTTGGAAATAATTATCCCATGTCGGGTAGTGGACCCCTGCATATACTAGTGTCATTGTTTACGTATATGATGAATATTCTACAATGAGTGCCATGTAATGTACCACCAGTAATGTTGTGAGTAAGAGTAAAGAAGAAGGAACTGAGTTTGCACTAAGTCCAGGAGGTGAACCTGGTAATCATATGATTAATACAAAATCTTTCCCCATTGATTGCATATTAATAAATTTGTTTTTAGAGTACTTTAGGTGTATTCATTTCTCCCACAGTATTTTACCTTTATTTCCATCCAAGTGACCTGATACCAAAATTACCATACTCACGTGCCTAGACCCTCGACCATGCTACCAAAAGAATTCCCAGGCTACCAAAAGAATGACCATACTTCCAAAAGAATGCCAGGCTACCAAAGGAATGTCCATGCTACCCAAGAATAGGTGACGGAACTGAGTAAGAGTAAGAACTAAGAGAAGTAAATAAGATGAGGGTGGTGTAGAAACAGAGAGGGAGTCAGGCCCCCTCACATTCGTGACAGATCAAGAATCCGCCCCCTCACATTGGTGGCAGCTCAAGAATCCGCCCCCTCACATTGGTGTGCAGCTGGGATGTAATTTATATGGTATCAAGGTCAGGAGGAATAAATGTGATACTGTGGGTAATTTCTGTGTTTAAATGTGAGCCGTAATAACCATTTCTCCGTGCATCTACCTAACCATGTCACTGTAACTAATGAATATTTCAGAGTGCTAATAATCTTGTAATGGAAATTTTTCCCAGTGTACAGTATAGTGTAATTCTGTGCAAAAATTTTTTTGGAGGTTACGGAGATGTTGAAAACAGTTCTCGGCAAATAATTTACTTGGAGTTAGGTTAGAACATTGGCCTCGAGAAAATTAGAAATCTGTTTTAAAGTAAAGTGTACAGCAAAATGTATTGAAAAGTGTCTGAAAACAGAGGTTAGCTTCCAAATTTTTTTTTGCAGTCTTTTGTGAAATCTCAGAAAAGTGTTGGTTGTATGCCAAGGTAAATTTTTTTTTGGGTGCCTTTCTGCACTGGTACCATAGCAATTGTTGTGATCACTCGAGTTAATGCTTTGTTATTTACAGACAATGAGGGACATTGATCATGTGCCGTGTTACGAGTGTTGTGGACAGTGTCGATTTCTGAGTATACCGGAAGGCCATAATTATATTAAGGTTATGTATTAGTGTTATTTGTAATTGACATAATGTGGGTGTAGTAATTTTAATTGGAAGTGTTTTAGTTATAAGTTGAGGTCAGAATTGGGAAAGTGAATTTATTTGTACAACCTGTGTTGTGTTAGATACCCGAGTATTTTGTATTTTTTGTATTGTTTCTATTAGTATGATTTTTAATGCATAGAGCATTAGTTTCTAGCAGTGTAGACTTACAGGCAATGTCATTAAGTGTGTTTTATGTTTATTTGAGATCTAATACATGTATAATTTCAGCAATTGCTTTGATGAGTTGAGGACTCTAGGGTGATATGGACATCTGTAAAAGAACGCAATCTTTGAAAATTGATTGGTGAAAGTACATGTAAGGACCCCCCGTTTGTGAGTACAACAGAGTACATTGTGAAGTGATAAGTGTTGAAATCATTGCAATTGAAAAGACAGTGAATATTTGTTGAGTACTGAGGGGACAGTCTCGTAAAATATTACAGTATTACCACTTTATTTTGTGAAAGTGACACTCAGTAATGGAAATGTCTGATTCTTTTTAAGTTTGATTTGTTATAGTACGGTGTATTTCCGGAAGAGTTAATACAGTGTTGCACCCTACAGAGATTGACAATAACAAGTACCATTGCCTTTGAGTGTGCACAGTAAGTTTGTCTTGAAAAGTGACAACAAAGTACAAGTTCACATTTCAGTATTATTACTACGGGTAATGAGTAATAAGTTGAGTAGAAAGTTGTGCAATAATTTTGAGCCAGTATTTCAAGTGTTCTCATGTATTAGAAGGACAGTTAGGCAGTAATCCATTTGTTTTTGAAAGTGTGCACTGTGCCCGTGTTGCGTGGTACAGTGAGTAGTTGTGACCTCCAGGCATGATGGCCGTCACAAGAGAACAATTCAGGGCAGTCAGCTCAGAACCTGTGTCCAGTAAGTTGATGTGTAGACTTGAGAAGTATGAGGGTGGAGACATGTTCATTCTCAGGAATGACACCCAGGTTTCACCACCAGTTGTTTCATCAGGTGCATGGCCTGATGGACAAGGAAGTGTAGAAAAGAAGAGTGTGGAATGCCTCTCTTGCTAGTTATGTGAGAGACGAGCATCAGTGTTACCGAGATTTCTTTAAAGGGCTGTAGACTTTGACTGGAAGGAATTGATTGTTGACATGCATGGTGAAGAGTGATGTTTTGTATACATGTGTTGCAATTGAGAAGTACAACTGGTAAGTGAGTACATTGTTTGCCATGTGAGTTGCGGAGTGTTTGTGATTTTTTTTTCTTTGATTTTTTTTTGGATGGGGATTCTCAAGTGCAGGAGACAGAGATTGGAAGATGGATTGGCTGTTATGCAATCATCTGATGGGTATCTGTTACTAGTTGAGTAAAGATACCAGTTGAGAGTTCTCAAGTTTTGCCGGTAAAGCCCTAGCTAGGCTTATTGTGGATGTGTATAGGAGTAATGTTCGTGACTTTCAGGTGAAGTCAGGCCTCGACAATGGCGCTGATTTTACTACATGGCTAATGCCATAAGTACAGACAGTTTTTGGTTTGGTGGTGTTCTCATGAGGACCGTTTCGTTAGCATTGAATTCTTGGGAATACCCGCTCGTTCGGAGTCCCTTGAATGGTGCTGCCTCTCGCGAGTGCGACACAACTCTTTAGATTAAGAGCAACATGTCATTCCTTCGACTTGATGGGGTCTGTTCATCTACGTCCTAGCTTGAGAAGTCTAAGTTAAATCTCAGTGGTGTCGAGTAAGCATTTGATAAATCTCCTCTTTGAACTATGATATGAGAAACGTTGTCTTCAGAGTTTGTATGGTGTAACAAATTTTTTATGTTATGTATGTAACCCCATTTTTTGTTTTTTCTTTATTGTTGCATTATTTTCCTATGTATGTTTAATTGCTTGTATTTTGTTTCCCTATGCCATGTTGTCAATGATAATGGATTAATTTTTTTTTTGCTACTGTTTATCCCATGTATGTAACCATTGTTTGTTTGTATTTTGTATGCTTTTGTACCAGATACCTGTAAGAGTCCTGATGTGTTTTACGAGTGTATGTAGTGTGAAACCGTGACGAAAGGTAGCAGTTGTTTAAAGAATCTGTGTAATTACCGTACATGTTTTGCGAACGTTACCGCATAATATAAATCTTGGGGAAGGGGGAAGCTTTGTAATGGTCATGATAAGAGCTAACCTGAAAACCTTTAGGATTCATATTACGCTCAAACGTCCACAAAACCTTCTGAGTCCCCCAGTGGAAAACTCCTCCGTTTTCTCTGTTCCTTGATGACGTCATCGATAAGCCGTCTTTGTTTAGACCCTGTATGTTGGGACCTGTTGCCATCCAACCCTTTGTAATCAATTTAATTTTGCTTTTGATAGCTGAGTCAGAGCATTGTTAGTGAAGATAATAGTAGAGCATGAAAATGAGTTCATAGTCTCAGTTTCAACGTCAGAGTGTACCGTAAATTAATTCATCGGAATAGAAGTAGGTGGACTCCCTGGCCTGTTTTGAGTGAGGGCCCCGCGGGCATTTCTACCGTTAGTGAGTGCCCGTCCCTTCATCCATACAGGTATGCCATTCCACTCTGTGTTGTAATTCGCCCTTCTTTAAGTGATTTGACCCAATTAATAGTTGATTGTGCAAGTGTTACAGTAACGTAGTTGATATGCTCTGAGTGAAGTCATATTTACGTCTTTAACGTCCCCTGAAACGTAATGTTGTTGTCACAGTTAGTGAGTGCCCGTCCCTTCATCCATACAGGTCCCCTGACGCTGCCCCGTTTGTCTCTCGATCCCATTGTGATTCTTGAATCGCTCTACCATCCAACAACGGCCTCGGATGTATTAGATGTCCAGCCGGGATCATATATGAGAAGATGGCACTGATGCGGCCTAATTAATGTGCCCCAAGGCTTCGTTGGGCCAGACCCCAGACCCGCCATGTGTCTGGCTACCCCACAATAACAAGAGCCCCAGTGCTCTACCCTGGGTTACTCCTTGGAAGTATATGTCCACAGAGAGTGTTGTAACATGTATGTTAGGGATAATTAGTTGGAAATAATTATCCCATGTCGGGTAGTGGACCCCTGCATATACTAGTGTCATTGTTTACGTATATGATGAATAATCTACAATGAGTGCCATGTAATGTACCACCAGTAATGTTGTGAGTAAGAGTAAAGAAGAAGGAACTGAGTTTGCACTAAGCCCAGGAGGTGAACCTGGTAATCATATGATTAATACAAAATCTTTCCCCATTGATTGCATATTAATAAATTTGTTTTTAGAGTACTTTAGGTGTATTCATTTCTCCCACAGTATTTTACCTTTATTTCCATCCAAGTGACCTGATACCAAAATTACCATACTCACGTGCCTAGACCCTCGACCATGCTACCAAAAGAATGCCCAGGCTACCAAAAGAATGACCATACTACCAAAAGAATGCCAGGCTACCAAAGGAATGTCCATGCTACCCAAGAATAGGTGACGGAACTGAGTAAGAGTAAGAACTAAGAGAAGTAAATAAGATGAGGGTGGTGTAGAAACAGAGAGGGAGTCAGGCCCCCTCACATTGTACTGGGCAACTCATTGCCATTCCTAAAAACCCGTTTAATTCATATTACGCTACATAATATTCAAATCCACCGCGCTTGTAGAATCTCAGGAGCGTTTTACCCTCAGGATCACTCTCAGTAAGCCCCGCCTTCGAACACAGTTGTCACTACTGTTACGAGTTGGGGATTTAGAATATAGTTATACGTCTACCCAGATCCCAACAGGTAACAACTAAAAAAAAAACAAAGACAATCGGACTTAAAAAAGGGTAGACAAAGGATGCGAGTTTTCGTTATATATAATAAAGTACCATAAATTCCTTAACAAAATATTCAGCTTATAAACTACCCTTAACCAAACTTAACCTAAACACGAACAGTATATACATAGTAATAAAACATAGAACAATAGTGAAGCAATGTGGAGGGGGGAAGAGGCAATACAAGATTACAAATACTTAAGTGAGGAGCTGAGATGGCTGACGAGCAAGGCTGAGTATGGTAGAAGACGGTAAATAGTCACTGTGCCGTAGGTTTCCAGGATAGGTGATCCTGTGGTCGCTTCCCAGAGTAAAGTGTGTCCTCTCCTCGAATTGGAGCTGACAAAGTAGACTGAGGCGGAAGTGACGCAACAACCAGGATATGGAGAAGGGAAACCCGGGAGTGGTAACTAAGACGAGCCATACTCGTGTTTCGTCCCTAGATGGCGTTGCTCGTGGTGCTGGGTAGGTAGATGAAGACAATCGGTGGAGGGGTTCGTAACACTACGTTTATTGCACTCTCTACTGGCCAACGCAACCTTGAATTAGTCTGTTTAAATCAACCCAAGTAATTCGCCAGACCTTTGTCAACTGAGAGTCATCTTTGAATGAGTAACAGTTAGTTTGTTTGTGATTATTGTCATTGCGTGAGTAGCGATCACTGGCAACTCAGGGGTATATAAGCTCGAGCTGGCAAGGTATCATACCCAGGAAAATCAACTCAATTTATGGCACTCTACACGGTAAGAGCGATAAAAAACATAAATGATTTTGAGAAAAAATGGAAAATCAGGACAAATAAGAACAAATTCAAGATAATACCAATAGCCAAGATTAATACAAGTCCAGTAATAGTCGACCAGGAACTATACCCATACGACACTGAAGGCAGGATGCTTGGACTAAAACTAACAAAAAGAGGATATATAACATACTTAAAAGATAAAGAACGACAGGCAAGAATAAGATTATCAAAAATAAAACGCTTTAAGAACCTTAGCATTAATAACAAGAGAAAGATATATATTGCCCTTGTCAAATCAATTATGGACTACCCACCCATCCCATTGAACACCCTTAGTAAAACGAGCATTAAAAGATTACAAACAGTACAAAATATAGCCCTTAGATTTATATATAACATAAAATATACAGACCACATCAGTAATGAACAGCTACATAAGAGAGCAAATCTCTTAGCAATTAATGTAGATATACACAACAAAGCTGTAAATATTTGGAAAAATGTGACTGAACTTAACACAGAAACATATCAAAACTGGATAAATAATATGGACAACGAAGAATTCCAAGAACACAGTTGGTTTAAATCAGCCAGGAAGAAAGTAATTGAACCATCTCCTGCCCCAATATACATATAAGACATTAATAGAGAGAATAAAAGATGAGAGTGACCTACCAGCTCCACAAGAACCTGGCAGGCCTCTCCATACAGTGTACCTTTAGACTAACATAACTAATATTTAAGATTTAACATTTAACATTGAACTAACATTTTAGCAAAAAAAAAAAAAAAAAAAAAAAAAAAAAAAAAAAAAAAATGTGACTACCCTCCCAGCTACACAAGGACCTGGGCGGGCTCACTAACTCAAAAAAAAAAAAAAAAAAAAAAAAAAATAATAATAATAATAATAATAATAATGTGATTACCCTCCAAGCTATATCAGCCAGGAAGAAGTAATTGAACCACCTCCTGCCTCAATATACACATTTATACATGAAACATTAGTAGAGGAATAAAGATGAGAGTGACCAACCGGCTCCACTAAGAACCTGGCAGGCCTCTCCATACAGTGTACCTTTAGACTAACACAACTAACACTTAACTAACACCTCAAAAAAAAAAAAAAAAAAAAAAAAAAAAAAAAAAAAAAATGTGACTACCCTCCCAGTTACACAAGGACCTGGGCGAGCTCACTAACTCCAACAATAATAAAAATAATAATAATAAGCAGCATTATGTAAATAAACCAATATTAATACAAAGGTCTGACGACCCAAGGGAGCAGAACAAAGACAAAATACCAATAAAAAGATGAAGCGATCTGGTTGAGCCCAGATTCTTTCTACTCCTACTGTATTTCAGTTTCACCACTTTTTCCTTCAACCCCTAATAATCTTCTTTCACCTCTTAACTAAAGACTTCGTATCGTATCATCAGCGTTCCCTGGCGCTGATTCCCGTTTGTCTCCAGGTATGTTGTTTCCTAGCCATTCAGTTAATTCAGTCAATTGTCGTGATTATCAGTGTTCACCAGTGTTCATGATTTGACAGTTGAATTGTCATTCACCCAGCGTAGAAGTAATATAACGTAAATACGTCTGTCGTCTAGACAAGAGAGTTGGTTGGTGTTGTCATGTTTCTCAGTCCCCTGACGCTGATTCCCGTTTGTCTCCAGATCGAGGGTGGGCTTAATTGAAACCCACCGGTCGCTCGGAGCCAGTGGATACCCAGCAGTGGTCAATATAGGGGTGATGGCGCTGATTCGTCATGATTAATCGACTTTACTCTGCCTCGTGGGCCGAGGACCCCAGACCCATCTCGGGTCGGAGTGTAACCGACCACAACAACAGTTGTTAGAGGCGCCAGTGCTATACCCTGGGACAGACCTTGGAATTCTGGTCCACAGTGTGGTTGTATGTGTTTTTTTTACCAGTGTGTTTTATAAGAAATAAATCAATGAAGACATGTTATGGTTTCACCCTTCTTTACCCTTATCGATCTGATCAATGGAAAACCTAACCCAATGCCTAGTCCACTCTGCCCGCTACCTAACGAGCTACATGCTGTCCAGAGGGGGTCTGGCGGCAGCGACCCTTAGAAATTAAGATTAGAGTTAAGTTATCCCCTTAAATTTAGTGACCCCGTCTGGCAGTATAACATTGGTGACAGATCAAGAATCCGCCCCCTCACATTGGTGGCAGCTCGAGAATCCGCCCCCGCACAGTGCTTGGTCTAACTCCCACAACAGTGGTACTATCCGGACCAACGCTGACAAGATTAAGGTTAGTGTTGGAAGTGGTTCTTTACTGAGTTCTACTACGACTCGTACTAGAAGCACTGTGATAGAGAAGGTGGAAAAGATGCTGGCAATGTGGATGGAGGACCAGAATCAATGCAATGCCCTTGTGAGCCTTATGGTTATCCAGCATAAGGCCAGATCCCTGTTTGACCACTTAAAGGCAGAAAAGGGAGAAGGAACGTAGGAAGAGACCTTTACGGCCAGCCGAGGATGGTTTCAACGATTTAAGCATCGATATAACTTCCACAATATTAAGATGACTGGTGAAGCTGCTAGCTCAGATACTGTTGCTGCCAAGACATTCCCGCCAGAATTCAAATGGATTATCCAGCAAGGAGGCTACTCACCGAAGCAAATCTTCAATGTGGATGAGACTGGTCTCTTTTGGAAGAGGATGCCTGAAAGGACTTATATCTCCAAGGAGAAAGGAGCGTCATGTTTTAAAGCAGCAAAAGACCGCTTGACGCTGCTGCTTGGCGCTAATGCTGCCAACCCACGGGGCCTGAAAGGTTACTCTAAGGATCACCTTCCTGTCATTTACAAGGCAAACAAAAGGCATGGATAACTGGCGCCATATTTAGCCAGTGGTTAAACGTGTACTCCGTCCCTGCACTGAAGGAATACTGTGCCTTAGCCTCAAAATTCTTCTGATCCTTGCATGACAGTGTAAAAGTTGTATTCCTGCCTCCCAACACGACAGCACTGATGCAGCCTATGGACCAAGGCGTCATCGCCGCATTCAAGATGTATTATTTATGCCGTACCATGGCCCAGTTGCTCAAGGCTACAGACGGAGAAAATAAACCAACGATCCGAGAATATTGGCGCAGCTTCAACATTCTTCATGCAATTGACAACATTGGCAAGGCATGGGAAGAGGTTTCAGAAAGTTGCCTGAATGGTGTGTGGCGTAAACTGTGGCGTGAGTGCGTCAACAGTTTTACGGGATTAACGGACTTAATCCCAGCTCCAAGTAAGGACACTCGACTGAGTAGTGCCCCTTGAGATGCTTATACACCTCAATTAGGTCACCCCTTGCTTGTCTGTAGTATAAGCTAGGCAAGTTCAGGCGCTCCAATCTCTCAGGGTAGCTGAGGTGCCGAAGTTCAGGCACCAGTCTGGTGGCCCTCCTTTGAACGTTTTCAACCAACTGACAGTCCCTAGCATATCTCGGGGAACAGACGGGGTGATAGTACTCCACATGGGGAAGCACTTCACACTTGAAGATCGTTACGAGGGACGGACCGTCTATATATCTGACCGACCTTCTTATAAGACCCAATAATTTATTTGCCTGATTTACCTACTTCTCGCAATGGTCCGAGAATTTCAGCTCATTGTCAACATACACACCTAGGTCCTTCTCACATTCAGTCTCAAATAGTGCAGTTTCTTCATCCCGTTGGGACATTTGATACGCTTCCTTACCGTGGGTACGCCCCAGGTGCATCCTCTTACACTTCGTGACATTGAATCTCAGCAGCCATTTCTTCGACCATTCTTGGAGCCTACATAGGTTCTTCTGCAGCTCTTCACAGTCCGCTTGGTTCTTGATTTTCCGAAATAACTAGGCGTCATCGACAAACATTTGTATTGAGGAGTGTCCAACGTCAGGCATGTCATTTATGAAACAAACAAACAACAGCGGGCCCAATACACTGCCCTATGGTACCCCGCTTGTGACAGGTACGGATGATGATGATTTCGTGCCATTCATCACCATACACTGCTTGCGGTCATGTATGAAGTCTTCTATCCACGTAGAACATTTCCCCGAATTCCGTACCCTTCCAGTTTGATTTTCAGCCTTTTGTTGGGTACACTGTCGAAAGCCTTGGCAAAATCTAGGTAAATATTGTCAATATTCCCACCCCGTTCCAGAATATGGGTCCAAATATCCATTACCTTGAGCAATTGTGTTAAGCAGGAGCGTCCCTGCATAAAACCGTGTTGGCAATCCTTTACAAGGTTGTTTCGTAGTAGATGTTCCATCGCGGCATCTCTGATAATACAGTACTCTCAAGTACTTTACATATTATGGTGGTCAGACTCACCGGTCTATAGTTGTTCGTGAAGTGACGATCGCCCTTCTTGAAGATAGGACACACATAAGCCACTTTCCATTCACTGGGAACCTTTTGTTCATCCAGACATTTACAAAACAGGTTCTTCAGGGGCTCGGCAAGCTCGTTGCACAACTCTCTTAGCACTCTAGGATGCACCATGTCAGGGCCGGGACTGTTATGAACCTTTAGCTTTGACAGTTTATTTCTAAAACCCTCTTTTTTGAACACAATGTGGGTTAGTGCTGTGCCGAACCGTCTGTCTTCAAACGCAGGAAGGTTAATCGCATCCTCTCTTGTGAACACAGAGGAAAAGCAGCTGTTCAATGCTTCAGCTTTATCCTGGTCAGAATCTGCGTAACTACCATCTTCAAGCATAGGGTCTGATACTCCTACTCGCGTTTTTAATTTCGACTTTGCATAGTAGTAAAACACCTTTGGGTCTGACTTGACCTCGCTTGCAACCAGCCTCTGGAACTCCTTTTCAGCCCTTCTACACTCTATCTTTGCTTGGTTTCTGGCTTTTGCATACATCCTCCTGTCCTGCTCATCGTTTGACCCAACCCACGTCATGAATTTCTGTGTTTCTTCTTAACTTTGTCGACCGCCGCATGGTTCATGTGTTGGGATCCCCTCGTATTCCTAGAGGCACTGGGTTTGGTCTTGGGTATATATTTATCGATCAAATGGGTCACTTTACTAGTTATGATATTCAGCGTAGTGTCTGCGTTCTTCTGCCTTAATGAGTCAGGCCAGTTGATACCCTTCATCTCTTCCCTCATCCCTTTGTAATTTCCCTTGTAATATTTGCACCTTGTCCTGGGCTTATCTTGAACTAGGTAACAGTTAAATCTGAATGACAACACTATATGGTGACTGGTGCTAACTGGGGCAAGGTGTTCCAGTTTGGTCACCATACCCTCCTCGTTTGTTATGATGAGGTCTAGTGGCTTGGGTGTTTGCTATCCTCTGTAATGTGTCGGGTCTCAAACATGTTGGAATAGAAAATTATCTCTCAGAGTTTCTACAAAAAGAGTAGCAGGGTTATTCAAGTCATTTGGGGTGAACTTGTTTCTCCAGTCGATGTCGCCATAGTTAAAGGCCCCCATGATAAGGAGGTGGCTAGTGTTGAGCATTGCTGTGTTGTCTATTAAGGCTTTTAAGTTCCTTTGATTTAGTGGGCCACAGTTTGGGGATCTGTAGATACACCTGACGATAAGTAAGTCCCCTCCCTTTAATTTTATTTTACACCACTTGGACTCTTCAAAAACATCCTCTCCCTGTACCCTCGCCTGTCTGGCTCTAAGGTCTTGCCTAGCATAGATAACCACATCCCTCTTGCAAGTTTCTTGAGAAAGGTTTGTAAATGAGTCATATGCAACAATACTGAACTCACATTCCTCTGGGTTGATTCTCCTGTTCTTGTACAACAGTTTCACAACTCCTACAATATCTGGTTGGTGTACCTTCAATAGTGTTTCAAACTCCTCTCTCTTATGAAGGAACGTGTCAATATTAGTGTACATGACATACAAGCCAGAATTTGTTCTCGGTAACGTCTCTGCTCTTAGTAGTAACCCCACATCCCCCCATTCTCAGAAGCTGCAGCATTTGCTAAATACACTGTATTTTGCAGGGTGTGGTTAGAAATGTCATTGTTTACACGGAGCTCGTGCCACCTCCCAGGTGGGGGGGGGGGGGGTGGTAGAGCGGATGGAGGGTGCGCTGCTGCACGGAGTTATTCATACACTAGATGAAGAATGGTGGTCTTCGGACTGGTGCACGTTACCTGACGATATAAATATACAAAGTGCGATATTATAGAGTTTTACTCGAAACTTATGAACTTTGAGGATAATGCTGGCAATAAAAATTTCCTAAACTTTTCACAATTTGCTCTGCCGGTTCTTCTAATACTGATGCAGAGAGATAATTCTCTTAAACTAAATTTGATGAAGTCGAAGACCTGCAATGGTCTAAAATTAGATTCTGCTACATGTCGTCTGGCCCTGTCTGAAAGTGTGAGAGCACAGGGTGGAAACAAAAAATTTAAGCCAAGTCAGGATTTGTTAAATTTTGTAACCGCATAACATGCTTGCATTCATTATATATATATATATATATATATATATATATATATATATATATATATATATATATATATATATATATATATATATATATATATATATATATATAGTATAGTCTTGATTTACGCAGTCACTTGAACCCATGGAGGTCCGCGTTAAACAAGAAATGCGTAGACAAAATAACAGAACATATGGGATTAATTGAAATAGAGACTGGGCCGATCCCCAAACTCCACTTTTTCCGACACAATACGTACGTTGTAGTAAAAATAGTATCTTAATTTTTTGATGGTATGCACACACACATAATTATAGAAGAGAAATATCAATAAGAGAATAATATACTGTACCAGGTAAAAGAAAAATCAAGGTTTAGTAGAAGAGATGGCTGGGCACACGGGGATGGGGGCTGGTTCCGAGGCAGAGGGCAGATTAGTGGCCCTCAGATGAATCACTATCACTATCCACCACAGATGTCAGGGCCTCCTTGACAAACCCACCAAAGTCACCATCACTGTCACTATCACTGACTTGTGCTGGCTGTGGTTGTGGTGGGTTACGGGCGAAGAAGTCGGTGATGTTACGCTGATGGCTAGCGTTGATGTGGTCGTGATACATCTTGATATACGGCTCCATAGTTTGGTCTAGATGGTTATTGGAGACTTCATATCGGTGATTGACAGGGTCTTTGGAAAGGATGAGCTTGAATTTCTCGGCAAACTCGATGGTATCCTTTACATCACCATGTGTTAACTTCTGTTCTCGTGTTGCCTCACCACCTGCCTCCTCACTGACGTCATCATCTTCCAACATCTCGTCGGCAGTCACCTCAGGATCCCTGATTACCTCCATGATGTCGTCGTTGGTGGTCTCGGAGAAACCTGCAACTGTAACACTCTGTGAAGCCTGTCTTGCAAGGTCCACTGCCACTGCAACAGACTGAGCCTCATTAGCCACAGGTTGCCTCTGCCTCACACCTGGAATACCTTGCAACACGTGTGACGAATCGTTGCCACAGACAGCTGCCCCCATGCCTCCACCAAGAAATCAACAGCTTTCTTAACATTAAACATTTTCCAAAACTGTTTTACTCGCACTTCATGCTCCGCCAACTCTTCTTCTGGATCCTCGTCCTCGCTCTCGCTATCTGTGCCACTCGGAAGGTTCCACAACTCATCCTTGGTGTTGGTGTAGTCGTTCAGGAGCTTAAACTTCTTTGCGGAGAAAGAAGCCTTCACGTTGCATATCAACTCCTGGTCCATGGGCTGGATTAACGACGTAGTGTTGGGAGGAAGGAAGACCACTTTTACACTGGGTTGACAATCCAACAGTAGGGGCGAGTGTCCTGGTGCGTTGGCAAGGAGCTACAAAATGTTAAATGGAACATTATGTTGCTCGCAGAATTTTTTAACGTCGGGAACGAAACAGTCGTCAAACCAGGAGAGAGACAGACCAGTGAACATCCACGCCTTACGTGTGGTTAGCCAGTGGACATTTAGCTTGGTCATGTCCATGTTTTTGTAGGCGTGCGGCTTGCGGGCTGTGTGGATCACCGACAACTTGAGCTTACAGGTGCTGGAGGCATTGGTGGTGAACAGGACGGTGATGCGCTCCTTCTGCAACTTCCGGCCCCGACACTTGCTGGCAGACTTGACAACGAAGGTCTTGGAAGGTAATTTCTTCCAAAACAGCCCGGATTCATCCATGTTGAACACCTGGTCGTCGGTGTACTGTCCTTCCTCCATAATTTCTCGTAAGAATGGAGGAAAATCCATGGCGGCAGCACGGTCAGCACTCGCTTCTTCATCAACAATGTTAATGTTCTTTGTCTTGTTGCGTTTTTTAAACCCTTACAGCCACCCAGAGGAAGCAGTGAAGGGTTTGGGTTCTGCAATTCCCATCTTGCGCGCCACTGATTCGTAGAATTCACGGGCGTAGTCCTGCACTGCCCACGTGTCGACCGCCATGTTACGTCTTGCCTGACGAATCAAGTAGCTCACCAGTAAATTCTCAGTCTTGAGCACCACCTTATTTTGACAATACTTCACCATTGAAGCACCTGCAGAGTTTGTGATGCTCATGTGTTCTTTTATCTTGGCGGTATCCTTCTTGATTGTACGAATTGTAGATTCGTTAACTCCATGCTGGCGCGCGAGATCAACTTGTCTGGTTCCCTTTTCTAAGTCCTGGACGATTTTGTATTTTACTTCGTAACTTAGGGCCCGTCATATCTTCTTGGGCTTGGAGCGGCTTGGTCCAGGTAATTCAAGGATTTTCTGGGGTGGTGATGTCATGGTCACAATGACGGCTGGTCTGTTTGAATCTTGATGATTCTTATTATACTGCACGCCCGCAAAATATGTGGATAACTGGTGAGTTACCCCTAGGAAGAAACGCGTTTTCCCTCTTCGTAAGTCCCGCCCATTTTGTACTAACAGTTGTCAACGTATATATTCCACTTTTCCTGGCAAGCTCAATCTCTAATTAGTTTGTGTAAATCAACTTCAGTAATTCGCCAGACCCGTGTCAACTGAGGGTCATCTTTGAATGTGTAGCAGTTGATTTGAATGTAATTTCTGTCATTGCGTGAGTAGACACCTCTGGCAACTCAAGGTGTATATAAACGTGCGAACGAAGGAGGGAGCCCTTCCTTGACGTCTACAAATTTATCTCAGGTATGTAAACAAGTGTCCCCCGCCGATATAGTCATTCAGTTTAACTTAGTCAATTTCGTGAATATCAGTGTTCATGTTGTAACAGTGAAATTGTCATTTACCCAGTGTGAGAATTACTATAACGTAAATGTCGACTGTCGTTGCTAGATGAAAGATTGTTTGTGATTGAGTCATCATCAGCCCTTCCTTGACGTCTACAAATTTATCTCAGATCCAGTGTGTGGGTTATTTGAACACCCCACGAGCTGCCCGGGGTCAGTGGATACCTAACAATTAGCTGTCTTGGACGATGTCGCTGATTCGGCAAGATTAAACTGCCCCAGTCAGCATCGGGGGAACTATCCCCCAGACTCTCGCCACGTGTCAGACTTCAATGGACCATAACAGCGGTCTTCATTTGTTGAGACGCCAGTGCTCTACCCTGGGACACTCCGTACAGTTATTTGGTCCACAGTGTTTGTTGTACATGATTGGGGATAATTAACTGGAAATAATTATCCCATGTTGGGTAGTGAACCCACATAAATTGATAGTAGCAGTAATAATGTGTTGTGTTGTGAGTTGATCCTTGTAGCTGTTGTTAATGAAATGTACCACCAGTAGTGCTGTAGAAGCAAGAGTACCTAAGTGGAATTGCAGTTGAGTAAAGCCCAAGAGTTGAGCCTTGTAGTTGTATGTTATTGACATCTTTTACCTAATTTAATTTCACATTAATAAACCATTTCTTAGAGTATATTAGGGGTATCATTTTCACTCAGTATCCACCTTTATTTTATCCAATGGCTTGATACCAGAATTACATTACCAATGTGCCTACTCTCGCCATGCTACCAAAGGTCTGAGGTGATGAAGTAACTATGAAATTAAATATTTAGACAGAAGAAATGAAGGAACTAAGACAAAGAGAGAAGTATGAAATAAGAATATAAGGGAGAAAAAGAAAATCCCCGCCCTTATAATGGTGGCAGCGTGTTCCCCGCCCTTATAGTGGGGATCCAGGGTAAGTCATTGTTGAACAGATTAGCGGGCACAAGAGAGAACAGAATACGTGGAGACTGAGAACAATGAGACTGGCCCGGCTAGGTCAGTGGCTTCTTCCCTCACGTCATATTACGTAAGACCAATCAGAGCTAGTGGCGTAGAAAGGTAAGGATGCGTGACTCAATCACAGTCCGATACGTCATATGACGTCAGCGATAACGCAACAGCGACATACTGCGCACCCTCCCCGCACCGCTTCCAGCGTATGGTCAAGAATGTACCCCATGAATAATAATTGGAGTAGCGCATCTGGACCTCTCGCGCCGTTCGCCGCGTAAATGATGCAATGAACCGCATAATTAAAACTTTTCATTCTGGCAAGGTGCAGCGTAAATGACCAAATGCGTAAACCAAATCCGCGTCGTTGATTATATGTTCAAAGTCCGCGTGTTAAATGGACTAAAAATGAAGTATATATATGTACCTCGCGTTTCATACCAGCTGGATTCGGTAAAATGCTACTGACACCACATACGAGGCACGGGCAGTTTCCCAATGAGGTTCACGGCGCCATCAGCTCGATGAACAGGCTTTGTGTGAAATATAACAGAGTCTAGAACTGCTTTTAGTGTCCTTGTGGGCTAGCCGGTAAGCGTTCCCTAGGGCCACCCAGTAGGTCGAGGGTTCGATTCCTTGCTGGTGAGGTCGTTGATTATATGTTCAAAGTCCGCGTGTTAAATGGACTAAAAATGAAGTATATATATGTACCTCGCGTTTCATACCAGCTGGATTCGGTAAAATGCTACTGACACCACATACGAGGCACGGGCAGTTTCCCAATGAGGTTCACGGCGCCATCAGCTCGATGAACAGGCTTTGTGTGAAATATAACAGAGTCTAGAACTGCTTTTAGTGTCCTTGTGGGCTAGCCGGTAAGCGTTCCCTAGGGCCACCCAGTAGGTCGAGGGTTCGATTCCTTGCTGGTGAGGTCGTTGATTATATGTTCAAAGTCCGCGTGTTAAATGGACTAAAAATGAAGTATATATATATATATATATATATATATATATATATATATATATATATACATATATATACATATATATATATATATATGTGTGTGTGTAATAATAATAATAATAATAATAATAATTAACGGTTTATTGAAAGAGCATAGCAGCCAGAAGGCTGAAAATAAACAGTTACATAATTGGGGAATGGGTTTCGATTTACAAATAATATACAAATAACATAAGTGATACAAATAAGATATATAATAACTAGATGGGGAAAAGCTCAAACTACAGGGTATTTCAACATAGTGACAGTGCAAGAAGTAGGATTTACTGGGAGTGAATACACTGCTTTATTACAAGTTATTGATAATTTTTACAATGGTTGGGACTGGGCTGTTCTTATAGCGATCAGTTCGTGCACATATGGGCTGGATGCGGTTGTGGTGTCGAACAGCAATTCTTGGGCTAGGGATCTCAGGTGGTAGTAGGAGCCGGTGTCGAGGATGGTGCAGAAGCTTCTTACCAAATTTGCAAATGAGGTCGTGGTGATGGTCAGTGAGAGTCGAAAGGGTCAGTGTGTGTGTGTGTGTGTGTGTGACAGTTTCTCACTTAAGAAATAAACATTAATCATTTCTATCTTAAACTATAAGAGAAACAAATACTAAAGTAAATTGTAGTTTTTCATTAGTTTACTTTATATGGTATCACATTTTCTGTATTGTCAAAACGAAAATGGTTTTGTGACGTCAAACAGTAACCAATCGCAGTGCAAGAACCAATCAGCACGTACAGAAAAGCAAGGTACGATAAACGGTAGCCCTGCCCTGCACAACCACCTCTAACCTGCTCCACCACTCTGTGTGACTGGGCAGCGATGCTGTGGTGACGTTGTCACTTCCGCTTTGTGGGCTGCCCGTCGCGGTGTCCAGGGGCGTTATTAAGTACTCCGAACCCGTCATCCTTGCCGACCTGAAGGCCGACCTAATGCTAAGCGACAAGGATATGCCACCCGGGGAAGTTTGGCCTCCTCCTGCTTTGCTTAGCCACCAGGCCTCTACCTCTACCAAACACCCCTCGGAGTCCACTTCAGACAGTGACAGGGAATCTCAGTCTCCTGCCTCCAAAACTACCAAGAATACAGAGGCTTCTGCTTCTCAGCACGTGGGTCCCTCGTGCACTACAACGCGGGAAGCCGCCGAACTGGGAACCCGCAACTCACCCGACCACATAAAGCCCAGGGGCATCCCATCCCTAGGGCAACTTCCTCTCTAGCCGCTTCCCAGCCCGCTCGTATGCCTCCAGCTTTTGCCCCCCGAGCTGACTACATCAAACTCCTCTTCAAAGGAAACCCCTCTGTTGATACAAAAATATTCTGGCTAGTCGAGGTCACTAGGACCTTTCACCTCGACCGGGACGTTGTGAGGCCAAGATGTCTGCTGTTACCTCTCGCTTTGTGAGTTCCTCTCCCTGCTCCTCGACGTTCAGGATTCACCTGAAAGACCCCGCAAATTCCCTAGCTACCTCCTCACTCGCTACCCTATATGCATTGATCCTTCCCTTGCCAAAGAAATTCAGGGTATCTGCTCTGCTCGTCGTTTCCGTCAGAATGGAAAACCCATCAACCGGCTTGTCGTCTGGAGTCCCTCACCAGCTATCGCCTACAACTTTTTCCCCTGTCTTTCATCTTGTGAACTAGGCAAAATGAAGACCGAACAACCATGGTGTTTCAAGTGCTGGGGAATTGGGCACACTGTATATCATGCAACTGCTCTGTTCCAGAGAAATGTGCCTGGTGAGCTGAGGCTCATGACTCCCGTTCATGCCCTCACCGGACCCCATCATCACCCACTACCTCAGATGCCTCTTGTTACGTGCAATGTAGGATAGAACTACCCTTAACAACCAAATACTAAATGAGCCCCTGCCAGACGTACTGTAAATGAGTATGTATTTTTGATAAATATATTGTATAATTTTATATTTTTCCAGACTAGAAATACATTGTTTTGTTTCTGTGTATGTGAATAGCTTATGTTATTATAGTCAGTAACACTGTAATAACATTAACAATGAGACGTTATGTCAAGTACAATTTTTGGGTCAGTCAGCAACCCATAAAAGCCGAGGGTTTCAGAACCGGCTTTGAGTTCGGACTTCGGACATAAGCTTAGGTAACCTCCGGACCTTTACACTGGCCTGCGCTGTCAGTTGACTTCTGTTTTATATTTTTGGCGTTTTATGTATTTTTGTTCTTGAATCGTGTATTGATTTAGTTGTCAGTGATATTGGCAACCTTAAAGTAATCTAGTATGTTCATGTGATTAGCTTTTTGTTTTTGTTATTAGTGGTAAACATTTATAAATATAGTTATACTTTTTATTTAAGTTTCTTTACTCGAGTCATCAAGTATTCTTTTATTAAAAGGGGTCGCATTCAAACCATACATTATACCGTAGTTGGAGTTGTTCTCGATACAAATTTAAGAACCATATATTGTAATTCTCTTTAAATACCTTTACTTTTTGTTTGTTACGAGCCTTACTCCTTTGACACGTAACACTCTACCTCGAGGCTACCTTCCTCAACTGCGTCAGATACCTCTTATTGGAAATGTCCTCGCTGTCATGAACGAGGAGTCAATGTCAGGCAGGGTTGCACCAGACGCCAGCCCACCGCTCCAGCCTCACCACCACAGCCGCCTTATGTGTCGCTAGTGGGTCCTAGTGCACCCGCATCTTTGCCGCAGGACGCCACACCACCTGTCAGCTCTAATAATCCTAATTCTGTCGAAGTTCTTTCCCTCCGTGATACTGTCAACTCTCTGATGTCTCGGTATACTGTATCACACTTGCATCATGTCTTGATGCCATTGAAGCTCACATTGATGGTCTGGGAAGCAGGCACACCAATACTGAAAACACTCTCGCCTCTCTTGTAGAAACTCAACAGGTCGTCATCACGTCTGTCACCACCCTTATTGAGAAGCTAGATGCTCTCGCCTTGAGGGGACCATTGGTCTCCTGCTACCCTCACGTGGCACACCACAAAGCGACGCTTGTACCACCTCCTCTTCCACACCTGGCTTTCGTAAGGGTAAACGTCAAGTTCGATAACCAGATACCGCTTCATATTATCTCATGTAATGCCTGTGGAATCAGAAACGATACATAACTCGCTGCACTTAAAGGTTATGTTTATCCTCATCATCATCATTATCATCCGGATGTCATATTCATTCAGAAGCTTTTGCTGTCCGATCTCTATTTGGAAGGAAGGCTCCTCCACTTACTGGCTACATTCCCTATGTTCATCTTGTCAGGAATGGTCTCATCAGCTACGTCCGCTCCTCCATACCACATCGACTTGTTCGCTGCTTTTTGGAGCTTCTATTACTTGTATCTAACGCTCTGAGGATGACAATAGATCCATCTATGCTGCAACGAGGGGGGGGGGGGGGGCTGGAGCAACAAGCTAGCTGCCACCATTTGTTAGCACGGGGGCTACTACTACTTACTGCTGAGCCACCGAGGCCACCATTTGCAAGAGCGTGCACCACAAGCTGCCACCCTGTAAGGGCTTGGCACTCTTACAACAACTTACGTAAATACTCTGACCTGGTAGCGTGACGTGAGAGGAAGGCCCATGGGTTCATGTAATTATAGTATTGAGTATTAGGGAGAGAACAACGGTGAATACTATAGGTGAATCATAGACCCACATGCAAATACAATGTTTATTAAACACAAAAATGGTTACAGAAAAGACGTGGTATTCACCCAAAACAGGAACTCCTGGTACCATGCCCTCAGGCTCAATTTACTTGCACCACTACTGGGTGTACACACACCAAAACACACATAAACTCTTACAGCACCTTAGTATCAATGAAACCAGTGGCACCTGCCAGCACAAACCTCAATACCCAGGGGCAACACTCCAGCGGCCGCCATGGGAGTCTCATCACCAAGTGACACCTTCCAACAAACTCCGATAATTCCGGTGGACTAACACCACCACACCAACAGCCCCACCGAGTTGTGTACTGTACTCATCCACCAATGATGGGGCTGGCAGTAGTTTGGGGGCTTGACGATCCGGGATCACCACAGGGGCAGGGCGTTAGGGAAATACTACCCCCTATGGGGCCCATGGGTGGTAGTGGAGCTTCTGACGGCCGGGGTTCAAGGGGACACCCTACTCCACTGGACCTCAGACATCTCCCAAGACTAGTGGATGCATCATCCACGCTACAGACACGGCCTAGGCTGCGTGAGGGACCTGTGGGTGGAGGAGCGTGGCGCTTACTCACGGTTTATAACGAACTCAACGTTTCAAAGGGACATTAAGGACTTAAAATACTTCACTCAAAGCACATTAACTACGTTACTTTAACACTTGCACAATCAAACTATCAATTAGGTCAAATCACTTAAAAAATGGTGAATTACAACACGGAGAAGGTGGAATGACCTACCTGTTGGTGGGGAGTGTGATGCTTACTGGTTTGAAAACCAACCGCCGCCTTCCACCCACGCTAATGTCACGGATTCCACCTACTCAACCATTTAAACTGAAATACGTTACTGTAACACTCTGACGTTTGAAACTGAGAGTACGAACTCAGTTTCATTCCCTACTATTATCTTCACAAACAATGCTCTGACTGAGCTATCAAAAGCAAGAATTAAATTGATTACAAAAGGTTGGATGGCAACAGGTCCCAACGTGCAGCACCTTGCTACAAACCGGAGGAGCAGATTCAAAAAGGTTCCCTTCAGAATATTAACTAATTCCTCAGTTAACCTCCCTACCACAATTTCACTATGATTATCAGAGTCTCTGATATTCATAGGTGAAAAAAAGGTTTACAGGGTCTCGGTAGCAGAAAGAGTTTACACTTCGGTCACCAAACACATGACAACTCGATGATGTCATCAAAGAAACAGGGAGAACGGAGGACATTTCCACTGGGAGACTCAGAAGGTTTTGTGGACGTGTAAGCGTAATATGGATCATTAGTTTAACAGGTTAGCCGTCATTCCGATCATGACAAAGCTCCCCCCTTCCCCAAGATTCATATTATGCGGTAAGGTTCAGAAAACACGTAAATAGTTACACAGACTCTTTAAACAACTGTTACCTTTCAGCATGGTGTCACACTACATACACTCAATACAACACATCAGGACTATTACAGGCATCTTGCACAAAAAAGCATACAAAACAAGAACACAATGGTTACATACATGGGATAAACGATAGTAAAAAAAATCTATCATCACTGACACTTCAAATAGGGAAACAAATACAGGTAAATATACATACATAAGAGAATAATGTAATGACAGAGAAAAAGCATAAAAATGGGGTTTCATACATAACAAAAAATTTGCTACACAATACACACTCTGGAGATGCAGCTTCTCATATCAAAAAAGGTTTCACTAAGAAGAGATTGATCAAATGCTTACTCGACACCACTGAGATTTAACTTAGACTTCTCAAGCTAGGACGTAGATGAACGGACCCCATCAAGTCGAAGGAATGAATTGAATGACTTTAAACGAAAGTCATTGTCACACTCGCGAGTCGTAGCAAACTTCAAAGGATCCCGGACGAGCGGCAATAATCCCAGAATACGATGCAAAACGAAACGGTCCTTATGAGAACACAACCAAACCAAAAAAACTATCTGTACTTATGGCATTTGCCATTTAGCAGAAATCAGCGCCATGCTTAACATGCCCGACCCCACCTAAAAGTCACGAACACTACTCCTATACACAACCACCAGTCTGATCAGGACTTGACACACAAAACACAACTGGTATCTTTACTCAACTGGTAACAGATACCCATCAGATGATTGCATAACTGCCAATCCATCTTCCAATCTACATGTCTTACTGCAAATTGACAATCCCTCTCCGAAAAAAAATTCAACAGAACAAAAAAATTCACAAACACCTACATACTCACAAACATTCCCATTGCACCACATTCCACACTCACATGGGCAAACAACATACAGTACTCACCTTCCACAGCTTACTGATGCAAGGCATCAATACATTCTCTCACTTACCAGTTGTACTTCTAAATTGCAACACCAATATGCAAAACATCACTCTTCACCATGCACATCAACAACCAATGCATTCCCGTCAAAGGTCTACAGCCCTTTAAAGATATCTCGGCAACACTGATGCCAGTCTCTCACATAACTAGCAAGAGAGGCCTTCCTTACTCTTCCCTTCTACACCTCCCTGTCCATCAGGCCATCCCCCTGGTGCAACAATTGGTGGTGAGACCTGGGTGTCATTCCTGTGAATGAACACGTCTCCACCCACATCCTTCTCAACTCTTCACATCAACTTACTGGACACAGGTTCTGAGCTGACTGCCCTGAACTGCTCTCTTGTGACTGCCATCATGCCTGGCGGTCACAACAACTTGCTGTAACTACACAACACGGGCACAGTGCACACTTTCAAAAACAAACGGATTACTGCCCAACTGTCCTTCTACTACTCAAAAAACACTTGAAATACTGTTCAAAATTATTGCACAAATACTGCTCAACTTATTACTCACTCCCCTAGTGATAATACTGGAATGTGAACTTTTACTTTACTGCTTCACTGATGAGTACAAGAGGAAAACATCACTGTACTCTTTTGTCACTTTTCAAGACTCACTGTGCACACTCAAAGCAATTGTACTTACTAGTGCCAATCTCTGTATGGTGCAACACTGTAGGAACTCTTCCCAAATTACACTGTACTCTAGAAAATCAAACACCTTCAAAGAGAACCAAAGACATTTCCCTTACTGAGTCTTGCTCACAAAAAACAAAATAAAGTAGCAATACTTTACGAGACTGTCCCCTCAGTACTCAACAGGTATTGTCTTTTCAATTGCAATGATTTAACACTGTTATCACTTCACAATGTACTCTGTTGGACTCACAAATGGGGGTCCTTACTTGTACTTTCAACAATCAATTTTCAAAGATTGCATTCTTTCACAGATGTCCATATCACCACAGAGTCCTCAACCCATCAATGCAATTACTGAAATTATACATGTATTAGATCTCAAATAAACATAAAACACACTTACTGACCATGCCTGTGAGTCTACACTGCTAGAACTTATTACGAACCACGCCATCTATTGTGTCATGATCTAACTACCCAGCACTACCGAGCAACGCCATCTAGGGATGTGACCCGAGTATGACTAGTCTTAGTCACCACTCCGGGTTTCCTTTCTTCATATCCTGGTTGTTGCGTCACCTCCTCCAACTCTTCCTCATCAGCTCCCGATCGAGGAGAGTTCAGTTCACTCTGGGAAGTGACCACACTTGGATTACCTATCCTGGAAACCTACGGCACAGTGACTACCTACCATCTTCTTCAATACTCAGCCCTACTCGTCAGACACTTCAGCACCGCACTTGAGTATTGTAACCCTATATTACCTCCCACCTCCACTTGCTTCAGATTGTTGTATGTTGTATAAATATGTATATACTGTTAAGCCAGTGTTGCGTATGTTTAAGTTAAGTATGGTTAAGGGTAAATTATAGAAAGCTGGATATTTTGTTAAGGAATTTATTGTACTTTATTATACACAACAAAAACTCGCATCCTTTGTCTACCCTTTTATAGTCCGATTGTCTTTGTTTGTTTAGTTTTTTTATTGTTGTTGCCTGTTTCTAAATCCCCAACTCGTAACAAACTAATGGCCTTGGCATTAAAATCATACTCTAATAGAAACAACACAAAAATACAATACTCGGAAATATAACACAACTTGCGTTATGCAAATATATCCACTTATCAAAACTGACGTCAATTGAGAACTAAAATACTTCCAATTGATATCAAAACAAATACATCCAAAATATGTCACAATTTTAAATAACACTCAGTTACATAACCTTAGTACAATTATGGCCTTGCGGTGCCACTCTTAACATGGCAGATGTTCACTGTTCGCTCATTGTCTGTAAATATCAAAGTATTAACTTGAGGGATCACAACAATTGCTATGTTACCAGTGCAGAAAGGCACCCCCCAAAAAAAATATTACCGTGGCATACAACAACACTTTCCAGAGCTTCACAAAAGAACGCAAAAAAAAGTTAGGTAGCTAACCTCTGTTTCTCAGACACTTTTGAACACTCTGAACATTACAAATTCCCACATTTTACTGTACACTTTACTTTTAAACAGATTTCTAATTTCCTTGAGGCAATTGTTCTAACCTAACCTTAAGTAAAGTATTTGCCGTGAACTGTTTCCAACTTCTCTACTGTACGCTGGAAAAATTATGGAACAAAATCATTAGCAATCTGAAATATTCATTAGTTACAGTGAAATTGTTAGGTACCTGTACAGAGAAATGGTTATTACAAATCACAGTTAAAAAAGAAACCCTACAGTATCACAGTCATTCCTCCCAACTCGATACTATGTACAGTCTCATTCAAGATTCTTCGAATACTGCTGGAGACAGCTGGCAACCTAAGGCCGTTTGTTTACTATACTACGTAGTAAAAATTATGAATGAAGGTAAAAGTGATGGGTGATTGGTTACTTAGTTCCCAGTTGCTTTATTAGTGGTTTGGCTTTGTTGTTTCGTATTATATTAGCCCTTTCTGCTGGTATATACTGTTAATTTGTTTTTAAAATGGATAGAGTAATGGGCCAACCTATATGAATTTATATTTAGACAATTAAACATCAGTAAAAATCGGTAAGTATGTTAAAGAACATCATGCATCGGGCACAGGTGTGTGAAGGCTGTTTATGAGATTGCCTGTTTATCATTAATTTATACTAATATTATCTTCAAACGCTTAATCCCTTTCGGGTAATTGATCCAGTCGTATGTAACCAATGCTAAACAGACTTCTTTCTAAAGACGCTGATTTCATGCAACACAAACTGCTGTTTTAATTCAGCGGTTCACTGCTACCTGTAGTGTGTGTGCCTTAGCCTGTGCATGTCAATGCTGGTCTGTAAAAACAGTTGTATAAATGAAACAGTATTATGGAGTTTATTTAATTAAATTATTTATTTTACATTCCCTGTGTGACATTGTAATAGAAATCTGTATATAATGTTATATTTGTTCTTCCATTTATTTATGTTTTAATTATATGGCATGAAATGGATACGACACAGTTTATACGAAATGAAAGACTTTCAAATTCGATCCTGCGGTGAACCAGTTTAATTTTTTTTTTTTTTTGCCGGCAAACAATCAATAATCGAAAGAAATGTAATTTGAAATATATAATAAGCTAAGTCTACTCAGATGACAATCATAATGACAGTTGAAAGGTGTACGGCGATACAATGCATATGCTACCAAATTAGCTATACCTTCACTACGAGATTTCACTAATTAGTGTAATATTCTTTTATAATTAATAAAAACGGCAAGGGACCCCATTGCTGCATAGAGAGCAACATAAGTAAATTCGCTGATGACACTAAAATAGAACATGTTATTTAAATCTGACAAGGACTCTGCAAAACTACAGGAAGATGTAAACAAATTTTTTGAATGGTGGGAAAAATGGCAGATGAAATTCAATGTGGACAAATGTAAAGTACTCAGTATAGGAGATGTAAACAGGGAAACCAGTTACCAGACGAACAACGATGCCATTGTGGAATCCGACAGTGAGAGAGATTTAGGACTAATGATAAGTAGGAATTCCCATGTTGGAATTTGGTATCATGCAGTGCTGAAAGACTGGCCATTGAGGCATGTAAGAAAGAAAATGTTGACCGTGACCTTGGCCTGTCCAATGCTGTACTTAAAAACATGCAAGTCAGAATCATGAACTCTGATCTAGAAGAACTGAGAAATGCAGAGAGACCTGACGGTTGTAGCATTAGTAGAAAATAAGTGTGTTGACACAGAGTAGATAACATCCCGGCCATGCTACCAAACTCTCTGTCTTTACATTTCTCTTATTATAAATATTCTGTCTATATGAAATATATTCTTTTGGTGAGTTTTGTCTCATTATAGTGGTGGCAGCGAACTATACGTGAACCCACGCCATCCTCGCTTAGTTGTTATAGTGATAGTGTACTTAACGTAAACTCACGCCCTCCCTTGTTAGCTATAACACCTGGCTCGTCAGTTTGAGTACTGTTCAAAAGTGCGTAATAAGGAATTCCTGCGTAGTAGAGTGGAAAAGTGTCCTAGTGTGTCTCTCGTCGTGGTATGCGCGAATTTTTACTAGCAATATGTTCAGTGCTTGATGTGATTTCTCAGTGTCCCCCGCGATCTGTGACGCTCTCAATATCCCTAGTGCATTTTAATTGTTGGTCAGTATTAAATGTACCCATTGTGTTTCAGTGATAGAAGTTGTGTCTGTACTAACTGTACTGTTATAACCTAAAATGTCTTATAACCTACATCCTCCTCCCTGTCCCTGAGAATATGAGATTGAAATATGATACTGTATATCAATTTCCTCGTCACAAGTGACTTTAAGAGCTGGATCGGACAGTTGTGATCGGACCATTACATACAGTATTGCATGAATTGTGTCGTTATACAGTTATTTCTTTGTCTCGGTCTCCCTTTCTGATTTATTCCGTGGTAGATATGTTAAATATTTCACATGCAATACATTTATCATATATGATACTGTACTCTTTCGTAATAATTATAAGTATAATGCTACGATTTGTTTGGCTTAAATTATCCTGAATACATACTGCATAAGTGAGGATAATAGAAGAGGATTGTTTTCTCTATATTTATAATAGAATTTTATATATATTCATGAAAATTATATTTATTTCAGTTAACATGGAAAAAATCAATATCGATGTACATTCAATATGTGACGTTGATTACATAGGGAAATTATATCTGACACATTAATATTTGGTCCAGTCACTCTCATTCTCGATTACTGGTCTCATAATATCTGTTGACAAGACGAGGGTCCTCAATCCTCGTCCTGCTCACCCTCTGCCTCTTGACTTTAACATTAACATCATGCCCTTGGAACTATGTAGCTTTTATAAATATCTTGGAATATGTGTGAATGATGCAAACTTTGTCGGCAACCTTCGTGCCAATCTATGCCGCGCATCAAACCCCTCAGAACCCTTGTTGGCAAGGGCTATGAAATTAACATCATCTATGCTCGTACTTTCTATCTTCACTTCATTCGTTCTGTAGTTGACTATCATGCTCTCCATCTTGTGACTATTCCTCCAAAACAACTCAACAGCCTTGAGTTAGTGCAAAATGAAGCCATGCGCATCATTTTAGGATGCCCAAAATCAACCAGAATTGTAAACATGAGGAAAGAGCTCGGACTGCCCTCCCTATCTGAGAGGATAGCTCTACTTAATACCATGTTTTGTGTCAAAGATTTGAAGAACAATGGTCCCCAAATTAGAGCTCAAACTGAGTTGATATTCTATCTAAGTAATCCCGACTATCTCGCTAACCTTCCACAAAAGACTCTCTTTGGGGCGTGACTTCATAAATGTGTTGCAGATCTCTTGAAACTGAATGTCCCAATCACCACAGACGAGCCAATTAATGCCATTCCTCATTGGCTGGATATATCAGTTCCTATTAATTACACTCCTGTTGGTAGTAAGCAAATGTTAATCACCGATGTGATGAGATGTGTCACACTAGAAACTATTAACAGACACAAAGAGTATTAAATCAAATGAATGTTTTGCAGATAAACACAGGTAGAACAGGCTGTGCAATTGTAATATATAAAGAAAAAGAGATGATAGTGTCAAACAAGCAAAGGCTGGAAAGCTGGGCCAGCACGACACAAAGTGAACTAACTGGAATCTACTTAGCCACAGACTACCTTAACGAAAATGGAGGTGGGGTGATATTCTGTGACTCTCAAAGTGCTTTGAAATCAATGAACAGGCCGGTAGGTTCTATGTCTAAAGTTATATGTGATATTAAAAGAAATGTGATAACTGACAATGAGAACAACTCTCGTATCGAATTTGTGTGAATTCCGTCCCATGTTGGAATTAGGTATCATGACCGTGCTGATAGACCGGCCAATGAGGCATGTAAGAAAGAAATTGTTGACCGTGACCTTGGCTTGTCCAATGCTGTACTTAAAAACATGCAAGTCAGAATCATGAACTCTGATCTAGAAGAACTGAGAAATGCAAAGAGACCTGGCAGTTGTAGCATTAGTAAATATGACAAATTTTGTGACGAGAGGTACCGGTATGGCCAACATAAGGACAGAACCAGATAATGTGATGTAGTCGTGGCCAGAATTAGGCTAGGATGCAGACACAGCTGGCAAGTTAGTAACACTGTATCCATGCCGGAACACTCAGCATGTAAACTTTGTGATAAACCTTTAAAACATACTCTTGAACACTACATTATTAAATGTGACACTGTCAAAGACTTTAGGCCACCTGGCATATTGTGTCATGAGCTTTGTAATTTCTACATTGAATCGGGGGTGCTTGGGGACATTCTTGCTGTTTATCTCAAATTTGCCAGCCCACACTGATTAATCTTCAATTAGAATATGACGTCCAATGTATATGAACCACTGTCTTGCATGGCAGCGAACAGTGACATCACTCACATGACTCTGACCTATATATCCTGCTAATGAATACACTGTTAAAAAAATCTTATAAAATTTACAGAAAATTCACCGGTTATATTGTTGCCAAGCAGTGTCTATATAATATTTTGAGATTCTGTATATATATTTACATAAAATATTTGTTGAATTAACAGATTGTTGGAAGTTATTGGAAGCTCCAACAACTTGTCTCTGAATACGAATTTGCATCTTTCGATTAACAGCAGGTACCTACTTTGCTGCTAGGTGAACAGGGACCAAGGGGACTAGGAAGACTGTCCAAACAACTGCTTTTAGTGTCCTTGTGGCATGGTCGGTAACGTTCCCTGGTCCCACGCAGTAGGTCGAGGGATCGAGTCCTGGCTGGTGAGGCTGTTGATTATATGTTCAAAGTCCGCGTGTTATATGGACTAAAAATGAAGTATATATGGTACCTCGTATTTCATACCAGCTGGATTCGGTAAAATGCTTCTGACATCCACATAAGCGGCACGGGCAGTTTCCAGTGGGAGGTTCACGGCGCCATCAGCTCGATGAACAGGCTTTGTGTGAAATATAACATAGTCTAGAACTACTTTTAGTGTCCTTGTGGCATGGTCGGTAACGTTCCCTGGTCACACACAGCAGGTCGAGAGTTAGAGTCCTGGCTGGTGAGGTTGTTGATTATATATATATATATATATATATATATATATATATATATATATATATATATATATATATATATATATATATATATATATATATATATATATATATATATATAGGGAAGGAAGGGTAAGGTGAGTGAGGTGAGGATTAGGACAGGGAGGAGGATGTAGGTTATAAGACATTTTAGGTTATAACAGTACAGTTAGTACAGACACAGCTTCTATCACTGAAACACAATGGGTACATTTAATACTGACCAACAATTAAAATGCACTAGGGATATTGAGAGCGTCACAGATCGCCGGGGACACTGAGAAATCACATCAAGCACTGAACATATTGCTAGTAAAAATTCGCTCATACCACGACGAGAGACACACTAGGACACTTTTCCACTCTACTGCGCAGGAATTCCTTATTACGCACTTTTGAACAGTACTCAAACTGACGAGCCAGGTGTTATAGCTAACAAGGGAGGGCGTGAGTTTACGTTAAGTACACTATCACTATAACAACTAAGCGAGGATGGCGTGGGTTCACGTATAGTTCGCTGCCACCACTATAATGAGACAAAACTCACCAAAAGAATATAATACATATAGACAGAATATTTATAATAAGAGAAATGTAAAGACAGAGAGTTTGGTAGCGTGGCCGGGATGTTATCTACTCTGTGTCAATACACTTATTTTCTACTAATGCTACAACTGCCAGGTCTCTCTGCATTTCTCAGTTCTTCTAGAACAGAGTTCATGATTCTGACTTGCATGTTTTTAAGTACAGCATTGGACAGGCCAAGGTCACTGTCAACATTTTCTTTCTTACATGCCTCATTGGCCAGTCTTTCAGCACAGCATGATACCTAATTCCAACATGGGACGGAATCCACACAAATTCGATACGAGAGTTGTTCTCATTGTCAGTTATCACATTTCTTTTAATATCACATATAACTTTAGACATAGAACCTGACGGCTTGTTCATTGATTTCAAAGAACTTTGAGAGTCACAGAATATCACCCCACCTCCATTTTCGTTAAGGTAGTCTGTAGCTAAGTATATTCCAGTTAGTTCACTGTGGGTTGTGCTGGCCCAGCTTTTCAGCCTTTGCTTGTTTGACACTATCATCTCTTTTTCTTTACATATTACAATTACACAGCCTGTTCTACCTGTGCTTATCTGCATAACATTCACTTGATTTAATACTCTTTATGTGTCTGTTAATAGTTTCTAGTGTGACACATCTCATCACATCGGTGATTAACATTTGCTTACTACCAACAGGAGTGTAATTAATAGGAACTGATATATCCAGCCAAGGAGGAATGGCATTAATTGGCTCTTCTGGGGTGATTGGGATATTCAGTTTCAAGAAATCTGCAACACTTTTATGAAGCCACGCCCCAAAGAGAGTCTTTTGTGGAAGGTTAGCGAGATAGTCGGGATTACTTAGATAGAACATCAACTCAGTTTGAGCACTAATTTGGGGACCATTGTTCTTCAAAAATTTGGCACAAAACATGTTATTAAGTAGAGCTATCCTCTCAGATAGGGAGTGCAGTCCGAGCTCTTTCCTCATGTTTACAATTCTGGTTGATTTTGGGCATCCTAAAATGATGCGCATGGCTTCATTTTGCACTAACTCAAGGCTGTTGAGTTGTTTAGGCGGAATAGTCTCAAGATGGAGAGCATGATAGTCAACTACAGAACGAATGAAGTGAAGACAGAAAGTACGAGCATAGGTGATGTTAATTCCATAGCCCTTGCCAATAAGGGCTCTCAGGGTTTTAATGCGCTGCATTATTTTGGCACGAAGGTTGCCGACAAAGTTTGCATCATTCACACAAATTCCAAGATAATTATAAGAGCTACATAATTCCAAAGGCATGCTGTTAATGTTAAAGTCAAGAGGCAGAGGGTGAGCAGGATGAGGATTGAGGACCCTCGTCTTGTCAACAGATATTATGAGACCAGTAATCGAGAATAAGAGTGACTGGACCAAATATTAATGTGTTAGAAATAATTTCCCTCTGTAATCAACGTCACATATTGAATGTACATCGAAATTAATGTTTTTTATGTTAACTGAAATAAATATAATTTTCATGAATATATATATAAAATTCTATTATAAATATAGAGAAAACAATCCTCTTCTATTATCCTCACTTATGCAGTATGTATTCAGGATGATTTAAGCCAAACAAATCGTAACATTATACTTATAATTATTATGAAAGAGTAAAGTATCATATATGATAAATGTATTGCATGTGAAATATTTAACATATCTACCACGGAATAAATCAGAAAGGGAGACCGAGACAAAGAAATAACTGTATAACGACACAATTCATGCAATACTGTATGTAATGGTCCGATCACAACTGTCCGATGTGGCTGTTAAAGTCACTTGTGACGAGGAAATTGATATACAGTATCATAATTCAATCTCATAATCTCATATTTAATAAGTTCATGTCATGCCGTTCACAATATATTTATGTATTCTTGGAAAACGTTTACTGTAATAACTGTATTCGTAGATATTTTTATCTCCATTTATTTGTAAGAAATGGGAAAAAATCCTTGCTAAAATGCCAAACTATGTTACAACGTTACCTCACAATTATTTCATAACTTACAATAATGCTCCAACACTCACGCACACTTGCATCGAAACATATGAACTCATTCGTGAAGAAAGTACATATGAACATAAGAACATAAGAATGGAAGAAACTGCAGCGGGCCTATTGACCCATACTGGGCAGTCCCGTTTATACCCAACCCCTATTGCTCATATAAGCATCCAACCTATGTTTGAAGCTATCCAGCGTATTCCAGTTAATGATGATATTTGGTAACTTGCTCCATTCATCCACTAATCTGTTCCCAAACCAGTGTTTACCTATTTCACGCCGAAATCTAAATTTGTCTAATTTACAACCACTGTTACGAGTTTGCTCCTGGTTGGATAGTTTGAGTACCTTTGTAATGTCCCCTTTGTTTAACCCTGATTTCCATTTATACACCTCTATCATGTCGCCCCTCACTCTACGTCTCTCGAGGGAGAGGAAATTAAGATGCTTTAACCTGTCTCTGTACCCAAGGTTCCTAATGCCCGGGATTAGTCTTGTCATTTTCCTCTGGATTCTTTCCAAGGATTCTATATGCATTCTGTAATACGGTGACCAGAACTGAACTGCTTAATCCAGGTGAGGTCTCACAAGCGCTAGATATAATTTTAAGATGACCTCGCTAGTACTGTACTCATCCACCAATGATGGGGCTGGCAGTAGTTTGGGGGCTTGACGATCTGGGTTCACCACAGGGGCAGGGCGTTAGGGTAATACAACCCCCTATGGGGCCCATGGGTGGTAGTGGAGCTTCTCATGGTCGGGGTTCAAGGGGACACCCTACTCCACTGGACCTCAGACATCTCCCAAGACTAATGGATGCGTCATCCACTCTGCAGACACGGCCTAGGCTGCATTAGGGACCTGTGGGTGGAGGAGCGTGGCGCTTACTCACGGTTTATAACGAACTCAACGTTTCAAAGGGACATTAAGGACTTAAAATACTTCACTCAACGCACATTAACTACGTTACTTTAACACTTGCACAATCAAACTATCAATTAGGTCAAATCACTTAAAAAATGGTGAATTACAACACGGAGAAGGTGGAATGACCTAGCTGTTGGTGGGGAGTGTGGTGCTTACTGGTTTGAAAACCAACCGCCGCCTTCCACCCACGCTAATGTCACGGATTCCACCTACTCAACCATTTCACTGAATTACGTTACTGTAACACTCTGACGTTTGAAACTGAGAGTACGAACTCAGTTTCATTCCCTACTATTATCTTCAAAAACAATGCTCTGACTGAGCTATCAAAAGCAAGAATTAAATTGATTACAAAAGGTTGGATGGCAACAGGTCCCAACACGCAACACCTTGCTACAAACCCGAGGAGCAGATTCAAAAAGGTTCCCTTCAGAATATTAACTAATTCCTCAGTTAACCTCCCTACCACAATTTCACTATGATTATCAGAGTCTCTGACATTCATAGGTGAAAAAAAGGTTTAGAGGGTCTCGGTAGCAGAAAGAGTTTACACTTCTGTCACCAACACACGACAACTCGATGACGTCATCAAAGAAACAGGGAGAACGGAGGACATTTCCACTGGGAGACTCAGAAGGTTTTGTGGACGTGTAAGCGTAATATGGATCATTAGTTTAACAGGTTAGCCGTCATTCTGATGATGACAATGCAACGTCTACTCTGCCCTTGTTAGGATTAATCTCTCTGTCTTCGCTACTCCTCTGATCTCTGACATGATCTACATGGGAGATTTCAACGTTCGACACCCTGAGCTTGGAGACTTCTCTCCTAATCCTAACCAAAATGGGATTTGTCTTCTGGAGTACATCTGCCGTCACCAGCTGTCTCGCTGGGATACTGGTGGTCCACTCACTCTCGTGGAGGTACCCTTGATAACATCTTTACTTCTGGGCTAGTGGTATCCCATGCAAGGTCCTCATCCATCCCTACCCTCTTCTCCAACCACGTTGTCCTCAGCCTCCATTACTCACTCCCAGCTGGACCTCCGCCTATCCAGAATAGTACCCATATTACCATCCCTCCGAAGTACTGTACTGTCTTGTACATGTTTAACCTTCCCCCCACATTCGATTTAAAGTCGCTGGAGAATTTATACTCCTCTCTGGTGAACTCCAAACATAAAGTCGCTCCGAAGCCTACCCCTGGATCCTTGAAGAACGTATCCTTCAGGAGGAAAAAAAGGAGGTGGAGGATGTTATCTCATTTCAAGGAGAACCGACCCTTGACCAGTATCAGTCGTCCAGAGATGATCTAGTTGCCCTGCACAATGTGTTCGGACAGAATCCTGGCGTAATCTCACAGACAGCATTAACCATCAGACAAGCGTGGGAGCCATGTGGCACCTCATCAACAAGGTGGTCAAGAAATAGTCCTCTAGTGCCCTTCACCACAGTCCAGCAGAGTACGCGCAAGATCTTGTCAAAACATGACCAGAACAATCCCAAGTCCGTAATCTCACGGAGCACATTCAAGAAGCCCTCTCTTCCCATTCAAATCTCCGCGCCCTCCGGCTCATGGCGGCGTTGCTGAAGGTCGACGAAGAGGTTACGGTGGAGATAACCGAGGAGGAATTGGGCGTGCCATCATTCGGGGTAAGGCAACAGACCCCGGTGATGACGGTGTCACCTACTCAGTTCTCAGTTTACTCCTGAAAGTCACCGGAAAACCGCCCCTCCTGCTTTACAATCTCTGTCTCTGCATGAGGTATGTGCCCAATGCCTGAACCTCCAGAGTAATAGTACCCATTCCAAAATGTGGCACTGCCAAATTCAGACCCGTTTCCCTCACTTCTTGCTTAAGCAAAGTGATGGAACGCATTCTAACCCACCTCATGTTTCGGTTGGAGGACAAATTCTCATCCAGATTGGATGGTTTCCTACCACAACGGAGTACGCATCACTGTCTCATGGAACTCTATACTCGCCTCTCCCCCACGAATATCGTAGCCTTAAAAGCGCCTTTGATGTTGCAAATAGAGATATTATCCATGATCAGCTAGTAGACTTCGGTGTTAAAGGCAATTTCTTAAGATGGATTCGTAGTTACCTCCGGAACAGAACCTTCCATGTCTTCCTTAAGGGGGCATGTAGCTCCACCAAGGACTTCAATCTTGGTACTCCACAGGGTGGTGTTCTTAGCCCCTCTCTTTTTAATGTCCTCATGCATCGCCTACTTTCTCCTCTTCCTGACATTCCCGGTACCACAGTTACCTGTTATACAGTTGATATCTACATTCACTCTGAGTCGCCGGAAGATCTTCAACGCCTCCTTAGCTCATTCTCAGCGGCGTCTTCTGCTTTTGGTCTCATCTTCTCCCAAGGCAAGAGTAGGATCTTCTCTCCTCGTAACCCGGGGACACTCCCAGAATTCACTGTGGGAACCTCATGGATCGAATGCAACAGCATCTAGCCCCTCTCATGTGGCTTACTAACAATGCTGCCGGGATTTCTATCCCTGTAGCCAGAACTGTTTACATCATGCTTAACCGATCTGTTGTCGACTATCTTTCTCCTGCCGTATGTCAACTCCCCCAAAATCCCTAGATCCCCTTGAAAAGTTTCAAAACAAAGTCAGGAGATTTATCATGGGTTGTCCCACCTCCACCAGGATAGTCAACATGTAAACTGAACTCAGTCTTCCTTCCTTGTTGAGAGAATATACACTAATGTCTCCTGCTTCAGGGTCAAATGTCTTCACTCTCCCCACCTTGCCTCTCATTATTCACGTGTCATTAGAACCTTTCTTGACCCAAATTCACCTCGGCCTCTACTTCAGCCGGGTGGTCTCACCCTCATTAAAATAGTTTGTTCTATGCTTCAGAACCTCGATATTGATGTAACCCGCAGCAGAGTTTGATCACGGTCTTCCACCCAGGAGGATTCTCTATCCAGCAGTCACCTTTACTCACACCTCAAAGGCGGACCCTCCTCTACTTCAGAAACAATTAGCTCTGGAGACCATGCACAGAGTCTCTACCTCAATCCCTGCCGTACACCATTTATACACCGACGGTTCCCTACAGGTAGAAGGGAGTGCAGGGTGATCTCTCTTCTCACTGGATATGGACCCACCGGCGGGAGGTTGGGTCTGTCGTAGACTTAAGGCCCGTCCACAAGATCGAGCAGTGCCCGGCGGGCACGCACTAAATGCCAGTTATCGGGCAAAATTGGCGGGCAAACCAGCGGAGTGCGCGTGCCCGTCGTTGAGCGAAATCATGGTCAGCCTGCCTGGTGGTTTGCTGCCCGATATGGAGCGACGACTTTAAGTACTGCAAATGTGATACTTATATGTTCCCCTCTCGGTCCAGATGTCCAGTGTATAACCAAATAAGCTTATGCAATGTACATTATTGGCGTGACAATAAATGGGAGATTGTTTATGTATTATGTAATGAGGACATTCGTGTGTGTTCTTCGTTCCTGCCGCTCTACATAGCTTCCTGTCTATGCATATCATAATTCTAACATTATTCAATGAATTTTTATGTACTACAAATCTCACCTGCAAGTAATCTTCCTTGAGTACTTCATACATGGCTTGACAAGTTGCAGGTATTATGCGATACAAACTTTGTTTTGATATCCTCGTTCTATACTGAAGTGACGTGTAGGTGCACCCAGTTGAAAGATATATGAGCGTTGCCTCTAGACGAGCCTCTGCAGATATACTCTCCCTCATATTGGTATCCTGTTTTTTTTAAATATGGTTCCACTTTCGCTAGAAGTTTGTAAAAGGTGTTGGGGGTCCATTCTCATGTAATTGGTGAAGTCTTGCTCATGTCCATCTTGCAGTTCACGTAAAATCGTGGCATGACTTCCCAATACTTTTCTTCGACCTAACCACTCTTTGCACCATTCCCTTTTCTGCATTTGGTTCTTCTTTTTGCACATAGCAGCAATTATTATAGTCACAACGCTATGCTCTTCGCTTTAACTGTCCGGCGATTATTTCTGCGACACACCATGGTGATCGTACCGCACCCGCCACTACCGACTACCTACTAGCTACCGGCGCCCGACTTTGACTGCCGCCAACCACACAGGCTTTGCCCGGTAAACGGGCAAAGCCTGCCAGGCACTTCTCGATCGTGTGGACGGGGCTTTAAGGACTGGTCGAGCTCAACCTACAATGAATTACATGGACTCTTGGATGCAGTTGATTTCCTTCAGAGGAGATTGAACGGTATAATCATTTGTGATTCTCAACCTACCTTCCAGGCCCTGTTCTCCTCTAAGCCTTTATGCCTCCGTTTAATTCAACAGTTGTTACGTCTATTAGCTTTAGTCCATAATAATTCTCTTGTCATACATCTTTTGTGGGTTCCAACTTGAATCTCAAGTTGGAATAACAAACATTGACTGTGAAGGGGCGCATTCTTGAGCTGCCACCAATGTGAGGGGGCGGATTCTTGGTCTGTCACCAATGTGAGGGGGCCTGACTCCCTCTCTGTTTCTACACCACCCTCATCTTACTTACTTCTCTTAGTTCTTACTCTTACTCAGTTCCGTCACCTATTCTTGGGTAGCATGGACATTCCTTTGGTAGCCTGGGCATTCTTTTGGTAGCATGGTCATTCTTTTGGTAGCCTGGGCATTCTTTTGGTAGCATGGTCATTCTTTTGGTAGCCTGGGCATTCTTTGGGTAGCATGTCGAGGGTCTAGGCACGTGAGTATGGTAATTTTGGTATCAGGTCACTTGGATGGAAATAAAGGTAAAATACTGTGGGAGAAATGAATACACCTAAAGTACTCTAAAAACAAATTTATTAATATCCAATCAATGGGGAAAGATTTTGTATTAATCATATGATTACCAGGTTCACCTCCTGGGCTTAGTGCAAACTCAGTTCCTTCTTCTTTACTCTTACTCACAACATTACTGGTGGTACATTACATGGCACTCATTGTAGATTATTCAACATATACGTAAACAATGACACTAGTATATGCATTATGCAGGGGTCCACTACCCGACATGGGATAATTATTTCCAACTAATTATCCCTAACATACATGTGACAACACTCTCTGTGGACATATACTTCCAAGGAGTAACCCAGGGTAGAGCACTGGGGCTGTTGTTATTGTGGGGTAGCCAGACACATGGCGGGTCTGGGGTCTGGCCCACGAAGCCTTGGGGCACATTAATCAGGCCGCATCGGTGCCATCTTCTCATATATGATCCCGGCTGGACATCTAATACATCCGAGGCCGTTGGTGGATGGTAGAGCGATTCAAGAATCACAATGGGATCGGGAGACAAACGGGGCAGCGTCAGGGGACCTGTATGGATGAAGGGACGGGCACTCACTAACTGTGACAACAACATTACGTTACAGGGGACGTTAAAGACGTAAATATGACTTCACTCAGAGCATATCAACTACGTTACTGTAACACTTGCACAATCAACTATTAATTGGGTCAAATCACTTAAAGAAGGGCGAATTACAACACAGAGTGGAATGGCATACCTGTATGGATGAAGGGACGGGCACTCACTAACGGTAGAAATGCCAGCGGGGCCCTCACTCAAAACAGACCAGGGAGTCCACCTACTTCTATTCCGATGAATTAATTTACTGTACACTCTGACGTTGAAATTGAGACTATGAACTCATTTTCATTCTCTACTATTATCTTCACTAACAATGCTCTGACTCAGCTATCAAAAGCAAAATTAAATTGATTACAAAGGGTTGGATGGCAACAGGTCCCAGCATAAGCGTCTGCTCCCATAGACAAAGACGGGGGAAGCAGAGAACGGAGGACGTTTCCACTGGGGGACTCAGAAGGTTTTGTGGACGTTTGAGCATAATATGAATCCTTAAGGTTTTCAGGTTAGCCGTCATCACGATCATTACATGACACTGTTGAGCGTCTCGCGAAGAATGCCTGTGCACTGGTCCTTCCTGCTGCTGGGGCTACACCCTCCTTTCTCTGCTACCGAGAGAATACGTTCAGCCGCTCTTCTCCCTACAATCAATCGCAGGGATAGTGAACAGGCTGAGAGTATATCCATCCAACATTATGATCACTTTCTTCCGTATCCACACACGTATCGTCGACGTGGACCTATCTGGCAAGTATCTGAGACGGCGGGATGTCCCGCATTTCTCTTTTTTGTAAACTCTGTAACTGTCCCTACGCTAACACCCTTAAACACTATTGCCTTTGCCCCACTGTCAGGGACCTCCAACCACAGGAAGAGTCACTAACCATTATGTCATCACCTACTTTACGTAATAATTTAGATATAATTCTTGTACGCTACCCACACTTTGGTGGGTGCTAAATCCCATTGTCCTCGACTCACACCAATGTCTCCATATCACAATTCATAGCGAGTCCTGCGAGACACGAGTGTAACGGGCCGGGTTTCCTCTTTTCAATAATTTACCATCCAGTTATTCTTTTCTGTTAGTATTCTATTTATTCATATACTTATTTGTTCCGTAGCTATTCTTTCCAATGAGTATCCTGTTTTATATACTTATCCTTCTTCAGTTCCTTACACACATACTTACTTTATATATTCTTGCTTATATTCTTATATATTCTTTATCTCTATATACCTTATATTCTTATATATTCTTATATAAGTAACTCTTATGCTTCTCTGCTTATGTTTTCCAAGTCAATGTTCTTTCTTTTCATTTCCTGTCATATATTATGATCTCTTCCATATATTTGGTTCTAGTTATATTCTAAACCATGGATTAACCTGGGAAACCATGTCTTTGTTATTACCACACTTATTATACTTACAACGGTAGCCTGCCACCACCCAGGATTTTCTAGAATATAACATCTCTTAGTTAACTGTTAGGTAGCGAGCTTCTAGGCACGTGAGTTAGTAATTTTCTGAGAACCAATGTGGGAAAGGATAGAGTGGTGATACTCGTAGACGTAGATTACTAATTCCATTTTTATTAACACAGTGATTGGATAAGATGCATCTTAGATTCACTCAGACAAAACAGAACTGCAATTTGTTTCTTAAGTCATCAAACACTTCAAGAACTTATTACCTCATTAAATACCTCCAAATACTTATTACTTCAATCGACAATTGTGGTATTGTCACTCTGCCAAATGATATTCAGTACTGGGTATACACCAGATATCACTGGACCCTCAGGTCTTACCTTACCAAGTAGCAAATTAACTCTTCACTTCTTGGTTATATCATTATACTCTCAGATTATCATTTCATGGTCACTACCAATGAATACATAGCACACTGGACAACTCCACAATTATCTCCACATACAATACCTCCTGTTAATTCACAAGGAACAACATGGCACTTTTAACTCTCATTCAGTGATTCAATACTTAACCTGGGATACTATATTTCTGCTAGTTATCCCCCAAACAAGATACAATAATACTTAGGCCTATGTAACTGTGAGGAGTGCCCCAGGGTAATGCTGGTCTCTACAACAAATGAGGATCGCTGTTAGGGGTCGGTTGTAGACCGACACAGGCTCAGGGAGTGGGCGCCTGATTTGCAGGAAACGGACTTCCCAGTTCAGTCCTGTCGAATTACGGCATCGTCCAACCCGGTTACCGACCCACGTTAGCCGATGAGTATTCAGCTCAACACACTGGAGAGACGTTGAGGAAGTCACGAATGCCTAAAGGTCTAATTTCAACTATACAAAACATACGCCTGGCAACGGTTCAGACAATATCTAAATCTCTACGTTACTCGACTTAATTGGCACAGAATTCACTATGTTAACACATGAGCACTGATATTCACCAAAATTGACTAAGTTAAACTGAATTAATAGGTGGGGGGAACACACGTTAACATACCTGGAGAGACGTTGAGGAAGTCACGAATGCGTGATTCTCCCTCGTGTAGAGGTATATACGTGCACCCGCGGGGCAGCTTGGGCCTCCGTATTCATACCAGAAGGGTCGATCTTACCAACAACATAACTTTTCTATCATTTTGGATCACTGTATACTTAGTTATGAACTCCGGTGTTCTTGATCAGGGTAATTTCCTATGTCTATTCATATAATCTAATCAGAGGTTGAGCTTGCCAGGAAAAGGTGGAATATACACGTCGATAACATTAATTCTGCAAGCTCAGGCCTGAGGCGAACAAGGAGCTAGTCACGGGGAGGCGCTAGATCTTGGAGATTATACCAGTTGACAGAATAGTTCAGGAGATTAATGACTTTCTCAAATAGACAACTGACACTAATTAAACTATAAGCATCAGATTCTCTGATGTCGGGGCGACAAAATGATATAACTTCAGGCGCGATCAGAAACTCATGGATACCCCCACGGACGACAGAAAATACGCCACTCCAGCTGGCAGACTCGACACTCACTTACTTGACACGTTCTACTAACGATAAGGACAGTTGAAGCATTCTACCCCACTCACAATGGATCTTGAATGTTCCAACTGTAAACAGACATATCTAAGTTGACTCAAAACAAGGGTGTTCTCTCTCACACTCAAATTCATTTTATAGAGAGGTTGGTTTCAGTAAGTCAGAGAAAATGGGATAACGGAGGACTGAGGTGTCTTGAAATGATGAGAAAACGGACTCCTCAGATGGAGGACTCAAACGAAAGCCGAGTTACATGTTTTGTGGGCTATTGAGCATAATACGAATCATTTGATTTTGGCGCTAACTGACGTGTAAGACCGTGGTCATTACACGAGTACCACTGTATTAGTGTCTTGTGACTAGGCTTGTCGCCCCCCGGGGTGTATAAATTAATTAAGTAAATAATTCTTCCAATGAAACGGCAACACAGAGCTCACCCAGATTATGGACATCCTACAACGTACAGTATACACACACAAGTGACTAGTAACGATGTTAGTAAGCAAATAGACAAACTAAAGCCTAATAAGTCACCTGGTCCCGATGAGATATTTGCCAGAGTATTAAAGGAATGTAAGGAAGAGCTTAGTATGCCCTTAGCAAAGTTGTTTAACATGTCCTTAAAAACAGGTGTAGTACCAGAATCCTGGAGGATAGCGAATGTAGTACCGATCTTCAAGAAGGGGGATAGATCACTATCCTCTAACTACCGCCCAATCAGTCTAACATCAATAGTAGGCAAATTACTGGAAGCAATCATTTCAAACTCTATTCGAAATCGCCTGGAGAAGCACAGATTGATCAATGATTCCCAGCATGGCTTCACAAGTGGACGTTCTTGCCTAACTAATTTATTAACATTCTTTTCATCAGTTTTCGAATCAGTGGACGAGGGGCACAATTATGATGTGGTATATCTCGACTTTAGCAAAGCCTTCGACAGAGTACCCCACGAAAGACTAATTAGAAAGGTAGAAGCTCATGGCATCAAAGGTGACATCCTTAAATGGATTAGGGCGTGGTTACAGGACAGGAAACAGCGAGTGAGCATTAACGGCACTAATTCCCATTGGAGCAACGTCACAAGTGGAGTTCCCCAAGGCTCAGTACTTGGACCATTATTGTTTATTATATACATAAACGACATAGATATCGGCATAGACAGCAACATAAGTAAATTTGCTGATGATACTAAAATAGGACGTGTTATCAAATCTGACGAGGACTCGGCAAAACTACAGGAGGATCTAAACAAATTTTTCGAATGGTCTGAAAAATGGCAGATGAAATTCAACATCGACAAATGTAAAGTACTCAGTATAGGAAATGTAAACAGGGAAACCAGATACCAGATGAACAACGATGCCATAGAGAAATCCGACTGCGAGAGAGATTTAGGAGTAATGATAAGTAGGAACCTTAAGCCAAGTAAACAATGTGTTTTTGCTCGTAACAAGGCTAATAAAGTACTTGGGTTCATACAAAGGAGTGTTAGTTACAAGACTAGCGAGGTCATCCTAAAACTGTATCTTGCTCTTGTGAGACCACACCTGGATTACGCAGTCCAGTTCTGGTCACCGTATTACAGAATGGATATAGAATCCTTGGAAAGAATTCAGAGGAGAATGACAAGACTAATCCCGGGTATTAGGAACCTTGAGTATAGAGACAGGTTAAAGCATCTTAATTTGCACTCCCTTGAGAGACGTAGAGCGAGGGGCGACCTGATAGAGGTGTATAAGTGGAAGGCAGGGCTAAACAAAGGGGACATTACAAAGGTACTCAAATTATCCAACCAGGAGCGAACTCGTAACAATGGTTTTAAATTGGACAAATTTAGATTTAGGCGTGAAATAGGTAAACACTGGTTTGGAAACAGAGTAGTGGATGAATGGAACAAGTTACCAAATATCATCATTAACTCGAATACGCTGAATTGCTTCAAACATAGGTTGGATGCTCATATGAGCAATAGGGGTTGGGTGTAAACGGGACTGCCCAGTATGGGCCAATAGGCCCGCTGCAGTTTCCTCCATTCTTATGTTCTTATGTTCTTACAACGCGATTCTGCCTCTTACCGAAATCTCGCCACTCTGTGTTACAGCGTACAGGTGGAACTGTGACCGCCTATTTGGCGAGTAACTGTAAACCGGCATGACGACTTTACTGAATTAATGGCTATCAATCTTAGACAACAATAACTGAGTGAGTTATACGTATTTCGGCGACCAGATCTTTGGCCGATACATTTGACTTGTTGACTTGTAGTTGGCAGCGGCAGTTTGAGCCTTGAGGACTCAATAATAGTTGAGGGACAGTGTTCAGTATTGGCAGACATGGGGAATGGGGATATTCATTCCCCGATCGGGGAATTTCTCCAACGAATCAAATTTTTACTTCAAATTCACGTGTTTTGGAAAAAAAAAATTGAGATGAAAAGTGGCGATGATACCCTAATATCTCCTTATTTGTAATATTTTGTTTCTACTCTACTATGTCTTCTCCACTCATGTGCTTCAGTTGATGCAAAACATTCAACTATTGGTGGTACAGTACAGCGGTAACGCGAGCATCTCTCACCAAAAAGTCAAGGGTTCGATCTTTGGCTTGGACACCCCAACGGTTAGTTTGCTGATAAGTGGCGAAAATAATAAATAAATAATATAATATAAAAACAAAATAAAGGAACAGACTGTCAACCACGGCACTAGTTGAATGCTCCATTCAAAACGTAATTTAAGAAGTAATTCAATGTTTCAGTTTTTCTGTTCGTGATAAGCTATTGAAAAAGATGAACTCTTATGTATAATTCGAATCATTCTGACTAATCCAAAGAAGGTTTTGTATTAATGTAATAGTAAAATATAACTTGGCCTAAACGCCCTAAAGCAGTGGTTCTCAACCTTGTTTGCCCCATGCACCCCTTTCACCATATGTCAGAATGTGATTCCACCCTCCTTTCCAAGATTGTCTGCCTCAAAAAGTGCATTCCAAATAATATGCATATAATACTGAAAATCCTTTATTTTTTCCATATTAGTACATATACATTTACAATTTTACATGGATTATTTTTATAGTGGAGTTTTACAAATTAAATGCCAATTGAAAATGTTGATGGATTTATAAAACTTGAATAAAAGTAAAATAGTTTTTTATATTTATAATGAATTACTTAACAGACTGTAGGGGTATCGAGATATTAATGTTGTCTAGCACTCAGGATGGAAGGAAACTCTAATGTGGTTTTCTTATATAATATATGTTATATGATAGACAGTCTGGTGCTGGAGGTGCCGTGTGGTGGGGACCTGCTCAGTAGAAGACGTTCGGTGAGTAGCTTGTTGAAGGAGGCAGATGTGCAGGAGCTTCGTTAGAGGAGATGTTGCCTGTTGCTGGCCTCCTGATTGAATGAATGCTAACAGCGTGGAGCTTGCTGGAGGAGGTGTTGCTTGTTCAGGAAGATGGGCAGAATGAGAGTTGGTTGGTGAGGAAGCTCAGAGAAGGACATGCTCGCTGGCGGGAGCGAGGACCGCCAGGCAGGCGAGGAGAAGGCGAGGGCAGCCAGGCAGCGGCGGAGGAGGTGTTGCTTGTTGAAGAAGAATGGTCAAAATGAATCTCAATGGAGAGACAGAGCTTATATACCCAGCAGCAGCCGCCAGTCCTCAATGAATCATGTTGGGAAAACCCAGAAAGTCGCCGGTGACTAGTTCCGTTGCTAAGATATGGTAACATCTGGTTGGTTGCTAGGGAAGGCGGTAGCAGGTGGTGGCGTGGCTATGCAGTTGTAGGCAGTTGTAGGGGAGACGTCCACTACAAGACCAAACTGAAGCATAATGCAATAAACAAAAAGTTCAATAGAATACCAGGATATTGTAAATTTGTAATTAATTTTATTCAGATGAAGATTACAGTCAATGAGAAACCTGTGATTGTTTTTTCTTCGCCAATTCTGGGATACTCGGAGGAGTGCTTGAAAGGGCACAATGCAGGTCATTTTCTACTTCTAATCTACTACATTGCTTCGTTTTAATTTGCAACAGAGTTGAAAACCTGACTCACAAAGATATGTCGACACAAACGGAAGCAATGCACGGATAGCTCTTTCTGCCACTTTTGTGTAGGAATCGCACACCAAGGGCCAAAATTCTGTGATTGATTACTCATCGAACATATCTTTTGCGCCTGAATCAGTTCCCCCCCCCCCCCCCCTGAAAACCTGAATTCCCCCCCTGGGGGAAATTCCCCCCTGGTTGAGAACCCCTGCCCTGAAGGAAGGTTAAATTAATAATTTAAATTTTTTTTATGTTTATTAACAACTTAATCTTTCTTTAAAAATAATTTTTTAGGCTATTTATAAATAAATTGCAAATGCAAATGTGAAGTGTCTTTCAATCTTATCCAGATTATTTTATCTTTTACCAAACTGGTATTTTATATTAACTATTACCGTACTACATATTGTATTTCGGGGAATTTTGCCTCTGGATTTGGGAAATTTTAGGCTACACGGTCTGGCAACACTGTCAGTGTTCTCCAATCCAGGTAGGTGGCCTGCCCGACTAGTGTCAACTAAGTTGACACTTTGTCAAGTGTGTGTTGGCCAGCACCATGCCTGGGTCTGCATGCGATGATGCGTGTTCTCTGATGTTAATTGTGGTGCAGAAGAGGCCACAAATGAGGGTAAACTTTTTGGAGAGAGTTGTGAACTCTTGGAATAATCTGCCAGAGATCGTTGTGACGGGCTAATGGGAAGACGTCTTCCCAATAGACCGTCACAACGATCTCTGGCAGATTATTCCAAGAGTTCACAACTCAATCCAAAAAGTTACCCTCATTTGTGGCCTCTTCTGCACCACAATTAACATCAGAGGACACGCATCATCGCATGCAGACCCAGGCATGGTGCTGGCCAAGTCCATCCAGACTTAACCAACTCTAGTGCAGGTAGATACATAATGTATAGTACATGCTAACAGTTTGTAAACAGAGACGTGACCGATCGCTCAAGTGGCTAACAGACCGACCAGTGGCGAAGAGGATAAAATAGTTGGCTTGGTAGTCATGGACTTCCATTTTTCACAGTAAGTAGAAATATTTATGTGGACGAAGGTATAATTTCTGAAGCCATTTCTGTCAAAACCATGAATGACTACCGAGTAAAAAAAAACATTCTTACCTGATCTACCCTACCTATACTAGTCTAACAAAATCAGAGCTAACCCAAACCTAACCTGAATTGGTAATAGTTAAGGACAAGGGTCCAAGTTCAGCAGCGTAACGAAAAATCTCTATAGAAGTAAACTTAATTACCTCAAGAATAAAGCTAGTGGGGTGGAGGAATATTTTTTTTTCGATTTCAGGCTTTCTTAGTTTTTCCTAATAACGATTTTTGAAAGCAGATGCGAATTATCCAACCACAAAAAAAAAAAAATTATGGCTGTAGATAGTACGTCTAGGCTTGCACCATTATGAATTGTGATTTCCTCGGGATTATCCTTAAACTACTTGTGTTAGTGTATATAATGTAAACAACTTTGAGTTACCTATGATAATTCTCCTGTATTTGAGAGGCCTAGATACGTTGACTTGGAAAAAACAAATACAATAAATCACCTAAGCTTGCCACTCTAGCCGTCCGTTTATGACACTAGCACTTATATCAATAACTATAGAAAATAGGAAAATGAGGCGCACCTTAGCTTGGGATTCAAGTTTTTCATGCTCATAAATCGTGTAGCAAGAGTAAACGTTTCGTGCCACTGACAACGTTTTGAGGGTTATCTACAAGATATGAAACCTTGAGATAATGTTTCCTACTTGTCTCCACCTGATTATAGTAATGCAGTAAATACCCTAAGAAAGATAGCAAGATATGAACACTTTCCCAATGTCGTGGGTGGTGATATGTAGGGTATCCACAGATTCACAGTGGAGATGCACATGGCCATAAGCAGAACACACCACACCCATCACTATTACAACTATTACTTCACTTTATAACACCAGGCAGGTTTTAAAATGTAAAAAAGTGCTAGCTAAGTCTTTTTAGTGCTGATGGAGCACGATGGAGTTCACTGACCTGTTTTGGTGAGAAGCCGGGCGTCACTGAGGGCGGTGCCTGGCGTCTCACACTGAACTAGGCCTACAGTTTCCAATCTTTAATTTTCACTTTGATATTATTCTGGTTCTCACAAATACACTTTCCTACCTATTGTGACCTTATGTCTTATATATCTTAATTCTAAATTACATACTAAAGTAAGGGTCTGATTTGCTAGTTCCTGGGGAAATTCATTGGTTTATAACATTAATTCCGCTTAATAAGATGCTATATTAGGCGTTGTACTGCTCAGGAGCTCAGAATCCTGCAGATTTCTTTAGTTTCTCTTGTCTCCTTACTCATGTCAACCTGTGGTGGACCTCTCTAGCATATCTCTTCTCATCACAGCCAACTATTGTTTCGGTCATCCATCGGGGTTAGGTTAGGTTAATATGATTTTTTTTTCGATTTTTTTATGTGTTTTGAACGATTCTGACCTTCATTTCAGATAGGTGGATGACCGAACTGATAATTTTACCAAGCCTTTTTATGTACTGTATATACTTATTCTCTTAGTTCAAGGGATACAGTCTTAGTGTAACAATTATGTGTCCTACCTGTGAACCTTCCCAGTGATTACAGTATTTTCATGATAGGGTATACTGGCATTAGGAAACGACACTTATTCTCCTTGGCCAGTGATTCTTACCAGTGTTAATGTGCGTTTATCCATCTGACGCCGCCAATATGTTCATATTCATTTTTCCTTTATATCAGTGTTTTCGGTGTTCATGCATTTCTCCTTATCAGTGAGCAGAGAACACATTCTTTTTCCCTTGTATCTGTGGTTTCAGTGATATTATTAATTTTATCTCTTGTATAAGTAATTTATTACTTAATCGTTTTATATTACTTTTGGTGCGTTTATTTGTTTGTAAATATGGTAATTATTAGTCACATCACCGTCTGCTGTTTTCATTGATAATGGGTTTAAAAATACATCGTTTTCACTGTTTTACGAGAGAATACTGTATTATTTTGTGGACAAATATAAAAATTGCTGAAATCATGTGCTAACGTAACCTAACCTAGCCTAGCCTATATCTTAACTCGCCTATATCTAGAAAACTAAGCATTTACACAAGATTAATACAACTGAAAGTAATCAGTGTACAAAACCCTGTAATTACCGAACCGCTGACGGTCTCTTACATTCGCCCACATGGTACATTGTTTACTTCTGCCTCATCACAGCTGATGTACGCGACTGTAAGTAATGGCAACCTGTGGTCAGCATGCTCGCCTCGCAAGCGAGTGTAGCCCGGTTCGATCCCCGGGCAGGGTGAAACTAAGGGCAAGTTTCTTTGTCATTTGCTTTTGTCTATGTCTACCCAGCAGCAATTGGGGACCTGGATGTTAATCGATTTGCAGATCGTGTTCTGAGGTAATGGTTAGCCAGTGCTGTTGGAGAGTTGTCCGGTCTTCTCGGACTGTTCCTTGACACTGGGTCATGCAACTCGTTAACTTAAGGTGTGGTTGTTGTGTTGGCGTCAGCTTCTCCACCTAGGTCCTATAATTACCGAACTGCTGACGGTTACGTCTTTTATATTAGCTGTAAATATTAATTTTAAGTATAGTTATAAGAAAATTACTACATGTTTAACTACCTCTCAAAAGTAATTTATTCTAAGCCTAATAACTTTATTACAATTATTATTTTATAATTTTATCTGAATCACAACTTTATTTGGTCACGAGTGGAATTTGTGGTTAACGTTCTTGTTTAATGTTAGCTTTTGAATGATTTAAGAGTTCGGCATTTCTTTTCGCTTATTTAATTAGTTAACCTTAGATTGTATCCCGTGACAACTGTTTGGTACATTATTACATCTTCAACAATGCGAGGATATTCATCGTACGAACCTTAGTGAATCCGGACTCCCCCACGAAACGGCTCCACAACATGCAAAGGAAATTAAACATACAGTACATTGTAACCCCCCTCGATGTGATAGTAAATAGAATGGGGAACCTCACCTTGTCTTATCCAGCAGAGGGAACCTAAGTTATATGGTGATTTGACACAGAATCTCCCCTATCGCATTTCGAGCCAAATGAAAGATGAATAAACTGTGGTTGGTATGCCCGTAGCGCGCGCGCACACACACACACACACACCAAACTGGGCCATGGCCGACCTTAGTTAGTTGACATTTGCCTCGTGGAGTAAAATGTGAAAATGAATGTTGGTGCAGGTGCAGTGGTGGGTATACTTGTGCAGGTGTGGTAGAGGGTATAGTTGTGGTGCAGGTGTAGTGGTGGGTATACTTGTGCATGTGTGGTGGTGGGTATACTTGTGGTGCAGGTGTGGTGGGTATACTTGTGGTGCAGGTGTGGTAAGTATACTTGTGGTGCAGGTGTGGTGGGTATACTTGTGGTGCAGGTGTGGTGGCTGTAAATGTGTATCAGGTGTGGGACACATGTGACGGTGGTGGAGAGGATAATAGGGGAGATTTAGGTACACGTGGTTGGGGAGACTGTAGGTTTGTGGGTACAGGTGTGTGAGTTACAGGTGTGGAATACAGATGTACTACAGATGTGAATAAAAATACACTAGGTGCTGTATTCTTTAGGGTTTCAGGTGTGGGGATACTGTTACGATAGGTGGATGTGTGAGGTGCAGGTGTGGTGGGCATAAGTAAGTCACAAGTGATGGGATTCTCTTACAATAGGTGCGTGTGAGAGGCGCAGGTGTATTAAAAGCAGGTATGGATATATTCCCAAATGTCAGGGAACAGGTGTTTCAGATGTGTGGTTGCAGATGTAGAGATACTGAGGGGTGTTGATGTGGTCAAAACACTTAAGTTTTTTTTTTTTTTTTGGTAAGGGTGTGTGTTGGGGGTGAAAGAAAGCTGATGTGTAGCTCAGGTGTGGGAATTTTGACATGGTTGTGTAGGTGTGTGGGTTCAAGTGGGCTCAGGTAGGGTTTATGTGCACCACTGGTCGTGAGTGCACCAGAGAGGCGACGAGTGTGCACCATCCCGCTTGCTAGATGACATGACTTCTACCTCTTTTGTTTTAAGGAAGGCGTTTGTCAGAGTTTCAAAGAGCGGGTGTGTGTGTGTGTGTGTGTGTGTGTGTGTGTGTGTGTGTGTGTGTGTGTGTGTGATTTTGTCTCTGAAAGAGAAGTGTGTGTGTGTGTGTTTGCGTGTGACGGTCGTGGCTGTGGAGAGGTGTGAGTGTGTGGAGATTGTGTATGGTTGGCGGGTTGGTGAGGTGGGGGATGGTGATAGTGGGGGGGCAGCCTGGCGGCGGCTGCGCGGGGCATTGATCGTGGGGAGCGGGGCGCGAGGCAGGCCTCCCGCACTCAGTCGGTTCTGGCCTGTGTTGACGATCCCTCATGCCTGCCTCCCCTTAGTTTATTAGTGCTCCTAACACGACCGTGACCAAAGCCGCACGCCCACGCCACCCACACCGCCGCTGCCCGCGCCATCAGGTAAGAGAATGGGTGATAATGGCGCGTCGGGCCAGGCCCTGACTCGAGGATGTTAACGCTGAATACAGACGACTCGGTTTCTTCGTCCCATCTTCCCTGTGTGCCTGTCGACTTGTTCCTGCGCAGTGTGCGCTTGTTCCCGACCCTCAGAGGTGGACTCCCGGCGTGTCTCCGCTCCACCACCACTCTCCAACATCACCAACACCCCTCCAACACTACTCCATCAACGAAACTGGTACGGAGTGTGTCTGTGTGACGAGTCCTCCTCCACCCTCCCTCAGTGCCCCGTCTGCGCAGCTCAGCCATGTCAGCTCTCGTATGGCACTGTTAACCTTGTTCACCACCTCTGACCCACACTATCATTATTATCCCTCCCTGTTCTGCCTCCTCCGTCCTCCTATATTAATCTATCAACAACAGACGGGAACAGCGGGCAGTGGCTGCTCGCCCCTCGTCAGGTTCTCTTGTAACCTCATGTAATGGTCAATTGTCTCGTAATAAGCAGAATAATTGAATATCACCATTATAGTCCACTGAAGATAATACTTGACGAGACTCCATGTCGATGTTTATTCACACTCCAAACTGTACCAACTCGTGACGTGACCTCGTCTCTGTCATATGTTATCACTCAACATCACCTCCTCCTCCCAGCAACATCACCCCCTTCCTCCCAGCAACATCATCCCCTTCCTCCCAGCAACATCATCCCCTTCCTCCCAGCAACATCATCCCCTTCCTCCCAGCAACATCACCCCCTTCCTCCCAGCAACATCATCCCCTTCCTCCCAGCAACATCACCCCTTACTCCCAGCAACATCATTCCCTTCCTCCCAGCAACATCATCCCCTTCTTCCCAGCAACATCATCCCCTTCTTCCCAGCAACATCACCTCTTACTCCCAGCAACATCATTCCCTTCCTCCCAGCAACATCATTCTCCTCCTCCCAACATAATCATCCCCCTTCTCCTAACAACATCCTCCCTCTCCTCCTCTCAGCAACATCACCCCCTCCTCCTCTCAGCAACATCACCACCTCCTCCTCCTAGCAACATCACCTCCTCCTCCTCCTAGCAACATCACCTCCTCCTCCTCCTAGCAACATCACCCCCTCCTCCTCCTAGCAACATCACCTCCTCCTCCTCCCAGCAGCATCACCACCTCCTCCTCCTAGCAACATCACCTCCTCCTCCTCCTAGCAGCATCACCTCCTCCTCCTCCTAGCAACATCACCTCCTCCTCCTCCTAGCAACATCACCCCCCTCCTCCTCCTAGCAACATCACCTCCTCCTCCTCCCAGCAGCATCACCACCTCCTCCTCCTAGCAACATCACCTCCTCCTCCTCCTAGCAGCATCACCTCCTCCTCCTCCTAGCAACATCTCCTCCTCCTCCTCCCAGCAACATTACTCCACCACCACCATCAGTCCCCACCTCCACCCTGGTATCCACCTTTTTGAGCTGTCGTGTAGCTTGTGTCGTGTAGGTGGTTGGTGTCGTGTAGGTGGTTGGTGTCTCGTGTAGGTGGTTGGTGTCGTGTAGGTGGTTGGTGTCGTGTAGGTGGTTGGTGTCGTGCAGGTGGTTGGTGTCGTGTAGGTGGTTGGTGTCGTGCAGGTGGTTGGTGTCGTGTAGGTGGTTGGTGTCGTGCAGGTGGTTGGTGTCGTGTAGGTGGTTGGTGTCGTGCAGGTGGTTGGTGTCGTGTAGGTGGTTGGTGTCGTGCAGGTGGTTGGTGTCGTGTAGGTGGTTGGTGTCGTGCAGGTGGTTGGTGTCGTGTAGGTGGTTGGTGTCGTGTAGGTGGTTGGTGTCGTGCAGGTGGTTGGTGTCGTGTAGGTGGTTGGTGTCGTGTAGGTGGTTGGTGTCGTGTAGGTGGTTGGTGTCGTGCAGGTGGTTGGTGTCTCGTGTAGGTGGTTGGTGTCGTGTAGGTGGTTGGTGTCGTGTAGGTGGTTGGTGTCGTGCAGGTGGTTGGTGTCTCGTGTAGGTGGTTGGTGTCGTGTAGGTGGTTGGTGTCGCGCAGATGGTTGGTGTCGTGTAGGTGGTTGGTGTCGTGCAGGTGGTTGGTGTCGTGTAGGTGGTTGGTGTCGTGTAGGTGGATGTTGTCGTGCAGGTGGTTGGTGTCGTGTAGGTGGTTGGTGTCGTGCAGGTGGTTGGTGTCTCGTGTAGGTGGTTGGTGTCTCGTGTTGGTGGTTGGTGTCGTGCAGGTGGTTGGTGTCGTGCAGGTGGTTGGTGTCTCGTGTAGGTGGTTGGTGTCGTGCAGTTAGTTGGTGTCTCGTGTAGGTGGTTGGTGTCGTGCAGGTGGTTGGTGTCGTGTAGGTGGTTGGTGTCGTGCAGGTGGTTGGTGTCTAGTGTAGGTGGTTGGTGTCGTGTAGGTGGTTGGTGTCGTGTACTGTAGGTGGTTGGTGTCTCGTGTAGGTGATGTTCATGTACTATACCAAACTGATCTACTGTATTGTATGGAAAGCTTTCTTGGGCTCTCTTGGTGTGTATACTGTACCTAGATAATTTATGGATGGATGTACTGGGTAAATTCTCTCTCTTGATCTGGGACAGTGGCTGGGTGAGAGGTCAGCGTTTTTCATTACTGCCGACTCTCACGTACAGTACACCTGACTGTGGATACTGGAGGGTGTTTCTCACTTTTCTGGTAATGGTGGTAGCCTCAGCGTAAACACACACACACACACACACACATACGGACGTCCCACCATTATTATATTTCTACTCTGTAATATTACTTTCATCACACTCACTGAGGTCCTGGCTTTGGCATTTTTCCTTGTAATCCTGGTTTCAGTAGCCTCCTTTATTGGGATATTGGTTTCGATATTCTCCGCTCACTGAGGAAGCTGACATCAGTACAGTACCTTCCATCACGTAGATGCTAATTTGTTTCTTTCTTAACTTGCAGCATTTGCCCTTTCCTCTTTCCTCGGTGAACTAAGGCACCTCCCACCCTGTAATTGTCACCGTGTGTGGTAATGTCAGCTTGTGAAGTTGTTGTACCCCTGTGTTTCTTTAGCTCCGTGCTTGCTGTTGTTATTGTTGCTGTAGTGTGTGTGGTGCTTTGCATGCCACGGTTACTTATCACTATTTTTTAGTTGTACGTTTTTACAACATCTTTAACAAAATTCAGAATAGTTATCATGTTATTTTTATTGTGTGTGTCATGAAAAAGAGTCTATCTCTGGGTTCTTCCCTCTATAAGCTCAGAGAGAGCATCTATCACCTGGTTCGCTGGGTGGGCTGCATATTAATGTCTTTTGAATCACCTGAAGATTAGACACCCCACCTTATTTACCTGATGATTAAACACCCTTACGGCTTACCTCACTTAACCTAGCTTCTCTGGTAGCGTTAATGTGTTTATTCATCAGGTGAAATAAGCTGGAGTGTCTAGTCTTAAGGTGATTTTTTTTTATTTACTCTTTGCTGTGTGATGGACCAGAGGAGTTACACATAGATGCATCCTCTGACGAGTGACGTATTGTATTTTCAAGTTCAGCCAGAGCGTTGATAGCTGTACTGTAGGTGGATCGTAAGCCGTGAGAGTCCCAAGTAATTCCACACACGAAAAGGACGAGGAATGAAGGTGGTGAATAAGGATAAAAGTCGACTAAAGGAAACTTGTATGGGTGGCATGATGGTGAATGATGAGAATGTTGCTACTAGGAGTGAAAAAAGGGGATGGTTACGTTGGCTACACTGACCATGGTAAAAAAGAGAGAGCGAAGAGAGATTGTCTAACGTGACGGGAATCTCAAGAGGAAGTGAGGGATTGGCCGTTGATGAGGGAATGCAGTAACTTCAGTTAGTATTTTGTTTAACACCATTAAGTACGATTAGTAATAAGAAGCTGTGTGAAAGTAATGAAACCCCGAGAACTTAGAAGTTAGTAAATGAGCAAAGGGAGGATCACCCGAAGATTAACACTGAGTTTAATTCATAATGTTGAATAAAGCACCTTAAGACTATTTGGGGAAGTTAGGTTAGCGTTAAGATGGTTAATCTTAAGGCAGAATAACCTGACGGGCTAATCTTCGGTTGATTGGATCTAAAACGTTGTTTTTAGTGGCTGGTATAATAGGGATGTTATTGAATGAATGTAGGAGCTGACAATTATCTTGTTTACGAGAGACAGCAAGCGTTTGTGTTACCTGTAGTGTGTAGAGTAGTCGATCAACTGGGGACTTAACTGAGCGAGGGTATTATAGTGCACAGATAAACTTAACTTTTGTTCATGCTATAGTTCTTACTAAAGGAGTGAGTGCTGCCGGATGGAACGAAACATCGTCATTAGTATGGAGTAATAAGAACGTAGGAGCAAGAGCGCAATCCTGAGGAACTCCAACATTGATGGGAAAGTAATAGAAATTTTAGCCGCCCACACCTACACGGATATGGCGACTGGAGAGGAGGCAGGAGGTCCAGGAAATTTAAAAAATCAGAGAGGCTAAAAGATGGATGTTTATCAGGGAACCAGTCAGAGGGATTCGTCTGCCCAGTGACGGTCTTGCTGGGGGTACCGGGACCTTCATCTCCCTTCAATGAGTTACTAGGAACTTCGTTTCCCTTCACTGAGTTACTATGACCATCTCCCTTCACTGAGTTACTGGGGCCTTCATCTCCCTTCATTGAGTTACTAGGACCTTCACATCCCGTCACTGAGTTACTATGACCTTCATCTCCCTTCACTGAGTTACTGGGACCTTCATCTCCCTTCATTGAGTTACTGGGACCTTCATCTCCCTTCATTGAGTTACTAGGACCTTCATCTCCCTTCATTGAGTTACTGGGACCTTCATCTCCCTTCATTGAGTTACTTGGACCTTCATCTCCCTTCACTGAGTTACTGGGACCTTCATCTCCCTTCATTGAGTTACTGGGACCTTCATCTCCCTTCACTGAGTTACTGGGACCTTCATCTCCCTTCATTGAGTTACTGGGACCTTCATCTCCCTTCACTGAGTTACTGGGACCTTCATCTCCCTTCATTGAGTTACTGGGACCTTCATCTCCCTTCATTGAGTTACTGGGACCTTCATCTCCCTTCATTGAGTTACTGGGACCTTCATCTCCCTTCATTGAGTTACTAGGACCTTCATCTCCCTTCATTGAGTTACTGGGACCTTCATCTCCCTTCATTGAGTTACTGGGACCTTCATCTCCCTTCACTGAGTTACTGGGACCTTCATCTCTCTTCATTGAGTTACTGGGACCTTCATCTCCCTTCACTGAGTTACTGGGACCTTCATCTCCCTTCACTGAGTTACTGGGACCTTCATCTCCCTTCATTGAGTTACTGGGACCTTCATCTCCCTTCACTGAGTTACTGGGACCTTCATCTCCCTTCACTGAGTTACTGGGACCTTCATCACTCTTCATTGAGTTATGGGACCTTCATCTCCCTTCACTGAGTTAATGGGACCTTCATCTCCCTTCATTGAGTTATGGGACCTTCATCTCCCTTCACTGAGTTACTGGGACCTTCATCTCCCTTCACTGAGTTACTGGGACCTTCATCTCCCTTCACTGAGTTACTGGGACCTTCATCTCCCTTCACTGAGTTACTGGGACCTTCATCTCCCTTCACTGAGTTACTGGGACCTTCATCTCC